>JAMPIV010021310.1:0-309304 GCA_024509875.1 Oreohelix idahoensis
AACCTTTTTGTTTGTGGCCTAGGTTGCTCTCTGCAGGGGGGGTTTTTCCAAGTTTCTTAGGGATGATCAGTGTGGGTCATATTACGCCCTGATATTACATTGTGACCCCAAGAAATTCCAACTCTTTTGCCATCCAATGAACATACATTTTTGTTGGCCTAGCAGTTAAGTTCGCCTCCCGAAGTCTATCAAACAACATCTCCAGAGCTTCAATGTGTTCTTCAAATGTCTCTGTGGCGACGAGAATATCATCCATGAAATTCGTGATACATGGGTTATTCAGGGGATCCAACAATTTGCGCATCATCCTTGGAAACACACTCGGAGCATTTTTCAGTCCGAATGGTAGCATATTGAATTCATAATGTCCATCCGAAGTGCGAAAAGCCAAATAAGGTCTCACTTCAGGCTTCACTGGGATCTGGTAATAGCCTTTACTAAGATCCACCTTTGAAAAGTATTTTGCCTTGTTCAGTCTGGCAAATAACTGTTTTGTGTCTGGTAATGGATCCACTTGTCCTTCTGTGACAGCATTCAGTTTCCTGTGTAATCTATGCACAGTCTGTGTTCCCCAGACGGTTTTCTCAACAAAACGACACTAGAACTAAAAGATGATTCACTGTGCGAAATAATCCCCTCCTTCAACAAATACTCTATTTCTTCCTTCAATGCCTTCTCCTTCGCGAACGGAATAGAATAGGCTCTCATACAGATTGGGGTTTGAGTGAGTCTACCAGTTTTCATGTCCATACTGTAGCAAATTTGTATGGCCTGGTTTATCTGTTAATACATCTGTATGTTCCTCCAGAACCTGTTGAACTCTCTCCCTCTGGTTTTTAGTCAGGTGCTTACTTTTACCTGTGCTGCTGTTTCACAAGGATGTAATGGGTATTCATGTGAGGTGAGTGGTTCCTTTTGCATCTGGGTTGCAATAGCCAAGGTCAATAAGGGGGTGCTTCCTGGAGTGGTCTGTCCAGATACTTCTTTTAACAGTTTTACATGATAAAACTTTTTCCTTCCCCTTTTTTGTCAATTTTATAGTTTGTTCTAGACACCTTCTCTAGAACCGTATATGGACCTTGCCAACCAATTTGTAATTTATTCTGGCTTCCGGGTAGTAGAAGCAGCACCTTCTCTCCGACTGCCAGTTCCCTGTCCTTTGCCTTCCTATTAAAATATGCTGCATGTTTCTTCCTGGCTTGTTTCAAATTATCATTTGCCAGTTTCCATCCAGCTTTCAAACGAGTGGTCAGTTCGTTCACATATTGATACGATGAGGTAACAGTCTCTTCCGCCTTCTCATCTGTCCAGGTCCTTAATAAAGCTTCTAATGGACCTTTTATTGGCCTCCCAAATAGCAGAGTTGCGGGAGCCATCCCGGTTGAACTATGTGGTACCTCCCGGTACGCAAACAATGCGGCGGGCAGGAATTGATCCCACAGATCCGGTTTTTCGTGTGCCAGCTTTCTCAGGATAGAAATGAGAGTCCCGTTGAACCTCTCTACCTGGCCGTTCCCTTGTGGATGGTACGGACTACAATGAAAGTGCCTGGCTTGAAATAGCTTAAAAACTTCTTCCGTTAGTTTCCCCTTGAACTGAGAACCATTATCCGTCAAGATTTGATGCGGGAATCCTAATCGGGTAAATATTGTAAGTAGTGCCTCTGCTACATGTTTTGAATCAATTGATGGCAGGGCTACCGCCTCTCCCCACATAGAACAAGTGTCCACCAGAGTAAGGATGTAACTGTTCCTCCTCTTGGTCCGAGTGAGAGGTCCTACAATATCCACTGCAACCCTCTCAAAAGGTGTTCCCACTATGGGCATTTCCCCTAGAGTTGCAGGAGCAGTCCTGTGCTTTGGAGCTACCCTTTGACATTCTGGGCAGGATTTGACATATCTTTTTATATCCTCCGTTATCCCTGGCCAGAAGTAATGACAAGCTATACGCTGTCCTGTGGCGCTGATCCCCATGTGACCACTGAAGGGAATCGCATGCCCGAGTTCCATCACTTTATCTCTATATGAAGTGGGAAGAACCAGCTGGTTGTGACCATTTGTTCCAGTTCCGGCCTTCCTGTATAAGAGTTTGTTCTTCATGAAATATTCCCCCTTGCTCGGAGGTGTGTGGCATTTGGGCAATTTTTTAAAACAGGGCTTGAGTGTCCTATCCTCAGCCTGCGCCTTCCTCATCTCCTCTGGATGAGCATTTATAGGTTCACCTTCCTCCTTCTTCTGTGACCTGGTCTGCACTGTCGCCATGATCACAGGTTTCTCGGGATTCCCCAAGAAGACGTATCTACACCCCAATATCAGAGGGTAGATTGGTTCATCTATCACTGCTGCTCTGATTTCTCCTTCCACATAGCGAGTTTTCACCGTTATCCTTGCGATGGGAAGTGTCATGAGTGGTATGTCCTTAGTCGCCCCTTGTATTTCCACTGTTTCTGTGGTATACTGACTGACTTGGGTCCACTAGGCTAGACTTCACAACTGAATCATAATCCAAACCTGTATCATAAAGGCACCTTATGGTGACCCCATTACAAATAACATCCTCACAAACTGGGGGGTGATAAGGTTCCTGTTGTCCATTAGGATTAACCTTTAATCTTTGCGTCCCCGACTTCATTGCAGCAATGTTTGAAGGTTTCCTTCTACAAAATTCGGTGTTATGGTTATCCTTCTTGCACCATTTACACCATCATTTTCCTTGGTTCAACGGTTTTCTTTCATTGAACTTTTGGTCATTGAACTGTGAGTTTCTGTCGCGATAGTCATTTCTTGGCCGCTCAAAGTTTGTCCTACCTTTATTTCCCTGCTCTCTATTATCAAATTTATTAAATTGCTGTGGAGCTTTAAAATTGTCTATGTGCTTCTTTTTAGCACCACTTACCTCTGCCTGAGCTGCCTGATACCTCTCAGCAACATTTAAAATTTCCCCCAACTTCTCTGCACCTTGTACCATGAGAAATTTTCTCATGTCTGGAGCCATGGACTCTCTCAATTGCTCAATCATGATCATTTCTTTAAGATCTTGGGTCTTCCCCAGAGCCGTCCATTTCTCCAAATAGGTTTCTAGTCTGGCAGAGAATTGGTGGTATGTCTCCCCAGACAACAGTTTGGCATTTCTAAATTTCTTACGATAAAATTCACCATTCTTCTCGTACCTTAATAACAAAGCCTGCTTTAACATGTCATAATTGTCTTGGTCTTCCCTGTTCATTTTGGCAAATACTTCATAAGAAGTACCTCTCAATCCCTGTGATAGCTTTAAGCTCCACCTCTCTCTCTCTAACCCATATGTAGTAGCTAATAACTCAAAACGTCCTAGGTACCCCTCTATGTCATCGTCTTTTTCAACAAAATGGTCTAAATGAAACCCCATAGCTGGTTTGAGGCTCCCAGACTGGGCGTAGCATCTGAGGCAAAAGGGCTGGCACCATTTTCAGGAGCCTGGCCTTGTAATTCCAGCTGAAACCCCTTTAGTCGATAATTCGTCTGCTCCAGCTTCTGCAACCTTCTAGCTTCTGCCTGCCCTCCCTTTTTCGGCTTCAGTTCAACCTTTTTTTTTCTTCTGCTGCCTCCCTGTCGTTATTTCTTTAATCGATTTTCGGGCCTCCCTTTCGCGGCCTTTTTTTCTTCTGCCTCCCTCCTTTTTTATCTTAGTTTGCTAGTCGTTTTTTTTCTGCTTGCAGCCTCATTATCTGCAGCCTCTTAGTTTTTCTTTTTCCTCTATCTCAAAGCCTGCTCAACCTCAATTTCTCATTCAGCTAACCTCTTCTTTTCATAAGCTAACCTTTCTCTTCCCGTTCAATATAGTTTTATCACATTCAGTCGTTCCGTTACGTATTGAAATTAAAAATTTGACCATCCACCATTCCCATTCTCCTTCGCGGTGAGCACAGCAGCTGATCTAAATTTTGCCAGCTCCGCCATACTTTTTAGACAATATAATAATATACAAGCTAACTCTCTAACCAGTAAATACACTAAGTACTTCTTATGACTATAGTCTAACTAATTCTAACTAACCAGTTAACTAATTAATTATTACTGGCTGTGAAGATTCACCAACTTTTATCTGCAGGGACACTTTTAATTTAAAGGGAACTTTTAACATTTTATTTCCCTACTTTTATTTCTCCCACCAGGAGATCCTAATATTACTGTTGGGCTAATTATCCCTGGACAAGACCCCAATTTATGTAGTGGTGTTGATGGTATTGTATGATGTTGATATTACTAAATGTAATTGTATGAGGCCAGCTGTGAAGGCTCCTGAGATAAAATGTAGTTGAGAATTGTCAGAAGGCCTTTCTTGCTACCACTACGACCTCACACTTAATAATTTTGGAATTTTTAATTTTTTTTTTTTTTTTAATGAATGTGGCTACGTAAAGTGTCTAGGGTTTTATGATATGTAGTGTGGGTGTAATAGGTTATAGATATACCCACAGATATTTAACAAGACTAATAATATTAATAAATGTTAAAATACACTGAACTAACTCACGTGTGTAAAATTTTTTGATAAAATTATATTACATTTATTTTGTTCTGGATCAATTTTTTAGGTTGACCAGAACTTAAAAGGATTTAGAGATTATGAAAGAAATGCATGGAATATTATATCATAAATGCAATAGTGTACATATATATGTACTATACTAGTTAGTTTTATTAAAATGTTCTAGTAGTCATCTACTTGGGAGGATAGTTACTGTTTGTGCTGTTGGGGTGGCCTCATCACACCTGTCTATATTGACTACACAGTGTCCAGAAAATGGTGGGAATTTTTATGAGGGTATTAGTAACTAAACGTGGTTGGTGAATGTCCAGCAGACCAGAGGCTCACTCATCTTTTAATTGTAGCTCTGGTGCTGAAATCTGGTGGTCCCACCTCTCGGTGCTGGCGGGCAATAATGGTGGTCTCTGTCACAAGTACTGCACAGATACACTCGAGTAAAGTCACCAACTGAATAGTCACTGCTTGGTTGACAACAGAAACTCGCAGCTCAGATTATGAATAAATAACACAGAATTGCTAGCAAAACTCAGCTCAGCTGCTGGCTATAGTATGGCGTCCCTAAATTTATTACACTTTCTTTCATATGGAAATCACCACACTTTAAAATCTGTGTCTATCACTGAACAACTATTGAAGAATGGCCCCACTTTCGCGTCTGAGCGCTAATGATATGATTGTCTGTGGCCAATCACTGCCTAGGTTTATTTTAAATTTCAAATTTCCTACCATAAAGTCATTTCAGTCATGCTTCAGTCAAGTATGGATGGTTATCTGTTAGTCTGTCCGTCTCTACTTGTGTTTCTACAAAATGTACTCGATTTTTGAACCAACCTTTCTCTCCCCTCCAAAATTTTGTCGTTAAAAGTTATATTTAGACACAGCTACCACCCAAAAACCCTCTCCTCCATACTAAGTAAATTTGAACACCTGCGTTTCGAGGTCGTGTTTTTTTTTTGTGCAATTAGCGACACTTTTAGATTCCATACAGTCTGTCGATGATGTGAACAACACTGTCTTTTGTCATTATCTTCAATATTATCTATCCGTTTGTAAAATTAAGAACGTATTTGTTCACTGCTCAGAATGGGCCATCCGGCCAGCTAATTTTTATATTCCTAACATTAATATTAAGAAAAAAATACTTTTTAAATTTTTGTAATATTCCTAACATCTGCGTTTAGCCGCTGAATTCAAATCAAGGGCTTGGTATTGCAAAAGCGTCCAATAAATGACTGTGGCGTATTATATCTAAGGTCCCTTCTGTCGAGTTGCTTACTTTTTATGTCAACTTGGGAAACGTGACTTTTCTTCGTTTCCCCCCAATTGCGTCTCCTTAGCCTTTCCAGTCATATTTTTTTTCCTTTTTGATCCGCCGTTCCCCTCCTGTTTAGCAAGTCAATTATTATGGAGGATGATGACCCGCGGTCTAGGCGATCATGTACTATTCGCAGCCTACGCATTATGTTTTTATCCTTAAATGTTATCTTTGGAGGGATTTTACCGTTGTATCTCTGTCAATTTCACTACACAATCCAAGAGGAATAAGATGGACTACATTTTCTACATTGGAAGATCTGGAATATGCAGATGACACTGCACTGCTAGCACATTCACATCAACACATCCAGGAAAAAACGGATAGACTTAATAAGTATAGCCAGCAGGTGGGCTTTGAACATCAACCTAAAGAAGACAGAGGTCATGACGCTCAATGTGAACAACCCTGAGCCCATATCAATAAGGAATCAGCAACTGGAACAGATAGATGCCTTCACATACCTAGGATGCATAGTAACACCAGACGGCGGAGCAAGCAAAGACATCAACAACAGAATGAACAAAGCAAGAACAGCCTTTTTTAGTCTAAACAACATCTGGAAGTCCTCTCAGTACAGCACAAGCACAAAATTAGGATTATATCAAAGCTGTGTGCTTTCTGTGCTTCTCTATGGCGCGGAGAGCTGGAGAGTCACAGAGAAGGAAATGTCGAAATTGTCCTCTTTTCACACAACATGCCTAAGAAAAATTCTCCGAATCTTTTGGCCGAATACCATCACCAACCAAGATCTGCTTACTCGGAGCAAGCAAGAGGACATGCACACCATCATAGCTGGCAGACGCTGGAGCTTAGTTGGCCATGAACCTCAGAAGAGACCCCGATGGCATCACAAGAACAGCTATGCTATGGACCCCTGAAGGAAAACGAAAGAGAGGCCGACCAAAAACAACTTGGCGGAGGACTGTGGAGGCTGAGATGCAAAGAATGAACCAGAGTTGGGGCACTGTACGAAGGATGGCCGCCGACCGAGCAAAGTGGAATCAATTTGTTGTTGCCCTACAAGACGCCACCAGCGTAGTGGCCACTGACTGCTTTGACGGTCGGCGGCTAAGGATCAAAGAAGAAGATGACCTGCTCTAATTCGCCAATATTGTCGTAACCAGGACAGACAGATGATTGGTACGTTTTGCAAGTCTCTCGAGTAAAATAAATAACACGTTATCTAAAACGACCATCCGCCTAATTCGAAAACATGTGATTGTATCATTTTACCAGGTTAGATGGAGGTTAATGTGTAATCCTAATGTGGTGTCATGACAACTTAAATCGTTATATGGGCAAAATACGCCAATCCTCCGTTTTGTGTAACCAAAGGCCCAAGTGAACAAAAGGTCCGCCAAAGTGGATTTAATCTTACTTACTTAGTCGTTCCCCTTCTACCGTGAGGTGTAGAGGTTTGGAAGAGAGAGCGCCAGACTATCCTATCGGCTGTCTTCCTCTGGCCTGGTTCCATTCTAGTCCTCGGTCCTTCAAAGATTGTCTAATGTTGTCCTCCCAGCGGACTCTGGGTCGTCCTGGGGGTCTGGATCCCTGGCTCTTTGTTTCCCATGCTTGTCGTGGTAGCCGATCTTCTCCCATTCTGCAGACATGGCCAAACCATCTTAGTTGGGACTGTTCTACTTGGGTCTGCAGCGGGTGGGATTTTAGGCCTTGAAGTATCGTCTGGTTGCGAACCATGTCTCTTCTTGTTACTTCAACCACCTTTCTCAGATACCTCATTTCTGAGGTTTGGATCTGGCTTTTATGGGTTGTAGTCATTACCCATGACTCGCATCCATATGTCAAGACTGGGACAAAGGTGGAGCGATATACAGCCATCTTCGTTTTCTTACCAACCTCTCTCTTGCTGAGGAATCCTCGATTTATGGCCTGAAAGTCTCCCAGCTGCTGCTTTTCGAGTGGCCAACTCTTCTTTGATGCCTCCCTTTCGGTCTATAATAGCTCCGAGATATTTAAAGTGGTCGACCTGCTCTAGGACCTGTTTTCCCAGCTTAATCTGATGTCTTCTTTCTTCTCGTGATATCACCATGGATTTTGTTTTAGAGCTACTTATGACCATCCCTCTCTTCTCCAGCTCTTTCTTCCAGACTTGCAGGTTGGACTGGAGATGTGCCTCTGATTTAGCAATCAGGGCAACATCATCAGCAAATGCCAGCTCTGAAATACATACCTGTCTCATCTTCCAGTACCCCACTGAATACTTTCTTGTTCTCTCCTTACATGACTTGATAACATCGCCCATGAGGAGTATGAAAAGATAAGGTGACAGGATATCACCTTGTCTTACACCAGTGGTGGCCCTGAACTCTTCTGACTTATGGTTTGCTGTCCTCACATAATTTCTGCAAGACTTGTAGAAGCTCTGTATAGCATGAATCAGAGGTGCTGGAATGTTCTTCCTAGCCAAACAGTCCCAAAGTTTGCCCCAGGGGACCCTGTCAAATGCCTTTTCCAGATCTATGAAACACAGATGGATCTCTCTCTCTCTCTCTCTTATACTCAAGGGCCTTTTCATTCAGCTGTCTGAGTGTGAAGATTAGGTCTTGAGTACTTCGGTTTGCTCGGAATCCACACTGGACCTCATCCAATTGTGGCTCAGCTAGGCGTCGGAGTCTCTGCTCTAGGATTCTAGAGTAGATTTTACCAGGGACACTGAGAAGGGATATGCCTCTATGATTTCCACACGGTTTTCTTTCATTATATTTTTGGTCATTGAACTGTGAGTTTCTGTCACTATAGTCATTTCTTGGCCTATCAAAGTTTGTCCTGCCTTTATTACCTTGTTCTCTGTTATCAAATCTACTAAATTGCTGTGGAGCTTTAAAATTTTCTATATGCTTCTTTTTAGTGCTACTTACCTCTGCCTGGGCTGCCTGATACCTCTCAGCGACATTTAACACCCTTTTTGAAAATTGGTGTTATGATGGCAATCTCCCAGTCCTTTGGTATGGTCTTGTTGCACCACGCTGCCTGTAGGACCCTTAAGAGTAATAGGTCGCCTGATGCTCCCATGTACTGATTTAATCGTTGATTTTATTGTCCCACGCCGCTTAGAGCGTAGATTTTCTACGATCAAAAAGATAAACATGCCATGAGTGACTTAAGCTCTGAAGCGTAGTGTTATCTTGGGAAGTGTACCTCCTACGAAAAATAAGAATGTCAGCAAAATAATGGCCTAGGGGAGTCTAGCAAAAAGATGGCCAGAAAAACTTAATCGGATGAATGACATAATGTCACATGCTGGCAACCTCATAATGTAAAACAGGATGCTACAGAAACCATAGCTGCAAGAATGCTTTGATGCAGGCTTCTGTCACGGGGACCGACTGCATTGGTGGCTTCATGCTCATAAAGACATGAAAATGAAACAGCAGAGTGAAAAATATATTCTTGTCTTTAAAAAAATATACAATTTAACTAAGAGGGATGTAGAGAGAGTGATATGTTAAGAGAGAAAGAGAGAAGAAGTGATTGCCCCTTGTCGTTCCCGGCGGTCTCTGATGGGACAAAGAAAGAACATGGCTACAGCTCCCTCGGGTATATCGTCAAAGACGATTAAGAGAATGTGCATGGGGCTGGCAACTTCATCGTATGAAAAACATTACGAACATAAACCACTACTGCAAGAGCACATGTATGCTTAATACTTGGTGCAGACTTCCTATAAGGTGTTCATCTGCAGCGGTAACTGCGTGCTTCATACAGAGCAAAAGGGAGGGGAAAAACCAGCAGTGAATGAGACAGACCGTGACAGATGGATAATAAGCGAAGGTAAACATTTAAAACATAACAATATTAAGAAAAAAACTATCAGACATGAAGAAACTGAAGAACGACTAGGTAAGAATATCATATCTGTCTTGTTCTTTCAAGCTGCAGTGTATGATCACTTTGTTCAGAAGCTTCACAGTCGCAAAGCAAAAAAAAAAAAAAGCGCCACAATCGTAACGACAACCCTGATCGAGGGCAGCTCCTTGACGTGGAGATGTGGAGATGGGACTCAAGTACAGCCATCAGCGGCCGAAAAACCAAGACTGGCCATGCCCTCCTACACTCGAGCAAGACCACAGTCTGCCCTAGCAAGTCAAGGTGCTGAAGACGGAGGCAACCAGCCAAGGGGCGCACCACAGCAATTAGGATGCCACGCACACACGCAATGGAAATATGTCTACAAGGTATATCTACAAAACGTTATGGCACTCGCCCTGTGACGGACACCCAGGCAGACGCAGTGCCGAGCCCTCTACCTCAAAAGGGCCCAACCCCTACTACTGGGGGTCCTTCTCAATTGCCCCGTGGAGCCAGGAGGCATGAGAATAGAGCTACTGGCCAAGCAAAGCAAAGACCACTTAAAATAATGCACTGGAATGCTGAAGGCGTCAACAGTAAAAAAGATGGCTACAACAAAAAACTAGAGCTCGAAAATATCTTGAATGACGAGCAAGTAAATGTATGCTGCTTGCAAGAAACCCACCTCAACAAAGACATAGCCTTCAAAATCAGAGGCTACCAGTGCTACCGATCCGACCGAATAGACAGGCGAAAGGGTGGAATACTGAAACTCGTGAGGAATAACATCAGTGCATGTCAGCTTGAAACATATATGGAAGGGGCGGAATACCAGATGCTTCATCTCAGGACAGAAAGTACAGAATTCCGCCTGCTCAACTACTACTGTCCGAGTGACCGCCCACTGGCACTAGACACAATCCCAGCAAAAGAAAGACTGATTGTGTGCGGAGACTTCACCAGCCACTCACAGAGCTGGGGCTATGATCACATGGACAGGAGAGGTGATGAGCTTGAAAACTGGCAGGATGACAATGGGCTTATCCTGATTAACCAGCCAATCGACCCACCAACCTTCTACTCGAGATCATGGCACACCACCTCTACACCAGACCTGGCATTCCACTCACCAGGCCTGGAGTGGAACACCACACGTGTTGTAGGGAAACAACTTGGAGGCAGCGACCACCGGCCAGTCTTCCTAATTGTGGAAAATGAACTTGTCAAGGACAGCAGCACTCTCTCTAGGTGGAACTACAAGAAGGCAGACTGGACAGCATCGTACCAGTATACTGGCTAGAGATATGTCTGTAGACAAAGACATCAATACGTTTAGTCGATGAATTCAGCAGATGCATATTACAGGTTGCTCGTGAAACAATACCTAGAGGGGCTCGTAAGCACTACAAACCATATTGGAATAGTGAACTAGAGCAACTGCACAACGACGTGGAAACATCTCGACAGCAGGCAGAGACCAGTCCATGCCAAGAACACCACAATAACTACCAGCAACTTCTTCTTCTTCTTCCATCCTTAGCCACCAACCGGCAAAGCAGTATGTGGCCAGTACGCCTAGTGGCGTCTTAGGGCAACAACAAATTGATCAATCTATCGCTGTTTCCACCACGCCTAGTGGCGTCTTTGTGGAACAGAAACAGACCAAACAATCTATCGTTGTTTCCGTAATCAGATTGGTTGGCAAGCAGGTGATCAGCCCACTGTGCAAAGTTTTTACGGGATGGGGTAAACAGCCCCATGCCCAACCCTCCTTAGTCGCTTTTTACGACATGCGTGGTAGGGTGCAGTGTTACTATTCTTTGCTCCCCTTTCGGGCCCCGGCAACACACGGGTGAACTACCAGCAAGCTAAGGCCAAATTCCAAAGGGCCAAGTTGCAGGCCAGGCGGAGAAGCTGGAAGGAGAAAACAGAGTCTTGAACTTCGAAAGAGATATAAGGAAACTGTGGAAGCTGGTAAAACAACTTAATGATGAGGGTACAGGGAGAAACTCAAAGATTGCACTGTACAAAGATTGAAACATCCTCATGGGAAAACAGGCAGATGATCACTTTGCAGACTCCTTTGCTAAAGACAACAACATCGAAGTAAGCCCAGAGAAGCAACAGGAGACTCGTGAGAAACAACAATACGCAGGACGAGATGGAACCATACCTGAAGTTATGGAGGCACCAATCACATTCAGAGAACTGAAGCTTGCAATATCCAAATTGAAAATGAGAAAGTCGCCAGGAGCTGATGGAGTGTCCAATGAAATGATTAAGAACTTGGGAACCGCAGCAAAAACAAAGCTGCTGCAGATCTTCAATATCTGTTGGAACTCAGGCAGAGTTCCACAGACCTGGAGGGAAGCAATCATGATACCACTTTTAAAACCAGGAAAAGAGTTTCACTGCCTCCAGCTACAGACCAATCAGCCTTACAAGCTGTCTCTGCAAAACTATGGAACGTATCATCAACCTCAGGCTACAGTGGTACCTTGAAAGTGAAAACCTTCTTGTACCACAGCAGGCGGGCTTTAGGCAGAGTTACTCTACCGAAGATCAGGCAACTTACCTTTCCCAAGAGATTGAGGATGCGTTCAAAGATAAGAAACTGGTACTAGTAGCATGGATAGATCTAAGGAAAGCATTTGACAAGGTTTGGATAGAAGGGCTTCTGAAGAAACTGAGAAACTGTAGAGTGAATGGTAGGATGTACAAATGGGTGAAAGCATACTTGCATAACAGAAGAGCCCGAGTACAACTAGATGGCCTCAAGAGTAAGAAAATTCTACTGCGCCATGGCGTCCCTCAGGGAGGGGTTCTGTCCCCCACACTTTTCCCAGTCTACATCAATGTGGTAAAGTGGGATATTATAAATATTTATAGGGGACTTAGTGTACTGACTGAGATCAGCTGTGAAGGTATCTGTATCTAATAAGTGTAGTGTATTACAGATGACCTTACTTGCTACCACATATTTATACCTCAGTCAGAATTATTCTGGAATATTGTGATGACTACTTTGAATGTCTAGGGTTTTGTAAATGATGAAGTGTAAGTCACAACAATAACAGACAGATAAACAATTTAATTTATTCCACCACACTTGACAACAGTTTGACACTCACATACATATAACACTCTATGAGACTATCTTAAATGAGTCACTGGTAAATTTTCAAATATCAATATGTATTAAGTACTTTTCATTAATATATATGTGTCCTGATTCAAATACAAAGTGAACCAGGAATCACAATCAATTTTAATTACAAGTTATATGTACAGAATTTATCAATATGAATCTTGTAGTGACATATTTTATTAATATTATCTTACGTGTGTCAGTTGTGTAGTGGTACTATGAGGTAATACTGGTTTTGTTTTTCAAGCTATGTTGGTATTTGTCATCATGACTTCAAGTGTTTGTTTCTGTTGGAACTAGTATTGGAGATGTTCTCAGTTCCTGGCATTAAAACAATTAATTTCCCCTCTTATTTTTATACAATGTCAGTTTACGATGGGGTTACATAATGTTGAGCTCCGCTGGCCACATAGGCTTATCTTTCGTGATGGCGGCAGGAAAAGACTCCTCTGCTCGATTGCACCCCTGTGTTATGGAGACACCTCACTGTTTGCTATATGGACCAAGGAGTATGCTGTCCGCCTCTGGATTCAGCAAAGCTCTGACCAGGTGCTGCTCAATAACTTTTGGACCACGGTCCCTGAAACAAGAAGGTTGTACCTCCTACTTCAGAACTAATTTATACTCTATTTCTACACTGAGCACAATACATAACAAACACTGAGTTCAGAGCGGTAGGCCAACTGTCAGCTTCATCTGAAATAATTTACACCAGTATATTCCTCCCTAATGATTACTACGCCTCTGCAATTCCAGCATTATTTCTTTCTAGTCAATAAGCTAGGTGTCAGTGTACTGTTTGGCAATTCCATGTAGTTTTACTTTCCTCCGACACCTTCTGTTCAGGCTGGAGCACTATAGAGGCTTTACCTCATGTTCGCTACTGAACCACACATATATACAGACATAAATTATCAATTTACATTCAATTTTCATTAAAAGATATCAAATATTTCAAGCTTACCACAATTCATGGAAATAATACAGAATTACGTTGACTGGCACTGAATATAACACAATTTCGATCTGCCGATGTCCCTGGCTTTTATTTAGAAAAATATGCACTGGTGCTCAACGCACTGGTTCTGTAGTAAGTTTATTTGCAAATGTGGTGGTGACCTGACGCCTCTAATTGACTATATTGGCAGGTCTAACCAATCGTGCCATGTCTACCCAATCGTTTGAAAAAAAAGTACTCCTACTCCCGTTTCCCCTGAAAACGAAAGATAGTATTTATAGCCCGACTAATCGTGTTTAGCCTTACATTTATTGCGCTCCAATCAAATCGGATTTAACATGGAGACCCATTTCCCGTACAATGGTGGGGTGAAAATCTGCCACTGAGCGATTCTGATTTGGGTGTTGTCTGACATCCCTCACTATTTCTTTTGGCTATAATTTGGTAATTCCTAGACTATTTGCGTAACGTTTAACATATTCTTTGTCAGCAAGTCCTAAGGAACCCAAATATACAAATTTAAAGGAGCTAAGTGGCTGCGTTCAAAATATGCACTTTCTTCTACCTCCTGTTTACTTCGAATACGATGTGGTGTCTGGGTACTGTAATGTTTTCAAACGTAAACCAGTATAATGTCATATTTCCTAATAAGCGTTTTTCAGGATTTTAAAACCTAACTCTGGTATGGGTAGTGTTGTTTATCACTGTCGATTTGAAAAAAAAGCTAGTGCTTGTGGCCTTACACGCGTGATGGTAGTAATTGTGTATCGCGCGACTGTGGTAGTATTGCCTGCGTCCCTGCTTTCAGCCCTCCCTTCTTTCTATCTTTAGTCCATCTGTCTTTCGTTTTAGGTAACGTAGTGTATAAAAAGACATGAATGGAATTTTAAATCTAGGTCAACCTGCGTATCTCAAGGTTTTTCTTAGAAATGCAGCACATGTTTTATCGTAGAAAGCGGGTATTGAAGCAGTAGGCTTTTACTATCAACGTGAAACGTTACAATTTGCAGACGAAGTAGAAAACAAGGGGGATTTCGAGTACAGTCATTGTGACAGCACTGTTCTTTACCATTCTTCTTTCCTTTTATTGAATTTATGTGTTAGGCTTTACATTTACGTTTTAATTTATATATGTGGATTAGAATATTTCACGACAATCAATGACCTGGTTGCTGAACTACCACATGGAATGAAAGTGGCAATGTACGCTGATGACCTGGTAATATGGTGCACAGATGAGCATGCAACAGTGGCCACCAAACTGTTACAAAGAGCTATAGTTGCCTTAACCTCGTTGGCAAATAGATGGTGTGTCAGCATCAACACAGACAAGTGCAGCACTACGCTCTTCACCCTCTCTCCCAAACAAAAAGCTGGTGTCATCAAGATAAATGAAGAACTCATGAGAGAAGATAAACAACCCATCTATCTCGGAGTTACATTCGATGATAGGCTGACATGGAAGCATCACATCAACAAGGCAGCAACAAAGGTCAGGAGGAAGTTAGCCACCCTGAGAAAACTAAGTGGAACCACATGGGGAGCCAGCGGGAAAATACTTAGTAAAGTTTACCAGCAGGGTTTACGACCACACCTGGAATATGGGCCAGCTGCGTGGTGTCCAGCATCAAACACCACATTACAAGAGCTAGATAAGGTGCAAAACCAGCGCTTAGGGTCATCACGAGGGCAATGAAATCAACGCCTATAGTGGAGATGGAGAAAATGAGGAGGATACAAGCACTGTGAGAACGCAGAGACACGAAAGTGCTAACACAGGCAGAAAAGTTCTTCTGTATGCCAAGCCATCCAATGAAGGACAGATTCCAAAAACTAGCAATGGAGCGATTGAAAAGAAGCAGCTTCATCCACCAGGCCAAACGATTTCGTAGACAAACCTCAGACCTGCCTGAAGTTGACAGCCCCTAAAGTCTGTGCCAGAACAAACCCCTTGGAGAGAAGAGCCTGGACTACCAATACACATCCAGACAAAAGTGAAAGGAATGTTCAACAGGGATGAACAGAACAGCGTGCAACGTAGGACAGTCACTCTCAGTTTCCTGGAAGATGAATACTGTGACTGATAGGATGAAAATAGAAGTCCCTGAATTGACGGATGATAATGGTAGTACCCTTGGATAGCATCGGGGGCCCTGTCATTAGCGCCAGAGAGTTGAAGGAATGACTAGCTTATATTAGAATCTAACAAGATTTCTTTTGGATTTATTCTATATATTGGAGACTGAATTCATCCTGTGTGCTGCGGTAAAATATATTAGTCTTGAGTGATTCAATGATAGTTTCATTTTATTTCACTGGATTTTGTGATTAATTTAAACCTATTAAATAAACATATAACAATGTTCTCCAGATGTAAATCAAAGTTTGTAACTATCCGTTATTTCTCGAGATAATAAATGTGTAACATAATTTTTAAACGCTAGGCGATAGTAATTGTTTAATAACCTTATATTTATATTTCATCTCGTGTAAATTTTGAGTAATTAACTGTTCATAGCCCATTTCAATTAAAACGATACATTAGCTAGTCACTAGTGAAGTTCTTTTAATATAAATAATTAAATACTGGAGTGATTTTACAGGTCTTACCTAAAACGCGGGGGTTAGAATATAATTATAGTAGAATTACCTGTTTTATATATTATCTTTTATACAGGTGGTCATACCTTTTGCGATCCAACGGGTTTTTTATAGATAGTCATGTTCAGATGGCTTATGGCATCCCAAATTATATGTTCCTAACATACAAAACCATTGACAGTAGAAATTTGATGTTGGAGACCCTTATAGGTCCACCTTCTCAATGTTAAATTGTGTCAACTGTTAAAAAATAAACTGGAACGGGACAATGCTAGAAGATTTTTCTATACTTATCATATAAAGTTCCCTGGCCAGATGAGGCAGAACTGACAGCACAAATTTATTTAAGCAAACCCATATGACAGTAAACAGTGTTCCTAACACCAAATATACAGAGAACACTTACAGCTATTTCATTCAGAGAACAGCCTGGGTGTAACATTCTGATGTGTGATACTATCTTCACATTCACTACGACAGAAACCTAGAAAAAAAACTTATTCCCCTTCAATACCTGCAGTCCGAATTTGGAATACCCGCCAGGAAAATATAATCAACGCACCACTTCAGCGAAAATCTCCGAGAGAAAATAGCAGTTGCCTAGACGGAGTTTTCTGGGGCTGAATTGGACAAATAACATTACATATAATAATATTAAATCCAATGTGTATGATTAAATTCCATGGACGTATGCAGAGACGAGAGAGGGTAAGTCTGAATGTCGTGAGCTCACTGGATGTATGTAGAGCGTAAAAACGGAACGAAAGAATTTATTGCTTAAGTTTACTACTAATATAACACCTTCTCTTGTTATCTACCTCTCATTAAGTCTGAAGGCCCACGGGATAGTTAAATTAAGGACATACCTGTTCCCCGTCCTGCCTACTCCCCACTCCCATTGTTAATCAGTTGCTTGATCTTTTGGGTAAACAACCTCGGGTTGGATCATTCCTAGTTTTCCATACCAGAGGGAGTGTCTATGAGAGTATACATATATTTTTCTCTTTCTCTTATGTAACGATAATTCATTTTGATGTAATGATAACGATGTATTTTATGTTGTGATCTATTTTCTTATAAAGATATAATAAACCTAATAAACCTTAAACTATTGGTGTTGGTGAAAACCTCTTCCCTGCCATGTGACCCCCATAGTTTACCTGTTCGTTTTCTGCGTACAAGGTATGTACGTATTTATGTCACAAAATTGTTTGTGTGTGCGTACGAGAGGATAGTGTATTGAATCAGTATCTAGTGAGAAAATACGTCTCCATTAAAGTGTGTCGTACTAGATAGGTTGGATTGAGCAATTACTCAATCCAAGACAATATTTTTTTTTTTCTTACACCTGTAATCCTCGTAAACAGGACTATTTCTCACACCTTTCTCTCACCTAGATCTCACCTCTGCTCGATCGGGACCATAAAAATATAAGGCCTATCTATAAAACTTACGACAAATACCCACAGGACCTCTGGGTCCGAGTATACACGGATGGGTCAGCACAGAATGCAGTCAAGAATGGAGGAGCAGGAGTGTACATAGAATACCCAAACAACACTAGGGATACGGTCAGAGTACCAATGGGGAAATTCTGTAACAACTGTGATGCAGAAATCCAGGCAATCAAGGTGGCAACTCACAACGGGCTGATCACCCGTTGCCAGTCACTTCGATTACGGAAACAACAGCAAATGGGTTGATTTGCCGTTGCCCTAAAGACGCCACTAGGCGTGATGGGAAACAATGGCAAAGAAAACCTATCTGCTGTTGCCCTAAGACGCCACTAGGCGTAATGGCCACTGACTGCTTTGACGGTCTGTGGCTAAGGACAGAAGAAGAAGAAGAAGGTGGCAACTGAGAAACTGTTGAACACCAATCTCGGTCCACAGCCTGTGGTATTCCTGACAGATGCAAGATCAGCACTCCAAGCACTTCAGTCCAGAAAATTGCCAGGTATACAAGCCCTACTTTCTGAGCTGTGCAACCAGTGCAGGGTCGCCATGCAATGGATACCGTCTCATTGTGGAATACCAGGAAACGAGAGAGCAGACCGACTGGCTAAAGAAGGTGCTGCAGACGAGCAACCGGATGTACCAGTTACGTACCATCAGAAGAAAAAGATGATCAAATCAATCAGAAAGCCACCAACACCAAAGCAGGATGACTACCAAGCTATGAACAGATCAGAACAAATTGTCATTCTGCGCCTCAGAACAGGACACAACCGACTCCGCAGCCACATGTATACAAAATTCAAGATTGGCAATTCAGCCATGTGTACATGTGGACAGGCACCCCAGACTGCGGAGCGCGTACTTCAAGACTGCCCCGAATATGATATATTGAGGCAAACCCACTGGCCCAGAGAAACAACACTGGAAGCAAAACTATACGGACCTCTGTATGAACTACAAAAGACAGTGAAGTTTATACAAGAAACAACACTGCAGATATAGACAATATATTTCAAGCGAACGAAAGAAGAAGAAGTAGCGACAAAATTTTAAACCATTTTCAACGGCCAGGCTCCTTAACAGGCAATGCATGTAGGGTCACAAATACTTACTAAAGAAACAATCTTTCGTAAAGGCCACAGATACTGTACTTACTAAAAAAAAACGACCTCTCATACAGGTCACTGATACCTTCTTTTTTAAAAAAATTCGCAAAGGCCAGTGATACTTACTAAATAAAGAATCGTTGAAAGGGTAACCTACAGTTACTAATGAATCAATCGTTCGTAAAGGTCGCAGATAATTACTACAGAAACAAATGAATCAATCTTTCGTAAAAGTCGCAGATACTTAACTACACAAACAAGTGTATCAATCTTTCGTAAAAGTCGTAGAGACTTACTACAGAAACAAATGAATCAATCTTTGGTGAAGGTCGCAGATACTTAACTACAGAAACAAATGAGTCAATCTTTCGTAAAGGTTGCAGATACTTACTACACAAATAAATGAATCAATCTTTCGTAAAAGTCTGAGATACTTACTACACAAACAAATGAATCAATCTTTCGTTAATGAACGCAGATACCAAAGAAACGATCTTTGAAAACTGGAAAAATAAATTTGAGTTAAAAATATCTCACGGACCACAACTTCATAACAACATGGAAAATAAACCTAGGCTATCTTAACATTTTTTTTGGGGGGTGCCTAAATTTGGGGCATGTAATTTTCGCGAAGCAAACGAATGAAAGATATTTTGTTTATCAACTGACTCCATTGATCAAACGATGAATGAACTGCAAAACTGGTCTCAGTCACAAAATGCTGGCTCTCAAAATAAACTGCCACGTTAATGCGAAATAATTTTTTTTTTTTTTTTATCCTTTGAAATAACTTTATCAAACAAGGGGGAAAAAAGTATTAGGTATTCAATTTTATTAGTGTTATTAAATGTACTAAAAAGTAGAAATAAATGTTTCATACATTCTACTGCATTGAGTAAAAGTGGATGTAAATAGATTATAAACCAGGCCGCATGGTCTGTTATATTTGCCAAAACGAGGCAAAATTAAAAAGTAAGTAAGCAGCTGTTAAATTCAATTCAAAGTGACGAACAGAGGGAAAGAAACGGCATGATGATTAAAGAATATGGAATAGAGTGAAGACACTGCTGGTTCAAGCTTCTAATTTGGCATGTTAATGCATGCCAGTCGGCATGGGATTCAATGAATGTATGAATATTTGTGTGCTGCCGCAGGGCCGTAGATACGGGGGGTGGGGTGGGGTGGGGGGGGGGGGGGTTATACTGTACCGGTACCAAAATAGTGCATTTAAAAAATTGTTTTTATTAAACCCCCCCTTAATAAAGTCATATATCTACGGCCTTGTGTGCTGGTATTTTTTGCCTGCGGTCAGCCGGGCATTGAGAGTAGCACTGGGAAGGTTAAGGCGGCCGGCGTGATGCTGACCACATCACTCTTAGTTTGCCGATGGTCAAGAAAATATGGGCCTAACACCATATTCCCAATATGCCTCAAGGGGAGTGTAATGGGATCCTTTACCCTTTTACTACCTGGAATTGCGTGACATTAAGTACAGTCGGAGCTAGGGTTACCTAACCGTAAACTTAGCCCTTTAAATAGCCTGCGGCCTAACGGGATTTGCGTGAATTACCGTATGGTCGGGGTTAGTGTTATCCTAAACATAAATCTAACCCTTGGTACAGCTTGTAGTCTATCGGGGAAAACGGGAGCTACCGTAACCCTTGGTATAGGTTGCGGTCTACCAAGAATTGCGCGATCTACTGTAGGGTCGGGGTTATGGTTACCCTAACTTTAAACCTAACTCTTGGTATAGCTTGCAGTCTACCGGGAAAAGCGTGATTTACCGTAAGGTTTTAGTTAGGGTTACCCTAATCTTAACCCTTGATATAACTTGCGGTCAACTGGGAATTGCAAGATCTACCACAAAGCCGGATGGGGGGGGGGGGGGGGGGGGGTGTTACCCTAATCTTAAACTTAACCTTTGGTATACTTTGCGCTTTGCTATCTACCGGGAAATGCGTGATCTACCTGTAACTTAACCCTAACCCTAAAACCAACCAACGGTAGATCACGCAGTTCCCGACAGACAGCAAGCTATACCAGCCCCAATCTTTACAACTATTAGAATCCGTAATTTCTTCCTCGGAATGGGTCACGAAAACACTCCTCTTTGACAGATTTTCAAAACTAACTGCGTTTTCTTACAAGAATAAGGAACACATTAACACACGCTAAAACCCATTTTTCTTTCTACGACAAGAACGAAATTCTAAAGGTAACATAAAATTTTTTTTTGTAAAGTCGTATGAAAAACCCATTAAACGACCCAAACCTCGCGGCAAAAAGTTATATACATTGTGTTGTGATATCGTGAAATGTATCACTTTACTTACATGTCGTATTTTCTTCAACTCTGCTTAACAGGATGTAGCGTGAGGTTTTTATTGGCTCTTGGATCAGTATAGTACTGAAAATTACAGAAATAGAATTTCTGCAGAAAATGGTGAAGTCCCAGTGTCTGAGAGAACTACTGGTATCACAAATTAGTTACGGCTGTGAATGATCTGATCTCGAAAAATTAGTAGAGAGGAGACAGTCATAAAATACCACCCCCGCTGTGTAACTAACTGTGATATTAAAAAACAAGGAAACAGATTTTACTTAACAATTATAAAACTGACAAGTCGTTCAAATACAATTTCCTTATTATTTATTTAGTATATACACTATCTACTCTTGTGCTGAAGGGTGGGTGTTGGAAGATGGAATGCAATGGAATTGTAAGTTTACCTATGATTTACAAATAATTATATATATATATATATATATATATATATATATATATATATATATATATATATATATATATATATATATATATATATATATATATATATATATATATATGTGTGGTGGGGTGGGCGAGATGATGATGATGATGTTGTTGTTGTGATGTTTGATCACTCTCTTTTCACACTCGCACCGACCCGATCAACAATAAAACTCTTGATTCTAGAGGCAGGGGCTGTATTTATTTTTACAACCCATTCAGTGACTAAGCAAACATTAAACAAATAAACCAACGAACATAACAAAACAAAACACCCAACTAGTGCTCATTTGCTAATGTGTCATGTCTTCGTTCCTCTTCTACCGACACAGGGCTAGCCTAACTTCGTTTCTTCTCTCTGGGCGGTTCTTGCAAAATCGGCCCGTCCTTTCTTTTCTTTCTTTGGGTCTAATATTTTGCTGTGATACCCTGTTCAACCAAAACCCATTGAAGGGTTGCAAACGGTTATATTGGGGTATATAGTGTGTTAACATCTTCGCTGGTATCATTTTCCTAGTCCTGGAAATGATTAACCCTGAAAAGGACTACTAGCTGACTGTCTGGATCCTTCGTCGTTGCTTGTATTTTTATGGTGTCGTGGCGTTCTCATGGAGTTCCTTTCCTGCCTTACAGGTTACAAACGGTTGTATTGCGGTATATAGGGTGTTAGCGTTAGTCTTCGTTGGTATCGCTTTCCGAGTCCTTGAGCTGATTGTTCCTGAAAAGGACCACTAGCTGCCTGTTCTGTAGCTACTTGTTGTCTGTTACCGGTTTGTGTTGTTCAAAGGCTGTCGCTATTATTTTTGGTAGCATCTCCATTATGGTTTTTAAAATTATGTTTATTTCCGCTGCTTCTCTTCTTTCTAGTTTGCTTTGTATTTCCTGCACGATTTCGGTTTTTATTTTGTCTTTAGTTTCTTTGTTTTGTTCTCTACTTTTTGTAAGGGTATCCTCAGCTATCTTTCTCTCTGTTTCAATTCTTTTGAGGATTTCTTCGTTCTCTTCCTTTAGCTCTGTGAGTTTGACGATGTCGACTTCTATCTCGTGTTTGATAGTTTTCATTTCCTGTAATATTGCCTGGGCGCTCTGTACGGCTCCTATTGTTTCGTCTCTTATGGCATCTGAGTCTTCGTTGTGTTGCTTGTTCGTCTCGACTTTGAGTTGTTGTTTTATGTCTCGCATATCTGTGGCTAGTCTTATCAGCTGGGCTCTTGTGTGCTGTTCTTGTTTACCAGTGCCGCCTGAAGCCACTCGGTTTCTTGCTTCTCTGAAGGAGATGTTTTTGGTTACAGATTCCTTCAGTATGGCCTTTGTTTCATAGAAGGTTGGACAGCCACGGTATCTTGCTCCGTGGTTCCCAAGACAGTTTGCGCAGGTTCTGTTGGAGTTGCGCACTTTATAGTTATCATCATTTTTCGCACGAGGACATTCATTGTAAGTGTGACTTCCCGCACAGTATCGACAAACTGCCTCTCTCCTGCATGTTTTCTTAGTGTGCGAGAATTGTTGGCAGTTTGAGCACTGCATAACAGGAGGGATGTACTCTTCTGTTTTTCGACATCTATCGTCTAGGTTGAGTTGCCTTGGTCTTGAAGTCCCCTCGATAGTTAGGATAACTAGGTTTGTGTCCTTCTTGTCCCATGTCTTCAGTCTTTCAACCTGTGTTATGTTGATGTTCTTGTTTTCTTCTTGTAGGCGGCTGTGGACCTCTTGTGTGGACCGGCTGTTGTCGATCCCTCTCACAACTATCTTTTTGGTCTTCTTGAATATTTCCACAGTAGCTTTAATCTGGTGGGGCAGCTGGACTTCTTTGTGTCCGGATTCAAGTTCGACCATCAGTTGGTTTGTTTTCTCCGTCTTGTTTAGAGTTATGATAACTCCGTTGTCGTGTCTTGAAACTTTAGATATGCTTCTCCTGCCCGTTATTGACTCAAGTATGCCGATTACTTTGTCGTCGGGTAGGGCCCTGAGCGAGGCCTCACCTCCAGACATCTGGGTGATCTTAATTATTCTCTCCTGTAGTGCCACGTTGGATACTGCGTTTTGATGCTTGCGAAGTTGGCACGTTCCAACTTCTGTCTCAGATTGTGTGTACGGTCTGCGGGATGGATTCGCATTCTGGGTCGTCTGCATCTGGTCAAGTTTCACCGGAGTTGGCTGGTCACTGTATGTTGGAGACTCGACAATGACATCTCGTTTTGCCGGTGATCTTTGGGTCGATCATCGGTCGTAGTATCAGAGGTTATGTTGTTCGTCTTCTGAGAACGACTGGCCACGACGCTAGGAGTATCCGTGCTCTCTGGATGCCTCTGTTTGCTCTTTGTAGGTTCTTGCTTGATGCTGCTGACAAGTGTTTGAGGGCTTGTATATACTTTCCTCTTTTTAGCTTGTTGCTTGGTGCGAGTCATTTTTGTAAATTCTGACGGCTGTGTTCGCCCTGAAAAGGACGCTCGTTTTAGTATAGTGCTGTCTTCACCGATCCTCAATGTAATGTAAAAAAAAGAAAAAGATCGGCCCGTCCTCCGGCCGCTATCTCTTTTATAAGCCCAGGTAGAATCACTCAATTTACTGCGCGCTAGGCGTATTGATTTGGCCGCATACATAACACTCGCGATATTGCTTTAGAAGGCCCGAAAACAGAAATATACACAACTATTTCTAGAGCAAAAACACAATTCTACACCACAACTTAATTTGGTACTTGTGCGTTAATTCACCGGTTAAATTAAATTCTGGATATTTATTACCCAAACCGAGCACCGTACTCTTTCTTGACTGAAAAAGTGTCATTTCACATTGTCCTCTCCCCCCCTCCCCCGTTGCTTAGAATTTTTTTTTAAACACGCCTGCCGTTTGTAAGGTTGTAGTCACGTAGCACATTCTGCCGTTGGGGAGTGAAGTGTTATAGACTTCGATGTACTGGGTCCCAGCTTTATGAGGTGGGGTCGCCTGTTCCCTTCCTCGCTGCCGTTGCCTTCTCTAACGCAAGATCAGAGGCAGGTACCCTTTTACAGCTGGTTAGACTGATGCGTAACACCTGTTCCCTTCCTCGCTGCCGTTGCCTTCTCTAACGCAAGATCAGAGGCAGGTACCCTTTTACAGCTGATTATACTGATGCGTAACACCTGTTCCCTTCCTCGCTGCCGTTGCCTTCTCTAACGCAAGATCAGAGGCAGGTACCCTTTTACAGCTGTTAGACTGATGCGTAACACCTGTTCCCTTCCTCGCTGCCGTTGCCTTCTCTAACTCAGGATCAGAGTCAGGTACCCATTTACAGCTGGTTATGGAGTGTTAGAGACTTCACCATACTAGGTCCAGCATCGAGAGGTGGGGAGACCAGTTTCCTTCCTCACTGTCTTTTCCTTCCCTAACTCAAAGTTAAGTACCCATTTATAGCTAGGTAGGCCCCATCTCTCGATGCTGGACCTAGTATGGTGAAGTCTCTAACACTTCATAACAGGTGTCACGCATCAGTCAAACCAGCTGTAAATGGGTACCTGACTCTGATCTTGAGTTAGAGAAGGCAACGGCAGCGAGGAAGGGAACAGGTGTCACGCATCAGTCTAACCAGCTGTAAATGGGTACCTCACTCTGATCTTGAGTGAGAGAAGGCAACGGCAGCGATTTCCCTTGTTTCCTGTGTACCGTTAACTTGTAGAACTGATTCAATTCCGTTCTATTGGTTTATAAAGTTTTAAAAAAATACGGGGGGGGGGGGGGGGGGGGGGGGGGGGTCTGTCGTAAGCGTGTCAACTAAGAATGCACGAGAAACGCTTTTTTTTTTTTTAACTTGCCTCCCAAATCACAATGTGAAATCAACCTTTTTCAGTGAAGAAAAAGTACGGTTATCAGTTTGGGTAATAAATATCCAGAATTTGATTTAACCGGTGAATTAACGCACAAGAACCCTTAATTTTTAGGCATTATTATGGCCTTTTCATCAATCTTGAAGACTTTTTACATCCCAGCATGCTTCGCGCACATCGAAAATATGGGCGATAAATGTGCCACTCACAATGAACGGGGACGCTGGGGTGTCTTCCCGTGAAGAGGTAAGCCGGGTGTCTTTCCGGCCCTATCACATATCTCCCTCCTGATTTTGTGGTCGTCCCGACAACATCACTACCTCTGGCGCTTCAATTGTAACCCCTCAGATTGTTGATGCTGCGCAGGACTCTTTCTGAGCGGCGATGCTTTGGGCTGAGCTTCTGTAATAGGTACAGCCCTGCTGGGGACCCTCTTGGTCGTCATGTCCCTATGTTGTCGGACTGGCAGTTGCTGTGATCTAGAAGACTCGCTCACCTGTGCCGCGTCGCTGTCTGCCCGTGACATCTGCCTGTCAGTGCTTGCAGCTGTCGACTTTGAAGGGAGATCGCTCTTGACGTGTTTTCCACTCATTTTGTGTGGACGGTGGCTTACGTTCCCCACAATCTGCTTTTGATGAGTCTCCTCTGCTGAACCTTGATTTGCACCCCTCCTATCTGCTTAGGACGGATTTCCTCCCCTAGACAACGGCCAATTCTCTCGGTGCCCTTAGGGTGACAGTTGTCACGGCAATCTCTGGTTTACATACTGTAGGCAACCTGGTTGTGGCAGTACGTCTGGGGAAAGAGCTCCTTGAGGGACAGGTGGATATCAGATGTTCTGGGGATTTGCATCCAAAGCATCGTTTTGGAAGAGGGCCTTGAGGGCATTTGGCTGCCATGTGGCCTGAGAACTCACCACAATTATAGCACCTCAACCTGGTAGGCTTTCTCTGTGCCACGGGTCGCCTCCTACTTCCTTTGCATTCTTGACTGCCAATGCCGCACACATAGACTGCTTCCATGCCCTGGACAGATGGTTTGCTGTCAAACTCTACTCGTTCATTCCTCGCCAGACTCCGGAATCCCTTTCTGAAGATCTTGATTTGATGTACGCCTGATCACATCATCTTGCGTTGGCTGTTCCCGCGGCTGGCATTGTGCTCTCTTTCTCTGCACCTCCTCTTGTGCTGGCGAACTGGCCTGTGACATCTGTGCTAACTGGAACTTTAGAAGAGATAATTCTGCTTTGAGTGCCTCCTTTTCATTCTGATCTTCTGCACTTGCTATCTGCACCAGTGTCTCTGGCTTCTTGACTTCACAGAAAACAGCACATTCCCTAGGCCCCTGACTCCCGGCCTGGAACTTCCTGGTCATCTCACTGACTGGTGGTTGCTCGCTGTAGGCTCTTTCTATTATCTTGAGTAACTGCTCAGGGCTGGCCTTGGCTCCGCCATGTATCCGTAATTCTCTAGATACCCATGGTGTAACGTTGTTCCAGATCATGTCTAACTTGTCTTCTGCCCAAAAAGGCACCACCTTCCACGCGGCTTCTACATCTTCCACAAACTCTTGCCAAGTGGGACTCCC
The DNA here is from genome assembly GCA_024509875.1 of Oreohelix idahoensis. Lineage (NCBI taxonomy): Eukaryota > Metazoa > Mollusca > Gastropoda > Stylommatophora > Oreohelicidae > Oreohelix > Oreohelix idahoensis. The sequence goes on from JAMPIV010021310.1 coordinate 27,092, forward strand.
CTCTCCACTAAATAACCTTATCTCTGGCCCCTTCACGTACACTACCTTCACATGCGCATTGGTCGAAGCCATCTTGATGCAAGACTGCACTGCTGGGTGTTTACAATATTTGTTCGTTTGCTGTTTGCTCAGTGTCACTGTCTGCCTTATCCTGCCGACGACGCCAATTGTGGTGGGGTGGGCGAGATGATGATGATGATGTTGTTGTTGTGATGTTTGATCACTCTCTTTTCACACTCGCACTGACCCGATCAACAATAAAACTCTTGATTCTAGAGGCAGGGGCTGTATTTATTTTTACAACCCATTCAGTGACTAAGCAAACATTAAACAAATAAACCAACGAACATAACAAAACAAAACACCCAACTAGTGCTCATTTGCTAATGTGTCATGTCTTCGTTCCTCTTCTACCGACACAGGGCTAGCCTAACTTCGTTTCTTCTCTCTGGGCGGTTCTTGCAAAATCGGCCCGTCCGCCGGCCGCTATCTCTTTTATAAGCCCAGGTAGAATCACTCAATTTACTGCGCGCTAGGCGTATTGATTTGGCCGCATACAATACATAACACTCGCGATATTGCTTAGAAGGCCCGAAAACAGAAATATACACAACTATTTCTAGAGCAAAAACACAATTCTACACCATAACTTAATTTTTAGGCATTATTATGGCCTTTTCATCAATCTTGAAGACTTTTTACATCCCAGCATGCTTTGCGCACATCGAAAATATGGGCGATAAATGTGCCACTCACAATGAAGGGGGACGCTGGGGTGTCTTCCCGTGAAGGGGTAAGCTGGGTGTCTTTCCGGCCCTATCATATATATATATATATATATATATATATATATATATATATATATATATATATATATATATATATATATATATATATATATATATATATATATATATATATATATATATATATATATATTACAACAAGTACAAATTTAAATCAGCTGTGCTGTTAATTAAGTATACAAAATTTATCAGCTATGCTGTTATTCTTGTCTCTTGCTACGCTAACTCAGTTTTTCGTCCTTGACCGTTAAATGCTCACAATTGCCGACGGAAATGGTACTAATCTCTTGAAAAAGTTCTGTCCTTAATTTCTTGCACACAACACCCGCTGATGCTCGTTTCGTTAGCCACCCAAGACTGAGGGGGACTAAGGATGTAGCTCCGGTACAATCACTGTGCTCCTGCGAAGTTCCAGGCAGCTGGATTGACTCGAACATACGACCTCAGGTTGGATGACACGAATAAAACTCTCTAAGATTTATACAAGCCAGATTTTGACTCGACTAGTGAAGTAGTCTGCCCGGTCAATGCAGGTGAGCAATAAATCAGTCTGACAGCTTCTCTTCTCCAGTCGGTCGTCTAGCTGGCTTCGTGTTGGTGTGTGCGTGATTTTGAATGTTGTTGTTGTTGTTTTGATGAGGTGATGGGTGGAGAGCAGGCACTTAACAGCTGACCGTTAGTGTCTCTTCTCGTTCCATCTTTGTCTACCCTGTTCAACCTGAAATTTGGTTATAATTGGGGTATTTAGTGTCATTTTATTTTTTTAAATTTTGTATTCAATTTAAATAGCTATTTTCTTTAGCAGTTGCTGATTTTAATTTATATTAGTATTTGTCCATTTTTTTTTCTCTTTTGTATTGTTTCTTGATAACTATTGTCCTTTACACTTGGGTTTACTTTGTATTAGTATTTGTTCTTTTTGAGTTGTTTTTTTATTTTTTGTTTTTTTTTGCTACTAACCTTATATGTTTTCCTTTGTTTTATGTATATATCTTTTAAGTATTGATTGGGCATCTCTTGGGGCATCTATACTTAAAACCTTATCACCTGTCAAGTCTATATTGTGATTTCTATAGTAAGTTTTTAATTCAAGCCTTTGTTGTTCATACTTTTTACAGTGGATTAGGTAGTGGTCTATGTCATTCTCTTCCTGATATTCTTGGCAGTGTGGTTCTTCTATCATAAAGTATGCTGCACCGAGACGGAGACGCCACATTTTTTTGTTTGATGGTATCTTTAATTCTTCTCTGACCTGGCACGTCCTCATTGGTTCTTTCAGCAGTTTGAACGCTTGTCTGCCTTTTCTACTTTTCTTCCATGTTGTCTTCCATTCCTCGTTTATAGTTATCTTCACTTGGCTCTTGATCTCCGACCTTCCCAGTCCTGCTTTTATATTGTTTTTACTTGTTCTTCCATTCTTGGCGTTCTGATCTGCCAACTCGTTACCAGCAATACTTATGTGTGCTGGAACCCACACTAGCCTCACACTAAATCCTCTGTTCCCTAGTGATGTATTAATTGCTAGAATTTCTTCCTTTATGTCTGGCCGGCTACATTTACCTGGGTGTTCTAGTGCTTGTAGTGATGACAGTGAGTCTGTAAATATCGTAACAGCTTCTGGTGGGTTATCTTCGATTATTTCTAAACTTTTAAGAATTGCTACCATCTCTGCGGTAAAAATCGAAGTCCCTTCAGTACTTACACTGTAGTTCTTTTTTATTCCCCATTGTGGTATTACAACTCTGGCACCTAGTTGCCCACTATCACCCTTGGATCCATCAGTGTAGACGGCCAGACTTTGTTTAGTTAGTTGATCTATGAATTTTCTACTTATCATTTTGGCTTCCTTATCTTCTATGTTTTGTTTGATCTTTTCAGTAAGTGAGTAGTCTATGATTGGTGTTTTTAGTTCCCAGGGTGGTATTTTGCTTCTATATTTATTACTATTTTTAATTGTGTTTGATAGTTCTTTGAGCTGTGTTAGATCTTCTATAGTTCTCCACCCTGTTGGATATCTATCTTTGTTTAAGGGGACGTCCCATACACTTGGTTGGTTTTTGACAAATGCTTTATGTGCTGGGTGGGTCACTTCTTGTGCTACTTTACTCCAATAATTTAATCTTAGTTCTTTCTATCTTAGACCAAGGGGAGGTATGCCAAGAGCTACTTCTAGCGCTTCTACTGGTGTTGATATAAATGCACCTGTAATGGTTCTCATGGCTGCATTTTGAATCCTGTCCAGTTTTGCTTTGTTAGAAGCTGCAGCTGAGTCATAGACTATGCTGGCATAATCCAGTTTCCCCCTGATGAAAGACTTGTAGAACATAAGCATTATTTTGTTGCTGGCGCCCCCCCCCCCCCCCCCCCCCCTCCCCTGCCCCCCCCCCCCCCCCCCCCCCATCCCCCCCCCCCCCCCTCCCCCCCCCCCCCCCCCCATCCATTACCTTTTACTATCCTTAGTATATTTAGGGGTCCCCTACAGCTTTCTACTAAATTGTCTATATGTTTATTATAATTTAGTTGTTTATCTAACTAAAGTTATGCCCAGAAATCTTGTTGTTAAGGATGTACATATTTTCTGACCTTTAATGGTTATACTGATTTTTTTTTTTTTTAATTTCCTTTGCTGAATATCATACCTACTGTTTTGTTTACATTAATTTGGAAGCCCCAACTTTTCATCCCCTCTGAAACTTTGTCTATTTGTTTTTGAAGTTTTTGGTAAACATGGTCCAAGTTTTTTCCAGATTCGTGATTTTGAATAAAATCTCGCCCGTATATATAGGTAGATGCAGGTAACTTTTACTGCTTAAGGAATGCTGTTGATTGGTTCTCGGCGTGGCAAGCTGATTGGTTATATGCGGTTTGGTACAATCCGTGACCGAGACCGCGTTCCGAAAAACAGGGCTTATGCCTAATTTTATTCTGTCTGCCGCCATATTGGGAGACAAGATAGCCGTGACCGAGATCGCGTCCCGAAAAACAGGGCTTATGCCTAATTTTATTCTGGCTCAGAGACTGGTGAACGTTGCTCGTAGATTGGCTGGGGCATATTTGTATCTCGACAATGTGTATTAACAAAGAAGTGGGTTTACACACACGTTTTACGACACAGGATAAAGAAATCGCTTTAAAGCGAGTTTTTTTTTTTTAATGCAGTAACTGTTAAAAGAAACGCTAAAATCCCATTTGGTATTTAGATAAAGTATTATCGGTCGATAAGCAGTCGTGTCAGTAGTGATGTGTGAAGTTATAAACCTACCTACCTACCTACCTACCTCTCTATCTGTCTGTCCGTCGATATTTACGGTATTAGAAAATGTACATAATTATACCCTAAACCTACTACCTTAGAAACTTCTAGAAAACAAAAGAATACCCAAGCACACATTATTTTAGCCGTCAGAGCGATGATGTAATCACACTTTGTGCAGTCTCTGGGAAGCTTTAATGTTCACTCATGAGAGAATGAGAGTGAAAACGGCAAATAGCGTCTTAGGTTATGAAAATAATTATGACCTTGTAGACCCCCTAAAAGGGTCTCAGGGACTCCCAGGGATCCGAAGACCACACTTTGAGAACCCCTGTATTCGAGGATTCACTGTACTAGGTCCAGCATAGAGGCGGACTGACCCATTTCCTTACTCGCTGCATTTGCCTTCCTTAAATCAAGAGCACTCATGTACTCATTTACAGCTGGGTAGACTGAAGCGTGAAGCCACCGTGTTTCGAAAACGGTACCTTTGAAGCAAGGTTGGCTCGGCACAAGGAAAGCTCTAACGCTCTTGGTGCGGAACACTGCTTATTGAATGTAAGTGCTAACACTTATGTTGATGACTGCCGACTTCTGCTTGCCTTAGATGGCATAGATGGAGTGGTGATGAGGGAGTCTGCCGGTACACATAAACAGCAAAGATGCCGCGTAAGGAAACGGCAAGCGACAGTTCAGTGAACGCCGTCAATATTGTACTTCGCGGAACTCCGCCAGATTAAGGATGCAAGCCGCCGAACAGGCGGGAGAATCCTCCAAAACGTAACAGAGAAGAGAGAGAGAGAGAGATCACTGTAGGATCATGGAAGGGGGATACACTATAAACACCATAGACATTAAACAATGCCACAACAAACAGCAGATAAATTACAGCCCGGAAGAACCAACACACAAGAAAAACAACCAATGTAATATGCTAGATAGAACGATAATACTCTAATTATGAGCGTTCGATTGGCAGAGTGGTTAGAGAGGTCTCTCGCGGCAAAGGTACCGGGTTCGATTCACGGTATCATCACGCTCCAGTCTACCCAGCTGTAAATGGGTACTTGACTTTGCTCTTGAGTTAGGGAAGGAAAAGGCAGCGAGGAAGGGAACTGGTCACCCCCACCTCTCGAAGCTGGACCTAATATAGTGAAGTCTCTAACACTTCACTCCCCTATGGGACCACCTTTTTTACTCTAATTATAACCCACATGGAGTTTGGTTATAAGGAACATCTTCATTGCACATTGACAACTCCATCAGCGATCTCCTCCCTTAGATCCCACAAGGAGGATCTCAGCACAGTGCACGAACTCCGTAGCACTGATAAGAATCCCAATGTGTATACAGGAGTCCCACATTTTATTAATTGGCGGGGGGAGGGGTAGATTTTTCCTAATTTTTGCCAGGGCATCGATTTCCAACTGTCAAGGGATTTTTAACTTGCATACCGGACATCCTATTTATTCGCCCTTATCCGAGAAGGCTAGGCATCAGATCTCACTACCCATGAGATCAGATGGGAGTATGGTATCATAAGGACCCACTGGTTCTGAAAAAAAATGTCCATCAATTATATTCCTTGTAATGGGAACCGAACCCCAGTACCTTTAAAATTAGAGGCGGACGCCATACCTCTTAGACACTCCGACCTCCCACATGGGGTTTAACCGGGTATCCCGTGGACATGACAAGACACCAGTTTTCATTTGCATGGTTCAAAAATCAAAACCAATTATTCCAAAAATTTACTAGCATAAATTACGTTTTGGTATTCTTCTTCTTCTTCGTACACTCTCAGACGTCTACTTGAATGTTCTCAAAGAAAGCAGTAGTCAGTTTGAGGCTATTTGAATCCCCGTAAAGCTTTTCCACGAAAGGAGCTGGCGTCGGCCATATGCACCTTCTCTGTACCACATATAAGGGGCAACTTTGAAGCAGATGTTCAGCAGTCATTTTATCAGTGCCACAGTTACACTGATCGGTAGTTCCTATCTTTAGCTTGTTGAATAGATGGTATCTCAATCTGTTGTGGCCAGTGCGGAGTCTGAAGATTACCACTTGTTCTCTTCTGTGGAGCTGGTAGTAAGCATCATTCTGTGTGTGCCCTGGATGTTCTACATTCCATTTGTTTCTGTAACTGATTCTGATAAAACTCTTTGCCTCCTCAAAAGTTATGCTTGCATCAGGCTGAGGTAGATGTGAACCTTCTTTTGCCATTCTGTCAGCCTCTTCATTGCCGGCGATGTTACAATGAGATGGGATCCACTGGATCACAACACTTTTGAATCGTTGACAAAGTTTGTGGAGCACTACTCTGAGATCATCCAGGTCTGTATTATTTTGTCTTTTCAACGTTGCAATTACTGACTGTGCATCAGTAAAGAAAGCAACTTGTCTCTCTGCCGTTTCTTCTGTCAATATAACCTCTGCTGCAGTTTTCAAGGCCTCTGCCTCTGCTCTGAAGTTGCTGGAGAATCGTCCTGTCGCCACTGACAGCCTTTTTTCTGCACCAGTGCTTAAGGTCAGAAAGACACCCCCACCTCCATTTTCTGTTGCATTTGTTGCTGATCCATCTGTGTATGCATGGGTTCAGGTGTTGCGTGGATAAGCGCTTTCGTCCAAAAAATGTCTTTCAAACTATGTTGGAATACCTACAGAAAATATATGCGGACGAGGAATTTGTAGCGACTCAGAGCAAGTATATGGGCACAGAACAGCGAACACATATAATCCAGCTTGCTATATTCTTTGTCACGCGCACTCGCGGGATCTCGCACGTCTGCGATGACGCAAAGCATCTAAAGGTGCCCTAACAAGAGGTTCAACACACATCTGGGTAGCTCTGAAGGTGCATCTTTAACAAAAACTCGCAGCTTTCTGCAAACCAAGATGGGAAAACAGAATGTCATGAAACTATTCTGATATACAGAAATAGAGGTTTATGGTGCACCTTCAGAGTAAACTAAATATCAACCCGAAACCTCAATCTTTCATCCCCCCCCCCCCCCCCCCCCCCCCCCCCAGAATGGGAGAAAATCAGCTACCACGACAAATATGGGAAAACAAGATCCAGGGATTCACACCTCCAGTACGACCCAGAGCTCGCTGGGAAGAGAACATTAGACAACCTCTGAAGGACCGAGAACTAGAATGGAACCAGGCCAGGAGAAAGACAGCCGACAGGATAGAATAGCGCTCTCTTTGGCAAACCTTTACAGCCCAGGGTAGAGGAGAAGCGACTAAGTAAGTAAGTAAGTATGACAAATATATAGAGATTACTATTTAAGGACAAAGGAAATAAAACATGCACACGCACATCCACACAGTTTGGAAATTTTAATTTACTCTTATTTATACAAATTGGACAAGAGATATGATCCCACAATCAGTTATCGGCAACTAAACGTACTTTCTTCTTTTGTTTATTTCTGATGATGAGAAATATCCCGTTCAAAAACTGATGGGTTATAATTAGGATATATAGTGTTTTAAGTTCCAAATATTATGAATAACTGCTGATACGTGAAAGTGGCATCACATCTGTCAAATCATTGTAAATAGGGTAAATTAAAATTACCAATTTTGCGTTTAGGGCCTATGTAAAAAAAAAAAAAAACGAGATAAAACAAAACCAAACAAAAACATCAAACTAGCAAACAACATACTATCTGGAAAAGAGACATTCGTATATCACTAAGTATAACCCGTCAGAGGATGAACTGGATATTATTCATATACGACTCACAGCTTGACTGCTTGCCTCAGGGTCAGCGAAGCAGAGCTGACCAAGACCCTACTCCACCTCCAAGTGGTAGTCCTGGAAACAGACTGCATCACTGCAGTCTGGCTGAGAGAGTAGGGATCGAAGTGGGAAGGAAAACCCGGTCCCCAAAAATGCCGTGCTGAAGTCGGATGTGTCGGCCGAAAGGCGCAAATATCGCAGCTTCACTGTAAACGGACACAACGCAACCAACGTCCTTTTCAGGATGAACGAGGAAGAAGAAGAAGAATATACAAAACTATGTGTAGGGCTAGTTCCCAGCAGTGGCGTATCCTGGTAATGCGAGCTAGGCGTGCTGCTACTTAAAATGAATATGTACGCCTACTATTTAACTTCTTCCCCTCTTAATTTAAAAACCAACTATATTCAATTACGCAACGATAGTTATTAGGGGTATATGTCAATTATCTCCGAAATACTAATTAACTTACAACTTGAAACTCACTGTCACTGTAATAGTCTGCATTCCCGGCAACTAACAAAAATTAATCACAAAAAACACTGGACGGACACAGCCGATTTTTACAACTCGAGAGCTGCAAGTCCACCGCACGCATGTTCGTATTGTATTGACGTATCTGGCATTGACCCCGATCCACACAAACCAATCTTCAGACGTGAATCCGAAAGACGCAGCACGCATTGTGACGGAATTATCCGAGAGACTTCGGGCGATTATAACCAACCAATTAAAAACTGCACTATAAAACGCGTCTGGGAAACTGAAACTAGATATACTCATAGATTCTATGCGGGAAAATCCGTTATCCTGATGCGTGCGGTCCGAAAGCAGAACTTTAGAAGAGAAATATTTTATAGAATAATAAATTAAATTTTTATTTTCCTTCGGGCATAGGTGTGCCCAGCACGCACAGCACACATAGAGAATACGCCACTGGTTCCCAGGTGTCTCTGATGAGACAAAGAAACAAAATATGACTTCTGCTTCCTCATGCATGTTGTTTGAAACGATTAATATAAAGCTGTGCATAAGGCTGGAAATCTATCATGTAAAACCAATTTAAAAAATGATGCCTATCATCAGCTTATCTAGGCGAGACCATGTAGCAATTTTTCGGCTACGCACTGGACATAACAAATTGAGATACCATCTATACCACAAGTACAGAATAGGTGCAACAGATCTCTGCACCTCCGGCACCAGCCCGATGACAGCCGAACGTCTGCCGCAGTCCTGATCAACATACAGCAATGAACGGAGTAGCATATAACAACAACCCAATTCACTCCACGAAAAAAAAAAACTGTTTGGAGATGTCAGGAACCTTGAGATGACCACTGCCTTTATTAGAGTCATTAATGTGGAAGTCTGAAGGCGAATGATGAAGAAAAAGAAACCAATTGCAACGGAAGTCACAGCAGCAAGATCATGTGTAGAACGATTGATACAGGCTTCCTAAAAGGGGATTAGCTGCAATGGTGGCTCAAGCTCCGTACAAAGAAAAATGGGAAATGATGATAATGAAGGTCATGATAAGAAATTACGCAAAATAAACCTTCCACACAAAAGCATACTGTAAAACTGGTAAATAATCAAACAAATTCACCTTCAGAACAACAATACATGAGTAGATACGGGATTTTTTTCACAAAGTATAGGTGCTTTTACAAACACCGTAGTGAATATTTATAATCAACATGGAGTCTGCAAGAACAAATTAAAACAGTCAGGAAAATAGAAAAGGGCCTACGAAATCGTTTTGGCACGTTCCGTTCTTACCTAGACACTAGTGCCCTTGATATATAGAAATACAGGGCACTACTAGACACCCTCGGTTGCATTAGAGCGCATCTCGAAAAATTAAGACCTTGTGGTTTGTAACAACCAGCGTTGCCACTCCTAGATGGATTTACCTAGATATAGGTTTTTTTAAAAATTCCGATTAGATGTCATTTTCCTTCATTAGTTGAAGAACGCCACATAGATTTCGCCCAAAGTAGACCAAAAGCAGTCTTTAGTAGCCCATGGATCCGAAATCTAGGTTTGTTTCAAAATTCAGAGTGGCATCATTGGAGATGGGTATAAGCCGGTAGCCAAAGAATAGCAAATCTGCAATTTGCCAGGTTCAACTCTGCATGTCGAATTTTTTAAAAGATAATTCTTTTTCTCCAACCCCCCCCCCCCCTTTTCCCCCTCGTGCCCCCTCACAGCATTAGCAGTGCAAGAAAACGGCGACAACCGAAATACGAGACAATCTTTAACCTTGACTTTCTTGTTTCAGGCATTAACCTCTGCGTCCCACAATTTTCTTTAACTAAATTCATCGTGAACAAGCTCATTCAATGCAAGAAGAAATTTTTAAACCAAAGTAATGATTAAGAATAAGATATTATTATCACACAGAAAGCTAAACAGTCGCCAAGAACCGTGCCAGTTGTGCAGGAAAGAGAACGCTATTTTATTTATTTTTTAAGTATTTTCCTACTTGTGGCAAGGCATGTCTTCTTTTTCAACTACATTTAAATATAAATGCTGATTTACAAACGCTTCACCCATTGAACAGCTTACATGCTGCATGGTTAATACAGTTTGTCAGGTACTTTCAGCATGTCTGCAAACACATACACACTCATATTTATGCGCGTACACGCATACATTATTATCATACCTTACTTGTGCTACAATAGTGCCCTGAACCATTAAACACGGATTTGAAATTCATACTGTTTTTGCGTGAACGCTTCTGTTAGGCTATCTATCAATTACTTTTATCGTTCTAACACTTACCCCATCAACTCTGATTATCTTTTTCCAAATAAATTGTCCTTTCCAAAAAGCATATCAACTACGTGTTCAACACACCTTTTATCACAGCCAGTCATAATTACGTATGCAGACGACTCTCGGGTCAAAATAATGTCTTATTTTAGAATTAGATCATGTTGACACATAAGTCTGTATGTCAGATTTCTCAATGACTGGTCACGTTTAAAAGCTAAATATGAGAACGAACTATATTTAAAAGATACAGTAATGAATACTATTACAGTTATACTTACTATCTGCGAAGAAGGACTGTCTTAATATGCTTAGAAAACACGAAAATACGTATTAGCAAGTGTCGGGAATTTCGCGTCCCGTAAGCAATCATTCCCGTACCTGTTAGTCCCCACCAATCGCAGAAATAATTTGGTTGGTTGGGTCTGCTCATTTGTACTCTCCATTCATAAATAGGTGTTTTGAATGCACATTTGAAAAATAGAAGATGGTAATTAATAATTCAAATGCAAGTAAATTTGTTCTCCGACCATTAATTTTAAAATGCGTGTTCTTAGTTTCATAATTTGTGAAAGAGCGACAAATTACGAATTTAAATTAAGAAAAATATTTAGTAAATATTATCAAGAAATTACCGGAAGCGATCGTTGTCGCGGTAACTAAGACGCTCCGGGCTTGACGTTCAGGTGGTGACGGAAAAGCAAGGTAAACATTTGAAGAACTGACAGGGAAAACAAATGCTGTACCTTAATTTGAGCATGTGATACCCCCCTCCCCACTCTTATCCGAAATGTCCACCTAGCAGACAATATGTGTTGCAAGTTCATAAAATAATAAGCGAAACTTCTAGATTCACAATTCTTACTACGCGATGTTAATAAAACTGGAGCTTTACATTAGGCCTACCTTCGCAGTAACAAACTAAACTGACTAAACACCGTCATCCCATTTATTGCAGAGAGCGCGACTGCATTGTGTTTAAGCCATACGAATGCATTATATGCATCATAATGTCAGACAACGGTGCCGAACTATCTAGAAAGTAGGCTAAGTAAATTTATTCATTTTTTGGTTTTTGCTTCTCATTCCGAGTAAGAGTTTATGTTAAGATAACCTTAATTTTCAGAGATTTGTTACGTCTTATTATTTTCTAAAAGAAAACGCAACGCTGGAAACAGAGTTGTGGTTAGCGATTTAGGCTTAGGCTTAGGGTGTAAATTCTGAAAAATAGTTACTATCCTTGCTTCAAGCTTTTTATTTTAATAACTATTTACAAGAAAGAAAAAAACGCCGACTTGGACGACTATCTAGACTAAATATCGACAGATATTTGGGCAAAATCCGACATGTTGTCTGTGTATTCTATTATTCAACCCTATACCTACTGTTGAGGTTTTTAAAAATTAATTATTGAAACTAAACAACAACAAAAAATAATAATAATAAAAGTGCAAATACGGGTTGTTATGAATCGTGATTTAGGCTACTTATTGATAGCCATATAGGCGAAAGCCGGCATGCATCCCAGTATGCTGTGATTGAACCTTAGTACACAAAAACTGAGACTCTGCATCAGATGAAAGAATCTGGAAAGATCGTTAGCTCATGAAGCAGAACAGCTAAGTGTACCAGGACATTGAAAAAAAAATTACGGCTTGCCACCATGGAAGAGACTGGTCCGAACCATGTATATACCAATTAAAGCAATGAATCAATGTCAAAAAGATAGAAACAGTGTTATGTAGATACCTCCAGAAACAGTGTTATGTAGATAACTCCTCATCGTCTGGGAGAAATCTGCTTTAAAAAGCACCAAGGAAGTGGAAACTCCTCTAATGAGAAAGGAAGTCCACGTGACTTATGTGTCCAATATAATACTGAATGGATGTATTCTGAGAAAAGCCACCTAAAACCTGGAAGGAAAAACCAACACACGGGAACATAGAATATCAGAATGTTAAATCAGAGATGGAAACTCAACAAAATAATTTTATAAGCAAATAATAAACTTGGTAGAGCATCTGATTGACAAAGTGGTTAGAGTGCTAGTATCTTATGGCAAAGGTTCTGGGTTAAATAAATGGTATTGTCATGCTCCAATCTACCTAGCTGCAAGTGAGTACCTGACTCTGCTCTTGAATTAGGGATGGAAAAGGCAGAGAGGATGGGAACTGGTCACCCCTCTTCTCGATGTTGGACATAGTATGGTGAAGTCTCTAAAACTTCACTCCCCTACGGCAGAACCTGCTATGTGACTCTCAATAAACTTGGTATGCGGAGAGTGGCAGTGGCAAATCTGACATATGTTGGTTACATGAACAGATAAACATACACATTCATACTCTTTGGAGGAGAAAAGCTTGCATGTAGAGCTAGAATATTTTTTTTTAACTAGAAAATGTGTATGCAGATACTGGATACATAATGGTAGGATGATATTGAAAATTACATACAATTTCTTCTTCTTCGCTCACTTTCAGACATCAACTTGAATACGTTCAAAGAAAACAGTGGTCAGTTTGAGGCTACTAGTATCTCCGCAGAGTTTTTCCAGGAATGGTACTTGTGATGGCCATATGCACTTTCTCTGTTCCTAATATGTTGGACACCTTTAAAGTAGATGTTTAGCAGTCATTTTATCAGTGCCGCTGTTGTGTAGACAAGAAGATGTACTGTGGTCAGAAATGAAACACAAGAAAATAGCAGACATGGAAATAAAACACAGTACTAGAAATAAACATGAAGAAATAAGGAAAATATCAGATAAGAACAAGTTTGCTCAAGAAAGTGGCCGTATCAAGAACAAGAATGGGTAAATCTTGTTTATTAAGAAAGATGTATCAGAAAGATAGGCATATTATGTAACAGAACTAAAGACAATAGAGGCAACAAGCTTTCACCATATGTTAATAAAAGGGTAAAGGTCAAGGATCCCGTTACACGCCCATTGAGGCATATTGGGAATATGGTGTTAGGCCCATATTTTCTTGACCATCGGCACACTAGGGGTGATGTGGTCAGTATCATGCCGGCTGCCTTAACCTTCCCAGAAGTTGCTCTGGTACCCAGTTGGGGCTGGGTCGACCCAGGAGCCGTTTGCGGCCTAAAAAAATCCCACCTCATCTGGGGATCAAACCATAGACCACTGAGCTAGGAAGCCAGTGCACTAACCACTATGCTACCGCGGCTCCCTCATATGTTAATGAACGCCCCAAAATCCTCAGACCAGAAGTAGAGAAAGCTAAAAATATAATGAGAAAAGGAAATGCAGCAGGCATAAACAACATGAGTATAGACATGATAGAAGCCCTTGGGGTTTTCAGCATAGATATGGATCTATGTAATAACATACACAACACATGATGCATATTAATGACCTGAAGTCATCAGTCTTCATAATTGTGTCCAAAAAACCTGTACAGCAGAATGTTTAGACTCTAGAAAACTCAGCTATGAGCCAAACAATTAAAATACTGCTCAAGATCATAACAGAGACAATAAATAAAGTAAGGTTGACAATGAAGTTTAGAAAGAGCAGTTTGGTTTGCAATACAACAGCAGAACAAAATAAGTAATATTTTGTATAAGAATACTTGCATAAAAACATAGAGCTCCAGATAAGAGTTTTTATGCATTTCATAGACTACTAGAACTCTTATGATAGAGTCCATCTTGATAAACTAATTAAATGTCTTGAAGACATAGGTCTTGGTGGAAAACACTTTAGACTACTTAGTTTTTGGACCATACATTTGAAAACTGGTGTTTGTCGTGTGAATGAGATACCTGGTTCAACTCCATCTGGGTTATAATTTGGGTACATAGTGTTCATCATTCTATATAGTGTTCATCATTCTATATAGTGTTCATCATTCTATATTGTGTTCATCATTCTATATAGTGTTCATCATTCTATATAGCGCATTACATTGTTGTTTTTCTTGTGTGTTGGCTCTTCCAGGCTGTAATTTATCTGCCGTTTGTTGTGGTATTGTTTAATGTCTATGGTGTTTGTAATGTACCGTATCTTCTTCCATGATACTATATTGCTATTGAAAATCTTTTAAATGTATCTACTGGGCGTTTGTTGGTTTTTGAATTGGTAGTTTTTTTGTTTGTTTTTATTAATTCATGTACTGATATTACATGGACATTTTAAAAATTTATTTTTATTTTTGCTGTGTTTTTGTTTTTCCTTGTTGTTCTAACTTGTTCTGGTTGTTATATGTTGGTTCTTTTTTATAATATAACATTTTATTATGTTTGTAGCTCCCTGGACAGGTCAATGTTTAGTACAGTTTCTAGTGGTTGTGATGGAGAGTTTTGTGTTCTCAAGTATTCCATGAGTGGTTTTCTGTGCTATTCATATTTCTTGGGAACAAACTACTACAGTAAGACAAAAGTGAACAAGTGGTAATCTTCAGACTCCACACAGGCCACAACAGATTGAGATACCATCTATTCAACAAGCTGAAGGTAAGAACTACTGATAAGTGCAACGGTGGCACCAATAAAATGACCAATGAACATCTGCTGCAAGTGTCCATTATATGATGCACAGAGAAAGCACACATGGCCGTCACCAGTACCATTCCTGGACAAACTCTACGGAGACGTCAAAAACTTCAAGGTGGCCACTGCTTTCTTCAGAAGTAATGATAGTCTCATAGCAGATTCAGTCATAGCGGAGTGAGCTGTTAGAGACTTCGATGTACTAGATCTAGTTTTTTTTATTGGGGTGGAGGTACTTCCTCCCTTCCTCACTGCCTTTCCTAACTTAGAGCATTTGAATGATTGGGTACGGGATTCCTGACTGGAGACCAGTGTTGAGACAAAGAAAGATTTGGACTGATGTTAAAGGCATGTAACCACCATCATCATTTTTCTCTTCTGCTCCCTATGGAGCTTGGAGCCACCACTACAGCTGGCCCTCTTGCAGGAACTTGCACAAACCATTCACATGCTATTGCAGTAGTGGTTTCTGTAGAAATTTATTTTTTAAATTATGAGATTGTTATCCCCTGCACAACCTCATATTAGTTACCTTGCACAACCTCATATTAGTTACCTTGCACAACCTTATATTACTTGCCTTGCACAACCTCATATTAGTTACCTTGCACAACCTCATATTAGTTACCTTGCACAACCTCATATTAGTTACCTTGCACAACCTCATATTAGTTACCTTGCACAACCTCATATTAGTTATCTTGCACAACCTTATATTACTTGCCTTGCACAACCTTATATTACTTGCCTTGCACAACCTCATATTAGTTACCTTGCACAACCTTATATTACTTGCCTTGCACAACCTCATATTAGTTACCTTGCACAACCTCATATTAGTTACCTTGCACAACCTCATATTAGTTACCTTGCACAACCTCATATTAGTTACCTTGCACAACCTCATATTAGTTACCTTGCACAATCTCATATTAGTTACCTTGCACAACCTCATATTAGTTATCTTGCACAACCTCATATTAGTTATCTTGCACAACCTTATATTACTTGCCTTGCACAACCTCATATTAGTTACCTTGCACAACCTCATATTAGTTACCTTGCACAAACCTCATATTAGTTACCTTGCACAAACCTCATATTAGTTACCTTGCACAAACCTCATATTAGTTACCTTGCACAGCTTCATATTAGTTACCTTGCACAACCTTATATTACTTGCCTTGCACAACCTCATATTAGTTACCTTGCACAACCTTATATTACTTGCCTTGCACAACCTCATATTAGTTACCTTGCACAACCTCATATTAGTTACCTTGCACAACCTCATATTACTTGCCTTGCACAACCTCATATTAGTTACCTTGCACAACCTCATATTAGTTACCTTGCACAACCTCATATTAGTTATCTTGCACAACCTCATATTAGTTACCTTGCACAGCCTCATATTAGTTACCTTGCTGTGGTGAGAAATTCTAATACCCATATCTAAATTAGAACATAACTGGAAAAGTAGAACGAAATAATACAATAGAAAGAAGAATGGTGAAAGACCAGTGCTTTCCCCATAGCGCTTCCGTTTTATAACGCCATAATGGCTGAACAAGAGACCTTCCTTTTTCTACTTCGTCTGCATAAACTCTACGTAAAGCCTACACGCGAATCACAGTCGTTTCTAAAAATAAAACTGGTACTGTATTTCTTAGACGACCTTGATAGGCACACTGCATAATGACCTAGATACAAATACTACCATTAATGAAATTATACACACAAAGTTAACCTAGAAAGACAGACGGGCTAAGCAGAGACGAGAAAGGATAGACGGAGCGAAGCAATAATACTACGTCGTCTCGCGATTAAAAAGTGAACGCCAATCACACGCGAAAGGCATGAAGGCCTGATTTTTTTCAAATAAACAGTGATAAAAAACACTAACGATACGAGGTTAGGTTTTGAAAACAGGTTTAAAATCTTATTGGGAAACCTGACATTCTACTGTTTTATGTCTAAGCTCCTGACATTAGTCTGACAGTACAGAAGACATCCCCTAGTATGGAAGTGAACAGGTGGTAACAGCAAATACACGACTATCATAGAAAAATACATATTTTGAACGAAGCCACTTGGCCCCATTGGACTTATATATTCTTATACCTTAGGACTTGCTGACAAAGAATATGTTATGTGTTGCGCAAATAGTCTATTAATTAACAAATTATAGCCAAAATACTATAGTGGGGTTGACTGACAGCACAAGATCATTGTTAGAGTCATCGTATGGCCACCATTTCTGTTAGAATCGTTTTTACTGGGTGGAAACCGTTGACCAGAGGATGTCGCTGGTGTCGAAATGTCAACGGTCCAATACGGGCGACTCTACTTAGGTTTGAAAATAAAACGCGAATGTCTTTCCACTGGAACGTGAACTCCTGGAACTTTAATAACAATCGGGCACACCAACGAGTGCCAATACTGGTATGGACGAACTCGTTATGTCGACTTGAAACAACATTTTATTTGGACGAGATACGTGGACGAGCAAAGACAGGAAAACAGTACTTGCATCAATGGTTTCACAGTTCAAAATACATGGCTCATATATAGAAATACATTACGTGCAGTATCAAAGTTCATTCAATGATCTAACGGTTTGACCTTGCGTCGGCGAACAAACTTCTAAGGTCATCTGTACAACAAATCTTCGTATGTCTATTTCGACCCTGTCCTGTAACATTTTTCTTCTTCTTCCATCCTTAGCCACCAACCGGCAAAGCAGTATGTGGCCAGTACGCCTAGTGGCGTCTTAGGGCAACAACAAATTGATCAATCTATCGCTGTTTCCACCACGCCTAGTGGCGTCTTTGTGGAACAGAAACAGACCAAACAATCTATCGTTGTTTCCGTAATCAGATTGGTTGGCAAGCAGGTGATCAGCCCACTGTGCAAAGTTTTTACGGGATGGGGTAAACAGCCCCATGCCCAACCCTCCTTAGTCGCTTTTTACGACATGCGTGGTAGGGTGCAGTGTTACTATTCTTTGCTCCCCTTTCGGGCCCCGGCAACACACGGGTGTCCTGTAACATTGCCTGGTACATATTGATTCTGGTACCTTCAAACATTATTGATTCCTGCATACATTCTGTCTGAGAAGACAACATAAAGTTAATTACGATACTTGATTCATCTCTCTCTTGATCGCCGTGTCA
Source organism: Oreohelix idahoensis (assembly GCA_024509875.1). Lineage (NCBI taxonomy): Eukaryota > Metazoa > Mollusca > Gastropoda > Stylommatophora > Oreohelicidae > Oreohelix > Oreohelix idahoensis. The sequence goes on from JAMPIV010021310.1 coordinate 45,366, forward strand.
CGTATGACGGCGCTCCAATAATTCATATCAATTAGCCGAACTGACGGAGCAGTAACATCCTTTAAAATATTAGGATAGCTTCAGTGCAGCATCGAGTTGATCCATTATAACCCCTTAACGAGAAGGGACTAGCTAGATACCAACGCCGGATACAGTCACTGAAAAATCATAAAAATTATATTCAATTATAACAACGACTGGCTCTGACTTACGTAGAGAGTAAGCCGACAATGGCTTCTATTCAGAAGTCATGTCCCAGAAATACACTTGCCCCAAATGATGGGTACACAATAAGAAATCAACAGACTCCATGTCTGGATATGAGATGCGGCTTGCTTCATTCACGCTTCGACGTCATCTGGCTTGTTTGTATACAAGCGCGCCCGAATTCCCATACACCAAATTGTGCATATGCGTGCGTGACAGATGACATTTACAAAAACTAACACCCACATAAGTTGGTGCGTAAAGTTTGTTACAGAGGTAGGACCACATATTAATAAATATGAGACTACCCTCATCTGTAAAAGACTGTAACGGCCTACGAAAAGAACGCTACAATCATATCTGCTTATTTTTTTTTATGGCATGTTTGGAAAACACTGCTTTGGGGGAAATGAGGCCGACAAGTTAGATACGATTTGATTGGCTGTGGTAAAATGTAAGGCGAAACCTTATTGGTCTAACTGCAACTACAAATATTGTTGTTAATGGCAACTTATAGGATGGATAGTTTTTTCAAAGGCTCATGTAAACATGGCCTGATTGGTTAGAACGTTAGATATGGTCAAATAGAAGCGTCAGTTCACTGCCATTTTTGAAAATAAATTATGTGAAACTCAAGTGCGTTGAGAGCAGGCTAAGAATTTTCTAATAAAGGAAAAGCCTGGACAAAGGCAGATCAAAATTGTGCCAGAATTCATCGCCAGTCAACGTTACTTGTTTAATATTTCCTTGAATTGTGGTAAGCTAGACCTATTTAATATATTTTATATGAAAATTGAATGTGAAATGATAAATTATGTCTGTATGTGTGTGGTTCAGTGGCAAACATGAGGCAAAGCCTAGATATTGCTCCACCTTGTAAAGATTGTCAGAGAGGACTATAACTGCCTATACAGATATATTGGAGTGCCATATTGTAACATGACACCTATCCTATTATATGGAAGGGATTAACACTGAAATTGCAGAGGCGTTGTAACCATTAGGGAGAGGAATACTAGTGTATATTGTCACATGAAAAGCTAGCAGTTGGCCTACAGCTCTGAACTTTATGTTTGTGCTGTCTTGTACGTCAGTGTGGAAATATATTATATATTAGTTATGAAGAAGGAGGCACAACCTTCTTATTTCAGGGACCGTGGTACTGATGTTAATCTAGCAGCACATGGTCTGAGCCTTGCTTGATCCAGAACTCTGGCAGCAGACTCCTCGCCCAAGATATCAGCCATTGAGGGTTTATTTTAGCAAACTGAGAAGCAAGCGAGCAGAGGATACAGTTTTCCTGCAGCCGCTATATGAGCTAAGATTTTGTCAGCAAGAGCAGCTCAACCTTGTATAACCATCCCTCTACTGAAAGTTATTAAAAAGACCAAAAGGGACAGAAAATTTAAAAAGAAAAAAGACTCTGTGAACCTTTTAATATTATTTCCACCAGTAACAAACACATGAAGTCGTGATGACAACCAACAACCTAGCTCAAACAGCCAGTATTGCCTCATAATACTACCTCACAACATTACACTCATATTATAATAATATTATATGTCGGGACAAAGATCCTTTGTATAAAATTTTGTACATAAACATTGTGTTTACATTTGATTGTGATTCCTGATTCACTGTGTAGTAGGATCAGGATATCTATTTATTGGAAAAAATTCAATACATTTGTTAAAATTTAACCCTTGACTTAATAAGATAATCTTTAGAGTGTTAGTTGTTTGTGACTGTCATATTGTTGTCAATTTGTTGAGGATCTTAACTTAGGTGTTTATCTGTCTGTTGGTTGTTGTGAATTACACTACATCACTATCATAACCCTAGACAATAAACGTAGTCATCACCAAATTCAAGAATAAGTCTGATTGAGGTCTAAATGTGGTAGCAAGTAAGGTCATCTGTAACACACCACACTTATTAGATACAGATACCTTCACAGCTGATCTCAGTCAGTACACTAAGTCCCCTATAACTATATTATATAATCCCAACTTACCACACTTGCACAGCCTCATATTAGTTACCTTGCACAGCCTCATATTAGTTACCTTGCACAGCCTCATATTAGTTACCTTGCACAGCCTCATATTAGTTACCTTGCACAACCTCATATTAGTTACCTTGCACAACCTCATATTAGTTATCTTGCACAACCTCATATTAGTTACCTTGCACAACCTCATATTAGTTACCATGCACAACCTCATATTAGTTACCTTGCACAACCTCATATTAGTTACCTTGCACAACCTCATCTTCATAGTATTCTTCTATTTCTTTCTCACTGTAATCTTTAGTTGGTGCATAAGTTTGTAAGATTGATATGTCGAATGGCTTTGCTCTCATCTTTAGTAACATCATTCTGTCATTGTGTGTCCAGTATCCACATACGTATTTTTCTAACTCCTTCTTTATCAACATTCCTACCCCTCTTTCGTGCTTTCTCCTCCTGAGTGTATAAGCGTGTACTGGTCTCTTGTTATGTAGCCTGTATCCAAAAGTCTTGCCTCTGCAACTCCCAGTATATCGAGTTTCATGTCGGTTGCCTCTAATATAAGATTGTCCAGCTTTCCTTCTCCGTTTAGAGTTCTAACATTCCATGTTCCTATTTTTAGGCTTCTCCTACTAGTTTTTGAGTGGTCTTTCTCAGAATGCTCCCTTTCAACAGAATTTAAGGAACACTCGTCATTATGTACTTCCTTACTCATTAGAGGAGTTGCCTCTTCCCTGTTAATTTGTACAGTAGATTCTTCCCCAGGGGACAGAGTTCTCTACATATCGGTTCTTATCTTGTTGTTGTGATCCCATTACGTTCTGTAGGAAGTACGTGGTAAGGCCTCAATCTCTTCCACGGTGGCTAGCCATTGTCTTTTTCTATGTCCGACATGCCTCTAGTGCGCCACACACTTTGCTGTTTCGCTTTGCGAGCCGTTGATCTTCTCAGATTCCTCCGCCTCACTCACCGTCTCAGTCTTTGTGTACTAGGGATGGACATTCCCTTGAGTAAGATTGCTCCTACTCCACCCATGTAGTTTAGCCAGTCAGCCTAGACTGTTGCCCGGGATGTGGCCACCGCCGTACACAAGCGGTACCGGTATTCGAGGAGCCATACATGAGCTAGACAAAGAGAGGAGAACCAAATAGGATCCTGACTATCCTAAAAAGGACATGGCTGTCTCTCACCGTGAGGTACTATCCCTCTCTCTTTATCCTACATCCAAACTAAAGATTACAGTGAGGAAGAAATAGAAGAATACTATGAAGAGCTACAACACACACTTAAACCTGTCAAATCTACAGATGTGTTGATAGTAATGGGTGATATGAATGCAAAAGTAAGAAAAGGAAAATACAAGAAAATAGTAGGACAGTAAGGATTAGGGACAAGAAATGATAGAGGAGACAGACTTATCCAGTTCTGCGAAGAAAACCAGCTGGTCATATGTAACACCTTTTTTGAACATCACCCAAGGAAATTATACACATGGAAAAGCCCAGGAGATGTAACACGTAATCAAATCGACTATATCATGATAAAACATAGATTTAAGAACAGTGTCACAAGTGCAAAGACACATCCTGGCGCCGACATAAATTCAGATCACAATCCAGTTGTCATCAAAGTAAATATAAAGCTGAAAAGAGCAGGAAACAGAAGACAGGAGGAACCCCAGATAGAAATATCAGCGCTGAAACAACCAGATATAAAACAGAAATATTTAATCGACGTCAAAAATAAATACCAACAGTTATTGACAGAAAGCATGGAGCAGTATAGAAGAGAAAACCCAGAAGAAAAAGCAACCGCAAAATGGGAATGCTTAAAAACAAGCATACAATCAGCAAATGCAAATTTACCTAAAAGGGAGTCTAAGAAAAATCAAATTTGGATGACAGATGACATCTTGAATAAAATGGCAGAAAGAAAGAAAGCAAAAAACACTCCAGAATATAAAACAATAGACAATGACATACGTACTATGTGTAGAGAAGCAAAAGAACGATGGATAGAAACAAAATGTAAGGAAATATAAGACTTGGAAGCGAAGCACATGACAAGAGATATGCATGAAGAAATAAAGAAATTATCAAATCGGTCGCGGTTTGCACAAGGAGAAAGCTGTATCAAGAACAAAAATGGTGTAATATTACTTGATGAGAAAGACATATCAAACAGATGGGCAGAATACGTAAAAGAACTATTCGAGGACAACAGAGGTAAAAAACCATCACCAGATTCTAATGAAGGCCCAAACATTCTCAGATCAGAAGTAGAGAATGTCATTCATATGATACAAAAAGGAAGATCAGCAGGCATGGATAACATAAACATTGAAATGATAGAAGCTCTGGAGAGCTTTGGTATAGATACAATCACAGAAATATGCAATGATATATACAATACAGGATATTTACCACACGACATGAAGACATCAGTTTTTATAACATTACCCAAAAAACCAAATTCAACAGAATGTTCAGACTTCAGAACAATCAGCCTGATGAGTCATGCAATTAAGATACTGCTCAAAATCATACAGGAAAGAATAAAAAGTAAAGTAGCGAAATCCAAGAAGAACAGTTTGGTTTTAGACGGAACAGTGGAACAAGAGAGGCAATATTTTGCCTAAGAAGATTAGCAGAAAAATATACAGAGGTCCAAAAAAGTATGTATATGTGCTTCATTGACTATAAGAAGGCTTTTGACAGAGTCCATCATGAGAAAATAATTGAATGCCTCAAAGACATAGGTATTGATGGAAAAGATAGAAGAATACTCAGTAACCTTTATTGGGAGCAAACTGCCACAGTAAGATCGGGAAGGAATTATTCACCATACATAGACATAAAAAGAGGTGTCAGACAAGGTTGTGTGCTGTCCCCCTGCCTATTTAATTTATACACCGAAAAAAATTTTCAAACAGATACAGGAAATACCAGGACTGAACATCAGTGGAAGATCAATAAACAACCTTAGATATGCAGATGATACCATGTTGTTAGCCGAAAGCGAACAGGAGTTACAAGAACTAGTGAAGCAAGTGAACAGTATAAGTCATGAATATGGACTCGACATTAATATTGAGAAAACTAAAACTATGATAATTAGCAAAACAGACGATAAACCCACATTAAAGATAAGCGTAAATGGGAAAATCCTGGAACAAGTCAAGAGCTACGTATATCTTGGTCATATAATAACAGAAGATGGCAGATGTGAAACAGAAATCAAGAAGAGAATAGGAATGGCCAAAGCTACATTCAACAACATGAAACATATACTGACATCCAAACAGTTATCTCATAAATTAAAACTGAGAATCATAAAGTGTTATATATATTCTGCATTTCTGTATGGTGCAGAAACATGGACGATGAATAAGCATTTGGAAGAAAGAATTGAGGCTCTTGAAATGTGGATATATAGAAGAATGGGGCGTATCTCATGGAAAGAGATGAAAACAAATAAGGAGGTCCTAGAAAATCTAGGTATGAAAAGAGAACTAATGAGGGAGATCAAAGTTCGGCAGCTAAAATACTTTGGCCACATAAAAAGGCATAACACCTTGCAGAAGACCATAACAGAAGGGAGAGTTGAAGGCAAACGTGCAAGGGGAAGACAGCGCTATAAGTGGGAAGATAACATCAAGAGATGGACGGGAAAAAGTCCATTAGAGTGTACCACCAAGACAAGAGACAGAAGACGTTGGAGATCCATTACAGCCAACCTTCGTTGTGGAGATGGCAACTGATGATGATGATGACAACCTCATATTAGTTACCTTGCACAACCTCATATTAGTTACCTTGCACAACATGCCGGAGTGAACAGGTGACCTATTCTTTTTTTTTGTTTCATAAGGGAACTACATGGGGAAAAAAATAAGTAATACTGGCCAGATTTTCTTCAAGATGTATTATAATTTTATTTTAGTTTAAGTGGAGTTCAGATGTTTGAATTTAGGAGTGATGTGACACTTTTGTGTTGTTGATGTTTAACTAGGACTGCTGAGCTTCTTCATTCTTTCTAAGACAGTATCAGGTTGAAGACTCCCTGGCATTATGTACATTGTCCATCTAGGCTTTTCCTGTGGCTTTTGTGCCATTCCGAAACATGCTAAGTTGAAGTCATAAGCTCTAGTTTCTCCGACATAAATAAATAAAACAAGGGAAACAACCACAAAAATGCTAAGATTGTTTTAAGAAATCTTCGTCATTCGCTCTTAATTAAATAACCACATCTGGTTAGGAAAGGAGTGAGACAACCTGGCCAGTTACACTGCATTGTGTTGCCAGTACATGATCTTTATAATAATAATAATAGTAGCATCTCAGTCATAACTGACTATGGGAATGGGGTGACAGCCCTCAGCTGCTTATTTTTCTGATGTTCCTAATGACGTTTTCTCCTCTCTTCTGCTTGTTGTGTGAGCTTCTTTTCGCCCAAACTGAGGTGGCGCCGCAGATGTATCGCCACTTGGTGTGATCGGCAGCTTCATCCTCCCAGGTTGCTGGACTTATGTCCAGTGCCCTCATGTCTCTCTTGCACACGTCTTTGAACCTCAGCTGTAGTCGCCCAACTGTTCTTTTCCCATCTGCCAGTTGTCCGTAGAAGATATCTTTCGGAATGCGACCATCTTCCATGCGGCGGACATGGCCAAGCCAGCGTAGTCTGCGCTGTCTAAGCAGTGTGTACATGCTTTGAAGGCCAGCACGTGACAACACCTCGACATTTGTCACTTTATCTTTCCACGAAATGCCGAGGATGTTCTTTATTATTACCAGGCTTTTCCCACTGGGTTTATGTATACTGCTCAAAAAAAGTTAAAGGCCACTTTCAATTTTTAGGTCATTTCAACTAAGCTGTTTTTTTTAAAACCTGAACACTCAGTCAAACAAGTTTTGCTGCATTTTGTTACATGCTTAAACAATGTTTGTTAATCTGACAATAAATCAAATCTGTGTTACGTGTGTGTACCTCCAAGGTCAATCAAATGTACGTGGTGGAAAGGGAAATAATGCATGTTTCAAAATGCTTCCTATGGCAAAGCCTGTTGATAACATTGCTGAAATTTGCTTTTCACGTGCAAGTCGTGACTATAGTGAACACATGTCACCCACTTTTCGGAAGGAACGGGCAATGGGTATGTTTGTAACATTTACCATTTTAGCCATGGCTCAGCGAAGACGCTTGACCGATGTTGACAGATAGAGAGCGATGGCATGGTTGCAGGATGATGTAGGGCTGCGAGAAGTTGCTAGGAGATTAGGAGTTGCCCACTCTGTCATACAAACTCTGCGTGATCGTTATAATGCAACCGGCAGTGTCGCAGAACAACGCAGGTCAGGACGTCCAAGGTCTACCCCAAGACGGCAAGACACATTTGTTGTTGTATTGGCTCTCAGACAAAGAACAATCACAACATACCCATTGCCCGTTCCTTCCGAAAAGTGGGTGACATGTGTTCACTATAGTCACGACTTGCACGTGAAAAGCAAATTTCAGCAATGTTATCAACAGGCTTTGCCATAGGAAGCATTTTCAAACTTGCATTATTTCCCTTTCCACCACGTACATTTGATTGACCTTGGAGGTACACACACGTAACACAGATTTGATTTATTGTCAGATTAACAAACATTGTTTAAGCATGCAACAAAATGCAGCAAAACTTTTTTGACAGAGTGTTCAAGTTTAAAAAAAAACAGCTTAGTTGAAATGACCTAAAAATTGAAAGTGGCCTTTAACTTTTTTTTAGCAGTATATATACTACTAGTATTACTAGCAATAACCCGTCAATAATGATGGAAGTAAATCAAAAACTGTAATACATGTTTAATATATTTTTTAATTCAATATAAAAGTTATTTGATGACAACATTTTTTGTGAAAGTGCGTGGATTTGTTTCAAAGAATGTTTCCTGATAAAAAGTGTTTTTAACAAAAACTTTCAAGTTTTCAAGCAAGGAATTATAACTCGTTCTCTCTTATTACTGCCAGTGATAATTTCTGCATCAATGGAATTCCGATGCAAGACTTTTATGACCAAACGCGTGCCAATCAATAGTCTGTTTTTTGCGTTCAGATTTCGCAATAGCATGATACATGCAGCAACCTATAATTTCAGCAAATGCGGTGGCATTCCTGATGGGCACTGCTCGTTAAGGAACTCGGTTGGGAAATCAACTGCGTCGTTGGGATCATCGGAAATCATGGTATCTATGCTCCAATAAACCGTTTCATTTCCAGCGAGTAGCTCCAACAATAAGTCTGCAATACTTTAAATTAAAATTTTGTCTTGAAGAAACAATCAAAACTTACACTTTAAGGTTAATTTTACCAAAATGATGAGTTAAATCCGTTTCCGGAATGAAACTGGGTTCTACAATCAAAAACTTACATTTTATTCATATACCACTGTCACTCACTTTGTGTTGCACAATTCACCGACTTTTCTTCGTTGAGTGTTACTATTTTCTGGAGAGTACATATAAGGGAAACAATACAATTAATGTCTAGCTTTCAACCACAGTTCCATTCCTTAGATGTGACCGACGTACAAACGGAGAGAATTATGGAGTTTGATAAGAAAATGTAGTTCCCGGAGTTTCTGACGATCCAAAGAAAGAATAGAACTATTGTACCATCAGGCATGTCGTATAAGGCGACTAATAAGATGTTGTGCATGAGACAGGCAACCTCATCGTGTAAAAAACATTTGCTACAGAAACTACCGTTGCAAGAGCAAGTAACTTCTTTGTGCAGGCTTACTGCCAGGGACCAGCTGCAGTTAGGAGCGCAAAAGAAAAGGATGCTGATAATGATGATGATAAAATCCCCACAGATCGAGAGTGTATGTTTCCCATCTTCAAGATCAAGACCAGAGACATGAGACTGACCCAGAACATACTTATCATATTAAACACCATCATGGTACAAGTATACCTCTTAGATATTGCAGGTTCGGTTCCAGACCACTGCAATAAAGCGAATATCGCATTAAAGTAGGTCATACCCTTTTTTTTTGGCTTCCCGGTACATTATAAAAGCCTAGAATCATGTTTACACTATGTATATTAAGTGCGCAATATCGCTAGCTCTAAAAAAAATGTACTGTAAAATTTAAAATACTTTATTGCAAAAAAAAAAAAAAAAAAATGCTAATCTTCATCATCTGAGCCAAAATCTATCGGAAGAAGGCACGTTCTAATAATAAACATACATAATTTGAAGGAAAAAAAAGCGCAATATCTGCGAAGCGCAATACTGCGAAGCGCAATAAAGCGAAGTATACCTGTAATTTTGAACATTCCAGATAACTCCTGTTTTCCTAGCCGTCTTCATCGTTATAATTTTCATGTTCGTTCATAACAGAACATGGGGTCACCACTGCTGTTGCCCCCGCCCCCACAATACTTTTGTTTTGCAGGAGACCTACAGCACAGTATGTACGTTCTTTGTAGCAATTTACTTTACATGTTGAGGTTACCAGCCCGATACGTCTGAGACAGCAGTGTGACTATTCTTTCTTTGTTTCCTCGGAGATCTCCGGAAACTATACGAGACCCCATTCTAAATATACTGAAGCACATTAAAAACGCACCACTATTATATATACTGATGCCGAGAAGCTGGGAACAAAAGTGTGGGAATGGATTTTCCCCGTGTTTGTCATGAGGTAGAGAGCGAATGGCTGCTGGTTTGGAAAGTGCATGATTCAACCCACGGGTTTGTGTACAGACTACATGAAAACAATGAAAGTTACACGTGCAACACGATTCCCAACAGCTATGACCCTGAAAATGTGTACGCGTTGTGGCAGTATACTCGGTATAAAAAGGCCGTTGAGACAAAACACCCAGTACATGTGCTTGAAATGCCACGACTATCTGAAAACGACCGCCAACGAGCCATTGGTATGTTGGAGACCGGAATGAGCTCGCAGGCCATTGCCAGAAGGATGAATTGCCACCACAGCACTATTGTACGTCTCAATGAACGTTACGGAACCACTGGCAGTGCCCGGGATAGACTTCGGAGTGGCCAACCACGAGTTACTACCCCTGCGCAAGATCGTCATATTGTGCTGAGTCACCTAAGGATTCGTTCTCTCCCGGCAAGTCAAACAGCAAGAGCAATAGTGGGTAGACGTGTGCAAGTCTCTCGAATGACAGTCATACGACGACTCAGAGATACAGGCCTTACTTCAAGACGACCTTATGTTGGGCCAAACTTGACTCACAGACATCGTCAGCAGCGCCTGCAATGGGCAGAGCAACATGTCAGATGGACTAGACTGCAGTGGAATGCTGTCCTATTCACAGACGAGAGCAGATTCAACATATCCTTTGCTGATGGACGTATGCGGATTTGGCGACGGTGAAGAGCGCTTTGCAGATTGCTGTGTTCGTCAGCACAACGGATTTGGAGGTGGCAGTATTCACATTTGGGGAGGATTCAGTTTTCACCATCGCTTGCCTCTTCACGTCTTCCGTGGAAATGTTAATGCTGTGACATATCGAGATGAGGTTCTGGATGCATTGGTTGCTCCTGCGTTCACAAATTATCCAGACTTGCAGCTTCTCCAGCAGGATAACGCACGTGCGCACACCGCATGCATTACACAGCAATATCTACAGCAGCAGAACATTGTGACGATTGATTGGCCTGCCCTATCACCAGACATGTCCCCAATAGAACATCTGTGGGACGAGCTTGGACGCAGAGTCTACAGGCAAGGTTCTCCAGCTAATCTGCAACAGCTCGAAGCTGCTCTTACACGTGAATGTGACTTGATTCCCAGGAATTTCCTTCAGAGAATTGTGCGTTCCATGCGGAGCCGCTGCCAAGCTTGTTTGCAAGCACACGGTGGACATACCAGATACTGAGGATAGTGTGAATGATTTTTTTTATTGGTTGCATTTTTGGTTTTCTCCCTTGCCTGCACAGAATGCAATGAATTTCATAACAATCAAATGTACAAATTAATGACCAGCATGGATTCATAGGAAAATGAATAAAGATTCCAAATATGTAAACTTGTAAACACTTATATTTACATTTCACACTCTGTTCCTGGATTATACAGGTGGTGCGTTTTTAATGTGCTTCAGTATATATGGGAAATATTCGTGATCTCTGTGTTTGTTAGCTGTGATCTGTAACATTGTTTTCCTGTAACATTGTTTTTCAGTAACATTTCCTCATTTGATTTCTTAGTTCACAGACTATACAAGTTACACAACTTGACGACTGACTATGGAAATGCTAGGAGTTTGCGTCTTATATTTTTCGTCGGTGCAAAAGAGCTCCCCCTTAACTTTTGTAGAGAAAACTCAAATTTATGTTTGAAGAAAATAGCTCGCTGTGTGCGTAATATTCTCCCCTAGAAACCAAATGTCTGTCGGTGTCAATAATTTTTGCCTCGTGTAGATCCCGGAAGGGGTGGGGGGTGTCTCTGAAGAGATAAAAAAAAAGAATAAGCTTACTGCACCCTCAGGCGTGTTATGGAAGGCGACTAATATGTGGTTCTGCATGAGACTGACAGCCTCATCATGTAAAACTATGTTCTACAGAAACCACAACTGTAAGAGCAACTACTTCTTGATACAGGCTTCCTGCAAGGGGACCAGCTGCAGTGTTGGATCCATGCTCTGTGTGGCGAGATAGATGTTAGATAGAAAAATAGATATAGTTCCCAGAACTGGAGTAGAGAACTGGTGAACTAGTGGTAGGGATAGCACAGCATAAGTCAGGTAGTTAACTACACAGACCTAGATGGTAGCAGTAAACGTGAGCTGTGAAGTAAGTCACCTTCTCGCTAGACCTATCTCATGCTCCAAGTGTGTCTCTAGTAATAGTTGGTGTGAAGTACAGTTCGTTAGTTATCCCTACCAGTTTAAATAATTCTCTTAATGTCCACACAGTAACACAATTTCAAACAGTAACTGGAATTGAACAAAACCAATCGACTGCGATTTATAAAATATATCTGTGCATTTATTCATTAAAATAGAAGTTTGGTAAAGATTGCAGATATGTATTTACACAAATCACAAGTTGGAAAATTATAAAGTTTCAATGTCTTTGCTCATCATTTCGGGCCATTGGTGACTTCTGGATCTTGTTTCTTCAACGTGATGAGTACTTATCTAATTCAGGTCATATCACTGCAGACACTTCTCGTCATACGTCAGGTGTTGATGTTCAAGACACTTAAATCACAAAGACAAGTAGCCACAATGCTACTATCCGGCGAATTACAGAGGTGATCCTTGAATCGCAAACTGCAGTCTTGTATGCTTCTGGGACCCAAAGATGCAGCAATAGAGAATGCAGTCAGCGACCCATAGCTTGACTGCTTGCATCAGGGTCAGCGAACCAGAGCTGACCAAGACCCTACTCCACCTCCACGTGGTGGTCCTGGAAACAGGCTGCATCACTGCAGTCTGGCTGAGAGAGTAGGAATTGCAGAGGGAAGGCAAACTCGGTCCAAAAAAATGCTGTGCTGAAGTTGGATGTGTCGGCCAAAAGGCGCAAATATCACAGCTCTGGCTTAAACAGACACAACGCAACCAACGTCCTTTCAGGACGAACGAGGAAGAAGAAGAAGTATGCTTCTTATCTGAAGCTTTTGTTATGACTCTCTCGGATAAGAACCCTTAAGACACAATATTACGGATCTGAGCTTATCACTTATGCAAGTCTGCCCACAAGCAGATCAGCTTTGCTTTTCTCAGCTGTGGGATGTGGCTATGTGCCTTCGACAAGCGTGTGTCAGTCCGCTGGACGTCTTTTCAATTCAGAAAAACAATTATCTCGTTCGGAACATGAATCATAAAGTAAAAGCAAAATTACTGGTGTGCGATTCATAATTTATCATAAAGACACTACGTTGCAATTCCATAGTGTCTTGCCCGTTTCGCTACACTCTGTAAGGAGCGCAAAGGAAAATGATGATGAAATCATTTTTCTGTTTGTTTATTGTCCATGATTTATGGCCTGAAAAAGTCTTCTGGCTGCTGCTCTTCGAGTAGCCAACTGTTCATTGATGTCTCCCTTCCAGTCTATGACAGCTCCAAGGTATTTAAAGTGGTTGACCTGCTTCAGGGCCTGCGCTCCCAGCATTATCTGATGCCTTATTCCTCTCGTGATATCCCTATGGTTTTTGTTTTGGAGCTGCAGATGACCATTGCTCTATTCTCCAGCTCTTCCTTCCAGACTTGCAGGTTGAATTGATAGCCTTCATTACCAGAGACGTGCTGGTTGCTATATTCTTCCCCAGCTATCACAGTCGAATCGTAGATTTCTCAGATTACGGATGAAAATGTTAGGTTTTAATTTTCCGCTCGAAGTAACTCATCCCCTAATGTGCCGTCTTGAAATTATGTATTCGGTTGTCTGCAGTATCGTCGCTAGACCCCTTTATCTCTTGAGTCTTACCGAGGACTGACAAAAATGTACTTATCAAAGCAAATGTTTGCTTAACATTAATAAGTAAACAAGATAAGTCATTTAGAAAATACTGACGAAGGGGAGTGAAGTGTTAGAAGCTTCACTTACACTAGGTCTCAGTTTTATTAATTGGGGTGATCAGTTTCCGTTCCTCATTGGCTTTAGCTTCTATAGCTCAACTGCAAAGTCAAGTACCTTTTTTGTTTTACAGCTGGGAAGTCTAGAGCGTGACGCGACCTTCTTCGAATCATCCCCTATGCCTCTGACGAAGGGGAGTGAAGTGTTAGAAGCTTCACTTACACTAGGTCTCAGTTTTATTAATTGGGGTGATCAGTTTCCGTTCCTCATTGGCTTTAGCTTCTATAGCTCAACTGCAAAGTCAAGTACCTTTTTTGTTTTACAGCTGGGAAGTCTAGAGCGTGACGCGACCTTCTTCGAATCATCCCCTATGCCTCTGACGAAGGGGAGTGAAGTGTTAGAAGCTTCACTTACACTAGGTCTCAGTTTTATTAATTGGGGTGATCAGTTTCCGTTCCTCATTGGCTTTAGCTTCTATAGCTCAACTGCAAAGTCAAGTACCTTTTTTGTTTTACAGCTGGGAAGTCTAGAGCGTGACGCGACCTTCTTCGAATCATCCCCTATGCCTCTGACGAAGGGGAGTGAAGTGTTAGAAGCTTCACTTACACTAGGTCTCAGTTTTATTAATTGGGGTGATCAGTTTCCGTTCCTCATTGGCTTTAGCTTCTATAGCTCAACTGCAAAGTCAAGTACCTTTTTTGTTTTACAGCTGGGAAGTCTAGAGCGTGACGCGACCTTCTTCGAATCATCCCCTATGCCTCTGACGAAGGGGAGTGAAGTGTTAGAAGCTTCACTTACACTAGGTCTCAGTTTTATTAATTGGGGTGATCAGTTTCCGTTCCTCATTGGCTTTAGCTTCTATAGCTCAACTGCAAAGTCAAGTACCTTTTTTGTTTTACAGCTGGGAAGTCTAGAGCGTGACGCGACCTTCTTCGAATCATCCCCCATGCCTCAGAGACAAGCACCTCTAACGGATCTGTCGTATTTGACATTCGACACATTCTTTATCTTCACGATTGTCTGGTGTTTCCAAACTTATAAAAGTCGCGTACCACGTATGAGAGTGTATACTCTCTAGAGTACCTAGAGTCTCTCGGGCGCAAATAATGTCGAGGCGGCATCAGTAACACTAATTTATCAACACCATATATATATATATATATATATATATATATATATATATATATATATATATATATATATATATATATATATATATATATATATATATATATATATATATATATATATACGAGGGCACGTGTTCACTAAACGGCTTTTAACGGTCGCACTGACTGGTGCAGCAACGTCAACACTGCACAAGTATGTGCATAACAGGCCACTCTATTTGGCTGCCAAGTTACATCGATGTCGCGCAAACGGTTTTTCTAATATTAATTATGGCCGATTCTTTTCCGGACAGCCCTAGTACATACATACATGTAGTTCTTTGTTCACGCGATATATGTGCTCCCATATTTGTTGGTGTAGCTTTTTCCCTTCCGGGGATGTTGCAGTGAAGTTGAATCCATGGCATCACAACTCATTTGAACTGCTGATATAATTTGTGGAGTGTTACACTCAGGTCATCCAAGTCGGCATTATTCTGACTTTTCAGCTCTGAGATAACTGACAGAGCATCTGTAAAGAGAGCTACTTGTCTCTCGCGGCTTTCTTCTGTCATTGGGACTTCTTCTGCAGTTTTTAAGGCTTCTGCCTCTGCCCTGAAGTTACGGTACTTGAGAATTTTCCTGTTGCAACTGGCAGCTTTTTTGTGTGCAATTGCTAAAGCTCAGAAAGACTCCTCAGCGATGCCCAACATGTGAGGAACAGAGACAGCACACATGGCCATCATTAGTGTCGTACATTTAGATAGGTATTAGAGATATATTAGGTCCCGTCTGAATAGAACAGAAAAAGTGGGGTTATCTGAGAAAGAAAGTGTTAGAATAGATTCCACGAGTGAATAGATTAAGGTGAAGATCTGTCTCTGGAATGAGTGAATTATCTAGTCCAGCCTATCTATACGACAATCTTTTGGTAATAGACAATATATCCAACCTCCCTATAAAATATACAATTATAAGTTAACTTCTCACGCACACGCACAGTTATGTGACAACAGGACTCACAGACGTGAAAACTATGGTAAATGGAGATTGGGGCTGGGCTAACCAACACGATAAATTACATTTTGTTTAGTTTATTATCACTTAAACTTATCACAACATCAAACATATAAAGTAATCAATATAAATCAAGTGTTACAGATATATGAAAATAACCCAATAAGTGCCCTCCCCTCTGTTGAGAAAAGATCCCGCAAGAAGTTAATAACCCAAAAGGAACACTAGGGTATAGAATAGACAGTAAAGCAAAGAACAAAGTTTCTAGGTAATCTATACCGTAAAATAACAGTATTAGCGAGCAAAAAAAAAAAAGAAGTGGGTACAATGATTATACAAAAGGAAATATTCACTCCTCTTTCTCTCACTCTGTCAATCTGTGGCCACATACAATCTCGCTTACCTACTAGTCGGTTAACAACCTCTTGAACGTAAACATCAGTGTACATGTAACATAATCCAGTGTTGTGCTTCTCCGAAGTGAGCCCCAGTTCCTCCACGAATAATTAATTTTCCTAATGGGGAACGCCTACTTTGGTGGTGCGTTATTGGATATGAAAATGTCACATCAGATAGTTCAGGTAGCAAAATATAAACCGCGATCTAGTGTTCACAGTAGATAGTACTTCCAATAGCTAAAGGAAACATCCGGTTGGTAAACTGTTTAAGAAAGAGATGATGATGATGGTATATCCTATCGGTTTTCCTTTCTGGGGTTGAGTGAAGATTATGTAACAACGTAATTCCCTGGATAAATTCACTTGGAAACACGACTGTCAGTAGTCGGGAAAAAAAATGTTATATATATATATATATATATATATATATATATATATATATATATATATATATATATATATATATATATATATATATATATATATATATATATATATATATATATATATATATATATATATATATATATATGTCCACAGCGGCTGATACAATTGAATGCAAAAATCTGGGTATTTTGTAAGCCCATTTACGATTAATTATTGTTTCTTTATTTGGTCTCTCTCTGGATGAAGCAAGAGAACCGCACAGGTCAACATCGAAGACCCAATAAGAATTGTTACTGGTGCTATTTAGACCGCTGGCAGCTGGTTTGTGATCAGTACTAAATTTAGGAAGAAAACAAAACTTTATCCACAATATCAATATCCTATCCACATCTCTTTCTGGGTGATAGCGGGTGATTAAATCTACATTACAACTGGAAAAAACTAGCTATGCGTTATTTAATACGCTAGTTTTAGCACTTAGAAAATCCCAGTGAATTATAATGATAAACTTAACACATTAAATCGCGTACATGCTCATTTCTATTACCGCAATCAGAAAGGAAACAATCTCCACGGAATGCTATAACACACTTTCACAATGGCTCTAGAATCACGAGCTAGATTGTCCAAAAATTTCTGAGTGACTAGATAACTAACTTTGAGAGGATGGAGTATTTATACAGATTTTGGTGTTATTTCTCTAACTGGTGCGACGATTCACACCTTCGTCCTGCGGGGAAATCAGCGAGGTTTCCTTCGGAGATAAAAGATTTCCCTGATCGCTCGCTCGTGATGCCGAAACGACATCAAACCGACATGGGCCATGCAAACGGGCTTTCTTTGAGTTCCTCCGTATCCGCAGATCAAATACTTAGTCCCCTTGAGTGTATAAACATCACAGGATTTGCTTCCCTCGTAAGGAAACTTCAAACGCTGTACCTTCCACGTGCACTCTGCTCGTCATCGTAATACTGACAGCTCCGCTCTCGTGAAAGCTCCGTTAGACAAGCGTTCTTCGCTCCCCTGAATGAATGACAGTTTCGAAAGTATGTAAAGCTCGCAAGCTTGTGAAAGCAGGAAAAATAGGCGTGGCTAAAATATGAGTCAAGAGACAGCTAATTGCGTGGTTTCTGCATAGCAAAATGTAACCGCTAAATGAGGAGCAAAGGTGGTAGGATAAATGTGGGCTATATTTACATGTAGGCTATATCTAAATAAGAATACAAAAAGCAAGAGGAGCTGTCATTGCATTGGGAAACATATGGAGAACAAGAGAAATCAAGTCCAACACGAAAAAAAGAATCTTCAACTCAAATGTGAAGTCAGTCCTATTGTATGGCTCTGAGACATGGAGAACAACAAAGACAACAACCAAAAAGCTACAGACTTTTATAAACGGGTGCTTGCGTAGAATTGAAGGACTGAAATGGTATGACAAAGTCACAAATGTGGAATTGATGACAAGAACCAGACAAGTGCCAGTGGAACAAGAGTTGAGAAGAAGACGCTGGCGATGGATAGGACATACATTGAGGAAACCTGTTGATAGCATTACAAGGCAGTCCTTGTTCTGGAATCCACAGGGAAAGAGAGGCAGAGGTAGACCAAAAAAACACATGGAGAAGAGAACTGGAAACAGAGGTGAAAATGATGAGGAAAACGTGGAAAGAACTTGAGCGGATGGCACGTGACAGGAAGACTTGGCATGTGTTTGTTGAAGGCCTATGCTCCTGGGGAGCTAAAGGGTATTGATTGATTGATATTTACATATACACGTCACAATTAGTACCATTCCATGAAAAGCTCTACTGACAAGCTGACCACTGCTTTCTTTGAACGTATTCAAGTCGATGTCTGAAAGTAAACGAAGAAGAAGTATCCTCTTTTGGTTTGCCTTTCCTAGCTCAAAATCAGAGTTAGGAACTCATTTTAATAGCTAGGTAGACTGGAAAGTATCGAGACCTAGTTTCGTACCATGCCCTCGGAAGCAAGCGCTGGGATGGTACGTTACGGAAAAATTCCATTGAAGTTTGTAAACTTTAATACATGCTTTAAAAAAATGTACCTTCTTTTAGTATTTGTTTTACTGTGGGTTCAGTTATAATTCCTGTTCACAGAATGAAACGCGCGTTTTAGAATAGTTGTTCCTGCTGATAGATTCAAACGGAATTATCCATAAAGCACCATCAAAGCAAATTGGTCAGATCTGAAACGAGTCTGTAGATTGAAATTCCTAGGCGCAACTAACTGCGTCAGACGAGAGGTGATAAATATGACAAACAACGCTGGTGATGAATAGGACACACATTGAGGACAAGGCAGTCCTGTTTTTGGACTCCTGAGGCGGAACTGCTATGAAGCTAAAGAAGCGTGAGCTTCAGGGCCCTCAAGTCCAGTTTTCTCTATAATACGTTTCTTTCCCATCCTTCAACACTTTTTTTTTGTATAAAAGAGGCCCCTCCAAGAGCTGAAGTTTCATTGGCCCCTGAATACCAAGAGATGTAAAAGGAGACCCAAAAGCACACGGAGAAGAGAACTGGAGACAAGTATAAATGGGATGAGTAACATATGGAAAGATCTGGGACAGATGGCACTGGTCATGAGGACTTGGCATGAATTTGTAGAAGGCCTGATCTCCTTGGTGAGCTGTAGGGCGATGACGATGATAATGACATGCCTTTTTTTTCGTGTATCATCTTTTAGTGTCAGCTTTAGGGAGCCGCGGTAGCATAGTGGTTAGTGCACTGGCTTCCTAGCTCAGTGGTCTGTGGTTCGATCCCCAGATGAGGTGGGATTTTTTTAGGCCGCAAACGGCTCCTGGGTCCACCTAGCCCCAAATGGGTACCAGAGCAACTCTGGTAAAGTTAAGGCGGCCAGAAAGCAGCATCAAAGTAGACGGCTCCGTTTTGAAACGAGTCCGTATATTGAAATACCTGGGCACACTACAAGCATCAGACGAAAGGTGCATCTCAGAAAAAAAAAAAAAAAAAATCGTATTTCATCATTACCCTTCAAATCCCTAATATGCATATGCCTTCAATATATTCATGCTGTCTTCATATCCTGTGCCAAGTAATTACAATGCTGAAAAGTCAAAGTAATGATGAACTGGATGACCTAAGAGTAACACTCCACAGACTATGTCAGCAATACAAAAGAGTCGTGATACCGTGGATCCCTTCTCACTGCAACATCCCTGGAAATGAAGAGGCTGACAGATTGGCAAAGGAAGGGGGAAAGCTTCCTCAACTTGACACAAATATGACTTATGAACAGGTGAAGAGTTTTATCAAGCGCAGATACGGGCACAGGTGGGAAGCAGAGCCTCCAGGCCACACAAAAAATGATCCATATTACCAGCTCAGCAGAAGTGAACAAGTGGTAATCTTCAGACTTCGCACAGGTCATAACAGATTGAGATACCATCTATTCAACAAATTAAAGATAGGAACTGTTGATGAGTGTGACTGTGGCACCGATAAAATGACTGCCGAACATCTCCTTCAAAGGTGCCCAACATATGAGGAACAGAGAAAACGCATATGGCCATCACCAGTACCATTCCTGGAGAAAATCTGCGGAGATATCAACAGCCTCAGGCTGACCACTGCTTTCTTTGAACTTATTCAAGTTGACATCTGAGGGTGAACGAAGAAGAAGATATCCTGTGCCATTCATTCAAGATCTTTCAAAATTTTCTTTATACCTCCCATGACCGTCTCCAGTTCTTTTCTTTGTGTGTTCTTCGGGCTCCGTGCACCTCTCTTACCGTGGGGATTCCAGAACAAGGACTGTATTGCAATGCTATCAACAGGTTTCCTTAAAGTTTGTCCCATCCATCGTCAACGTCTTCTCACTCTTCGTTTCACTGATACTTGTCTGGTTGTTGTCATCAATTCCACATTTACAATCAGTACAGGCCAAGCGTAAGGAGTAGGCCTATCAGGCCGCTACCCTGGCAAAATTTAAAAATTAGAAACCTACCCACCACAAAAATATGTGTAGAATGTGTGATTCCTATATACACATATTGGGTTTCTCACCGGTGCTATGGAGTTCGTTCATTCTGCTGAGATCCTCCTTGTGTGAGCTAAGGGGGGAGATCGGAGCATTAAATGGAGTTGTCCGTGTGCAATGAAGATAGTCCTTAAAACCAACCAACCAACCAACCAACCAACCAACCAACCAACCAACCAACCAACCAACCAACCAACCAACCAACCAACCAACCAACCAACCAACCAACCAACCAACCAACAGGTCAAGCAAAATCAACACTCCATAAAATGATTTACATTCTACGTAAGAGAATGTTAAGTAAAGATGATCTTGCCATACAGGCGCGAATCACGGACAGTTAGTAAACATGCACTAAGATATCTCGATAAGATAAACATAAGATATCGACGGAAAAGTGGTTTTACTTATGAGTGTTCATCAAGAGCTAAAGCTCAGTGATGGTAGATCAAAGACAAGACTTATGAGTGTTCAACAAGAGCTAACATTCAGTGATGGTGAATCAAAGACAAGACAATGCTTATGAGTGTTCACCAAGAGCTAACATTCAGTGAGGGTGAATCAAAGACAAGACTTATGAGTGTTCACCAAGAGCTAACATTCAGTTATAGTGAATCAAAGACAAGACTTATGAGTGTTCACCAAGAGCTAACATTCAGTGATGGTAGATCAAAGACAAGACTTATGAGTGTTCACCAAAAGCTAACACTTGCTGGTAAATCAAAGACAAGATATGAGTGTTCACCAAGAGCTAACACTTAGTGATGATGAATCAAAGACAAGACAAAACTTTTGAGTGTTAGAATATAATGAACAATTTAAAATAATAGTGTCCCGAAAGAAGCAAGTGAGCATAAGGAGTATGTTACACATATCAGTAAGAGGCAGACACGTGAAGTCCACGTCCTTTGAGAAGATGAAAGATAGAACACACCGTGACACCAGGCACCCTCGATGGAAAAAGAGATAAAAGACAAAAGGTGAAATCAATAAATCGTCTGGCTCCCCAAGAAGCATAGGCTTTCAACAAACACATACTAAGTTCCAGAGTCGGATCTACCATGAAGCTTGAGCTTCAGGGCCCCCAAGTCCAGTTTTCGCTATGTGACGAAATCATCTCTGTCCTTTAACATCATTTTCGTTCTCTCCTGGATTATCAACTTATTTCTTCATTTTTTCACACTCATCGTCCTATTATTTGGCATATTTTATGCACTTATATTCTTGCCTAGTCACTCCCTGACTTGTTTATGTTTCACCATGTGAATCGTAGTGTCACAAGGCTAATTAGACCGGCTGGAGGATTATAATTTTATCGCCCAGTGTCGTGTAATGCAGACGGTCACATGAAATCATTGTTGACACAAGGTGCTCTCGCACGATCGACAACGTCAAGTAACAACTCCCCGGAGCCAGAGAAAATGATCGGACAAAGAATTCCAAAATTAAAAGGGACCAGATCGAAGTATTTCGGTGTCTTTATAACTTAAAAGAGAACCCGCAGTTTTAAATACAAAGACTGGATACTTAAGGAATCAGAAGCACGTCACAAGAGGAATACTAAAAATACCCAGACCAAGTGTTCGAAGCATCGAATCAGCGTTGATGTTTCCATTCTACTGTGCCAGGAGATTGTAGACCATATTTGGGTTCGTCGTACGAAGCTACAAATTACTAGAGACCAGTTTTAAGTAAGAGTCTTCGCCACTATCTTGTTATTCAAGAGCTGGGTTCGACACTAACTATCTACAGTGGACGAGTTGTAAATACACGCACCTTGATATTAGGAGTGAAGTTCATCTAGACACCTCTAGAGCAGAACCCTGATCACAAAAGAATTGACAACCAACCATTGCAGTACTCAGCAAGTTATTTTTTTTAAACAGGCGAAAGCAACGGAGAATTACGAGGAGTCAAAAAGTAACCTTAATATTTTTGTATTAACAGAATATGCACAAATAAGAATGAAAGCATTTAATCACTTTTCAACATAGTCCACACTACGTTCAATGCAGGTGTGCCAGCGCGTCACTAATGCCTGGATTCTGCGAGAAAAAAACTCTTCTGACTGACTGCGTTGCCTCTTTCATCCGTACTGAACTTCTTGTCACCAAGTGCCTCCTTGAGGGGTCCAAACACATGATAATCCCTCGGTGCGAGGTCCGGTGAATATGCAGGATGTGGAAGACACTCCAAACGCAGATTCGTGATTTTCGTTACTGTCGCACGAGCTGTGTGCGGCCGCGCGTTATCATGCTGTAAAAACAAACCAGAACTGAGCAAGCCACGACGTTTTAACCTGATTGCAGGTTTCAAGTGGTTCTGAAGCAGATCACAGTATGATTCACTGTTGATACAGTCCCCTGGGCATGTAATGTTCCAGGATTGGGCCTCCCAGAAGAGCGTGAGCATCAATTTGCCGACCGACCGCGTTGTACGGAACTTCTTTGCTTTCGGCGATGATGAATGTCGCCACTCCATGCTCGCTTAGTCTATGGCTGGAAGTAGTGGACCCAGCATTTGTCACCAGTGACTATACGGTGTAGAAAGCCATCTCCTTCAGCTTCATAACGTCCTAACAGTATTTCACAAACATCCACACGACGTTCTTTCAGTTCGGGGGTGAGTTGTTTTGGTACCCACCTAGCGGAGACTTTGTGGTACTGCAGCACGTCGTGAATGATGTGGTGCGCCGAGCCATGACTGATCTTCATTTCTCCAGCCACCTCGTCGATTGTTACCCGCCGGTTTTCCGGTATCACTCGTTCCACTACAGCGATAGCGTCAGTAGTGGTCGCAGTGTAAGGCCGGCCGGAGCAAGCTGCATCAATCACAGTTGACACCCCACTTTTAAACTTCCTCTGCCACACATAAAACTGCTGAAGTGACACACAAGCATCCCCATACTGCTTCTTCATCCTCCGATGAATGTCTGCTGGTTTCTCACCCTCACTACCCAAAAAACGGATAACTGCACGCTGCTCTTCTCTCGTGCATGCTTCCAAGGGGGCGGCCATCTTGGCTATGGTTTGCTGACGTCATACTTCCCATTAGGACGACGGGCCTGCGCGCATTGGTACCTCAAGCGGGAGGGCATAACATATCTGTAGTACAAACGTCTACTACGTGATTTTTTATTGCCATATTAAGGTTATTTTTTGACACCCCCTCGTGTCATCAGACCCTCAAACACGTCTCAGTGACGAACGTTTTTAAATCCCCTAAAGTCACCTTCATCCATATTCATGCCATAAATGCATATTGTGAATATGGTGTTAGGCCCACATTTTCTTGACCATCGACACACTAGGGGTGATGTGGTCAGCATCGCGCCAGCCGCCTTAACCTTCCATGAGGCTCTGGTACCCAATTCATGAGGCTGTCTCGACCCCGGAGCCGTTTGCGGTCTAAAAAAACCCATCTCAACTGGGGATCGAAAACTTTACTGTGGCCCCCTAGAAAGATGGCATGGCTCCTTGGGTGTCATACGGCCCACGTTGAGATCCACTGGCCTAAGCCGTTCGGCGTGGTGCTTGAAGAAGAAAAAAGCAGAACATTATAATGAAAAATACAGCTGTCGAGCTGTCAGAATACAAAAATCAAACCTAAATGGAGCGAACACTCTTTACGTAGGCAAATGTTATAGATAACACACCTTTAATGTTCTGTCAGGGGGTATGTAGGCCTACTTATAACGTCAGCAGCGGAGTGTTGCATCACTGGTACAATATAAATGTAACAAATGAATAGGCATGTATTTGTAAGCTTTGTGCATAAAATATTCGTTCTATCTATACTTCTTACAGCCACACTCGTGTGGGAAATTTGTAGGACCATGCTAGGAAGAAATGAATCGTCTGCTCTATTCTGAACTGATTTCAATTCCGCCCAATCAAGCGAGATAACCTGGATACATGTCAAAATGTATAGATCCGGGTTTAACTGGTATCGCCCGCATTCCTACTGCTGTAATCAGCGCGCGTTCACAACTTACTCCTCCGCACTTATAATAATAGACTCTTCCATAGACACACATTAAGAATTTTAATTTATGATAGAGGGTGTGGTTCCGATGACTAATTTGAACGTTTTGGTTGTAGGCCTATACGTTTTTTTCCCTTCATATAAAACATCCGCCTCGCCCTTCATTACCTTATCAGCTAGTAGTTTCCCAGCTGTGTGTACTATCAATTGCCAGCGTCTTTTCTTCCCATCTTGTTCCAATGGTATTTCTTTAGTTTTTTCCCCTCCACTGGTGATCTTGTCATACGATTTCAATTCTTCTAGCCTCGCGAGCACCCACTTAATACAAGTCTGAAACTTCTTGGTTTTTGCTGCTCTCTGTTTCAGAGCCATACAATAGAACTGCCTCGACAATTGAAATTACAAGTCTTATTTTTTGTGTTTGATTTTTTAAATTTTTATAAATTTTCCCGCAGTAATGAAAGTTACTTGAATTTTGTTTATATATATATATATATATATATATATATATATATATATATATATATATGAGAGTCCGATTGACACAGTGGTTAGAGCACTGGTCTCTCGCGGCAAAGAAACCACATTCGAAACACGATGGCGTCACGCTCCAGTCTACACAGTTGTAAATGGATACATGACTCCGCTCTTGAGTTAGGGATGGCAAGGCCAGCGAGGAAGGCAACTGGTCACCCCATTTCTCGAAGCTGGATCTAGTCAGGTGACGTGTCTCAATTCTTTATTCCAATTGCTTGTTCATTTTACATACAATTTTTAACATTTCTCTTTCCGTGAGATGTACCGCTTCTTCTGTTTATCCACATCTCGTGGCCCTATATTTTTCTCTCCAACGGTTTGTTCATTTTGTATAGTTTTTAAAATTTAATAAAATTTACCATAGAGCGAGCCGATGATCGATCTGCACTAAATAATTTATTTATAAAGATAACATAAAGTGTTATATATCAAAATGTGAAGAAATGAAACCCCTATATCATGCACGTAACTAAATTGTTCAGTGGTTTTAAATATGCATTCACCTATACATTTTCGCTATTGACGGTGATCGATCATCGGCCTTTCTAAAAGGCCGCTCGTGTACTAAGAGTTAATCGGGATTACTTGTTTTCATATCATTGTTAAGTCATATTTTAATTAAGGGGAGTTAAGTGTTAAAGACTGGTATGTACGGGTCGATTTTTTGTACTCGCTAGTTAACAAGCTCTGCGTGATGAGAGAATTTTTTAGACGGGGGTTGTATGCGGAGTAATGTTTAAACTGTTACCCGACTAGTTGTTTCTTTATTTAAAAATAGGATAAAGAAACTGTCGAACATTCTATGAATTAGTTTTGGGGAGAAAGGCGGATGAATTCTGCTCACATCTCAAGCTGCGAGTTTGCGCTTGAACGAACTGGGTACTGAGCTGTTTTAAGCAGCGGATTTTTCGTGACAGTATTTGGCTGGCAGAGCTTGAAAATGGACGCTTTACCATTTTTGCTAGTGTGTTCCAGCATATATTCTTTTTGGGAAAGGAAATTTGGATAATTGTAGAATGTACTTTATTGAGGATATTATGCGGCCACGGATTGTACAAGCCATTATTCCATATTCATATTCCTGTGACGGATTGTTTGCAGATAGATAGTGTGTTTGGGGCAAAGTCTTTTACAGACAGGGGGTATGATGTGCTGGTGTTGTGGGTAGTGGGTTTCCCCCCTTGCTTCACCCTAGGCCTAGTGAATTCTTGTTCATGAAAGGAGCGACCATTGCGGTGTTAGTCTCTTGGCCTAGCAAAACCTCTCATACCCCAAGATCGTTGTGCGTGGTGAAGAGCCACACCCTCCTCGAGGTAGTCCTGGTAACTGAGGGTGCGAATCCTCAGGCTAAACACAACGGATCTAGAGGAGCAAACCTCGATAATAATACCGGTGCACTACACCGTACACGCCCTCTGTGGGTGGGAAGGAGCCAGATGGATACTGAACAAGTCTTGGGAGTGGGAACGAGTGTGGACTGCTCCCTGAAGATCGGAACCCATCGTACAGGCACAGAGACTCAGGACGTGACGATCCTATTGCCTTCAACTCTTGGTCACATGCCTAGAGCCTCGGAGAACTCGGCGTAACCAGCAGGCAATTTGGTGGCGGGGAAAGAGCACTGTGAGCCCTACCTTGGCTACGTATCACAAGGAGACGCAGAAACACCCCCTTTATCTCCCCCAGAGCTGGCACAGTACACTTCTGGCTTCTACCTGGGGCGGTAGGAAATCCACAGGCACCCCAGCATCACAATGCCAAGAAGATGACAAAGTTGGAATTTACTAACTCAAACCTGGCAGAGCAAGTCCTCCATCAGATGCGGCCGATGCTGGGCCCACTGGCGCGTGGACACGTCCCGATCCCCATCGAGACTTGCCCGGGGAGCCCACCCCGGCTCAAAAAAGCAGAGAAGGCCACTCTCCAAACCTCCGATGTCTTGCGGGCAGTGTTAGGATGTGCAAGAACATGGACAGGAAGATCCACAACTTCCCCACTGAAGACATGCCCACAACGACCTTTCCTCAATTGGCTGTGTGTGGTGTACCCGGAAACGGGGCCTCCCAGTACTGAGGCACAGTTAAGTTCCCGATGTCACTTATCGGTGCAGAGTTGAGAGAGATGGCTGAGCATCACAATCCCCCCTGTGTTGCAGCATGATGAAAACCCAGCATTGCACACTGAGCTTGGGGGGATCACTTGGGCACCAGACTTAATACTGGCTCTTGACTGGATGGCCGCATGCAGGAGATTTCTACAATGGAGGGTTGGCAGGTGGTGAGTATCTGGAAGTGGCTCTGTGCAGGACGTGAGGATTCCTTGGGAGAGCCCGGAACCAGAGCACAGCATTGTGCAAGCTCTGCATAGTTGGAGAGCCCCCTGGATGACGGGGAATGCACAGTGTGCTACCCCACCTATCCCCAACTGCTAACTTAGAACCAGAAGTGGGGTCCTCTGTATGCGTGCCAGGCCAGGATAAAATGCCTGGGAAAGAGACTGGAGCTCAGAACTCCCTAACTCAAAGTTGCAGGATGGCAGAAAAGCCATGGGAAAGACAGGGCTATTTTGAAGATAACGCAACCATATTTTCACCATACGAGCTCGGACGCCGCCTCGGTAAACAAGGTCCGCGCAGAGCAGTGACACCCCCAGGCTGCTTGCGAATAGTCTACTACTGGGAACATAAACAGATTAGGGATGAGCCCACTCTCCCGTTGAACAGGTGCTAAAGTCATAGATACTGGGCCAGAAGGCGCACCGGAAACCACAGTATCACGCAACTCGCTTTTTTTTTTTCTATGGACAGTACACCGTCAAATAAATCTCGTACTGGTGCTCGCCCTGTGGAGCTCCACCAGGCAGGTGCAGTGCCGGGCTCTGAGCCTCGACAGAGCCCACCCTCAGCTACTGGAGGACCCTCTAGACCGTCTTGTGGAGTCAGCAGACGGCGGAGGAGAACTACTGACCAAAACAAAACAGAAAAAGAGAAACCCAGAGTGCCACTTGTCATGATGCACTGGAATGCAGAGGGAGTGAACAGCAAGCAGGCTGGATACAGCAAAAAGACAGAGCTGGAAAACATCTTGTATGAGAAGCAAGTCAGTGTTTGCTGTATCCAAGAGACTCACTTGAAAGCAGATCAAACCTTTAAAATAAGGAGATATCAATGCTTCAGATCCGACAGAAAAGATAGACGAAAAGGAGGAGTACTTACTCTTGTAAGGAATAACATTCCTGCACACGAAAGGAAAACCTTCATGGATGGAGCAGAATATCAGCTGTTGCAGATAAAGGTAGACAAGATGGAAATAGAACTCCTGAACTATTACTGTCCGAACAACAAACCCCTGAGTCTCAGCTCTATACAGGTACCAGCCACCAACTTTATAGCAGTTGGAGACTTTAATAGCCACTCCCAGAGCTGGGGCTATAACCATCTGGATCACAGAGGTGAAGAGGTTGAAACTTGGCAAGATGATCACTCCCTAATCCTAGTCAATAATGCCACAGATACTCCTACCTTCTACTCCAGAGGATGGCACACAACTTCAACACCAGATCTTGCCTTCTCCACACCAGATATAGCTGGATCTATTAGTAGAGAAGTAGGAGACCAACTAGGGGGAAGCGACCATCGCCCAATCTTTCTTACTGTCCAGAGTGCAACTCTCAGTACAGGCCCAGCCATTACAAGATGGAACTACAAAAAAGCCAACTGGGGTTTATTCAGGCATCAGGTGAACATGCTGCTGTCTACCCTCAAGGTACAGAACAGAGACATTAATGAAGTGGTAAAAGACTTCAACAGATGCATACTACAAGCTGCAAAAGAAACCATTCCCAAAGGATGCCGGCGTAACTACATACCATACTGGTCCAGCACACTCCAAGAACGTCAGGAAGCTATGGACAGGGCTAGAAAGGACGCAGAGTCTCAGCCTTCACTTGAAACTCACAACAAATGGAAAAAGGCTGTAGCAGAGTTTCAGAGAACAAAGCTAGAAGAAAAACGGAAAAGCTGGAGAACTAAAACGGCATCGCTGAACCTTGAGAAAGACGGCAGGAAACTTTGGAGATTAGTCAAGTCTCTAAATGAAGAGCGTTCCTCACCTAGGCAGACTATCACATTGGATGAAGGTGGCAAACTTTTCAGAGGAAAACAAGCTGCAGACTTGTTTGCTAGAAGATACAGTTCAGAAAGCAACTTACCCATTAACATAGATCATCAGAGATAAGAAAAGAAATACTGGCAACCATGGGACAGACAGATACTCCTGCCCCAATGAGGGAACCCATCACACTAGGAGAACTACAGAAGGCTATTTCCAAGCTTAAGTTTCAAAAGTCACCCGGCCCAGACAAAATCAGCAACGAAATGCTAGTAAATCTGAGCTCAGCAGCAAAGACAAAACTGCTTGAGATATTCAACCACAGCTGGTTGAAAGGAACGGTACCCCAAGTATGGAGAGAAGCCATCACAATACCCATACTAAAGAAAGGGAAATGTAAGACCGAGGCTGCAAGTTACCGGCCAATCAGTCTCACAAGCTGTGTTGGGAAGACTATGGAGCGAATAGTCAACCACAGATTGAAATGGTATTTAGAGTCTGAGCAGATCCTGGTGCCGGAACAAGCTGGATTTAGAGAATGCTACATTATAGAAGACCAAGTTACTTACTTGTCTCAAGCAATAGAAGATGCCTTCCAGGAGAAGAAAAAGGTCCTAACGATCTGGGTCGACTTCAAGCAGGCCTTTGACAAGGTGTGGAAAGATGGCCTCATTGCAAAACTTAGGAGAAGTGGAATCCAAGGCAACATGATGAAATGGATCCAGTCATACCTGCATAACAGGAGAACTAGAGTCACTCTTGACGGTCTGCAGAGCAGAAAAGTGTTGCTCCATCAGGGGGTACCTCAAGGAGGAGTAATTTCCCCAACACTCTTCCTTGTTTACATCAATGACCTGGTGAAAGATCTCCCTGCAGGAGTTAAAGCTGCCTTATATGCAGATGACCTAGTACTCTGGTGCGCTGATGAAAATGTCACCACAGCAAATTATAGAATGCAGCGGGCAGCAGACATGCTAGTGTCATGGGCAGAGAAATGGCTTATCACAATAAACACAGACAAAACCTCCACAACACTGTTCTCCCTCGCCCCCAAGGACAAATCAGCTAACATACACCTAGGGACAACCGTGATCAAGGAAGAAAGCCACCCCACCTATCTTGGGGTGACATTTGACCAAAGGCTTACATGGAATAAGCATATTGAAAATGCAGAAGGAAAGGCCCGAAGACGACTAGGCATACTCAGAAAATTAGCAGGTACCAACTGGGGAGCAAATGAACGAAATCTAAAGAAGATTTATAATGGAGTAATAAGACCACACTTAGAGTTTAGCTCAGCAGCATGGTCATCAGCTGCTAACTCACATCTGCAGTCTTTGGACAAGGTGCAAAATCAAGCTCTCAGGCTCATAACAGGAGCCATGAAAACTACACCAATAACAGAGATGCAGAAGGTTGCTGGATTACAGACATTGTCCCATAGAAGAGACACAAAAACCATGATCCAGATGGAAAAGTACAACAGTATGCCAATGCACCCAATGAAGGCAAGACTAGATGATCTGGCATTGGGACGTCTAAAGCGTAGCAGCTTTGTGCATCGGGGAAAAAGACTTATAAGACAGCATCAAGAAGACCTATCCATGAAGACAACACCACTGAAGCCCACCCTATACCCTGTACCATGGGAGCAGGCCAGCAGTGCCCTCCAAATTAATACATCAGTCAGTGGTCTCACAAGTGGATGTGAGTATAATGATCTGCAAAAACGAACTGCTACAATGAGTATGATCCAAGAAAGCTATCCCGATCAATCATGGATACATGCCTATACAGATGGATCAGCAACTAATGCTGTTAGGAATGGAGGTGCCGGTATCTTTATCTCATATCCTGACAACCACTATGAGACTAGGCACATTCCCACTGGTAAATTCTGTTCCAACTATACAGCTGAGGTTCAAGCTCTAGAGCAAGCTGCAAATATGATTTATAACACCAACTCTGACTGCCACCAGGTAGTCATCCTCACAGATGCACTGTCTGTCCTGCAAGCTCTGAAGGGTGGTAAACTCCCGCATCTGAGAAATGAACTAAACAAGGTAGCTGCCAAAAAGAGAACCATACTTCAGTGGGTACCATCTCATTGTGGTGTACCCGGAAATGAAAAGGCAGATAAACTTGCAAAAAAGGGAGGAGAATGTGAACAAGAAGATAATGAAGTCACATACTTTGAGAAAAAGAGAGCAATCCAGACTATCAGAAGAGAACAGAACCAACCCAAAGACGACTATCACACTCTCGACCGGCAGGGACAGATAACTATTTTTCGACTCAGGACAGGGCATAACAAACTGAATAAACACATGCACAAGCTACGATTGTCTGCTTCACCACTGTGCACATGTGGATTAAACGAACAAACTGCTGAGCATGTTCTACAGGACTGTCCTCTGTATGACCAGTTAAGAAAGATATACTGGCCCAATGACTCAACACTAAACTCAAAGCTATATGGAGTTAAAGAGGAACTTCAAACAACAGTCGAATTCATCATGAGAACTCGTCTGACGGTGTAATCATCAAAGATGCGATCGCAAGAAGAAGAAAAAAGAAGAAGATAGTGTGTTGAAGAGAATGTTGTTTTCTCGCAGGGAACTTGTTATTCAAAGCCACGGATCTCGTTGGCTTGTTAATACATTGTATTCATATTGATTCAAAGTCATGGACTATTGAGAACTGGAATGATATGTTTGCTGTACTACTATGAGATGAAATATGTGCTGCTATGTCCTGCAGCCTATTCACTGATTCATGTTTCCTGATGGATTTTGTACTTAATGCCCATGATTTGCTGTGGTGGTTTATGCAACCGTTGTTATGGATTTACTTACATGCTGCTTCATGAGTATGCTGTGAATTGTCTTGCTATGATGTCTACGTGACCGTCTCGTCAATAAACTGTATAACGTTGCCAGGTCTTACATTTCCTTACTTCTACGTTGCTGTGGTGTGAGTGACTTATCATAAACACGCTTAAAGAACCTATACACATTCGCGAATGTTATATTTCCATAGTCACACACCTGTCGGCCATCCATAAGCCCGACTTATGCTGATTGCCATTTATCAGCGAAAGTAATAATAACATTTATCTTATTGATGACCCCCACCAGTATCTTCCATCAAATAAACCTTTAACAATCATCCTGGATAATCGAAAGCCTACTGTATTTTCATACCATGTGTCAACCAAGTGCACGCCGTTTGAAGTGATGTATAGACATCCTGCGAAGCTTCCCCTGGATGTCAAAACTACTAGGGACAGCACTGTTACTGAATCAGAATATCTCAACCTATAATTTTGCACAACCTCAAAGCTCTAAGCAACGACATCTACTCCAGTCCATGGACTAACATCTCCACTGCTCAGAATTGTTAAGACCACGGGCATAACAGTTGCATAAACATACCCACTGGATCAAAGGTTTACATTAACAGCAACAGACTGGTCCATACACTGTTGTTGAAGCATTCAGCAAAGGAAGAGTTAAACAATTAAAAAAAAAAAAAAATTTTACCTCGTTTTGGCGAGGCGCGTTCCGTTCAGCCTAGCTGGTTATATTAGGGCGCATGTCCAAATATAAAAGACCTTTAGATCTGATAGCATTTTAGTCTGATGAGTCAAGCTAAATGAATGTCATAACAGTTAAGAATGGAAGAAACGTATTCAACGCTTGATGAGAGGACGCTGGTGTTAGACAGTGCACACTCAGAAAACCTACTGATAGCATACACGGCAGAGTCCTTGTTCTGGTATCCATAGGATTAAAGAGGCGGAATGAGATAAACACACTGAGGAGGAGGAACTAGGGATAACGCAAACAAAAAGGAACGAAATCAAACGAATGGAATAGGACATAAAGACTTGGTATGAAGACTTGGTATAAAGACTTGGTATGAAGACTTGGTATGAAGACTTGGTATAAAGACTTGGTATAAAGACTTGGTATGAAGACTTAGTATAAAGACTTGGTATGAAGACGTGGCTCCTATTGAAGATAATGGGCAATGAAAGAATGCATGAATAATACTATATGTGACCGAATCTAATAAACAGAGAGGCCCAAATAATATTCGAAGAGAGCTAGAGACAGGAATAAAAACAGTGGCGTTAACTAACGCCCCGGCTCCCCAGCACTGAGTGGGCCCAAGAAAAGAAGAGACCTTCAGCTTTGGCCCCGTGCTAAATGTCAAATCATCTCATTTTCTGGAGAGAAGGAAAACGTAAAAAGATCCTAAGCGGATGGTACAGGACAGCATGGCATACCAGACCGCAAGGTTTTTTTTATATTTGGACATACGCCTTTAATATAACCGACAGACCTTGCGTCTAGGATGAACAGGCCGTGCCTCATCAAAACTCATTTTAAAGAGAGAGACCCTGGCACGTTTTGGGGTTTTTACTTCTTGGAGAGCTAAAGGTTGATGATGGAAGTAAATACTTACATTTTCATACAGATCTGCCATATACTGATTATAAATGTTGAGCCCGTTACATCAGGGCCCCACTAAATTTCGGTCTGGGGGCCCATTATAAAATAGTCACGCCACTGAATAAGAAGGATAACGAATACGAGGGAAAAGTACTGAACATATAACGTGAAACAAGACTGCTCCGCAAGAAATAATAGAAAAAATGTGCCCCCTGTGGAGCAGAATAGCAAGCACCAAGCCGGCGGTGCCATTTTGGCAACAGGCAGTGAAAACGAAGACTGTATCTTGAATTTAAGTTAATCGACATTACAAACACCGTTGACATTGCCAACATACACGAAAAACAACAATGTGATACGCTGTATAAGAATGATATACCCTAATTATAACCCACACGGGGTTGAACCGGATATCCCGTGCACACGACAAATACCAGTTTTCAAGTGCATGGTCCAAAAGCCAAAATTGCAAACCAAACGTACATCTATGTTTCTTTTTCTTCTTCCTTGTTAGCGCCCCCAGCCTGCCACCTTAATAACTCTAATAAAGGCAGCAGTCAGCTCAAGGTTCCTGGCACTTCCAGTTTTTCTTGCTACTCCGTTCATTGCTGTATGTTGGGCAGGACTGCAGCATATGTTCAGCTGGCATATTGCTGATGCCACAAGTGCAGAGATCTATTGCACCAATCATGTTCTTGTATAGATCAGGGGTTCTCAATCTGTTTTTGCTCATTGCCCCCCTCATAGTGACTGTAAGCTGGAAAATAGGTACTTTACCAGCTTACTGTGTTAAAAAAAAAAAAAAATATGGCATGACCCACAATAAGAACCACTAATGGTATCTCAATCTCGCCTAGATATCTCTTGATAGGCATCGTTTTTTACATGGACTGCAATGCCATATTCTAGGACTGGTCTCACTCGCCCAGTGTATAGCTTCTTTAGTACTCTCTCGTCCACTCCACAACCCGTGCCAGCATGTTTTTTTTTCATGATTGCCATTCTCTGCCTTGCTCTTGTCCTGTTTCTTTCAATTTGAGTTGTCCTAAGTCTAGCGGCGACGAAAGGTAATGTGCCTAGGTAGTTTGGGTTTGACCAATGATGTTAGGGCTTGCTGCATCCGAATGCTTGCCGTAGTGATATATGCTTCTGAGGTCCACAGGGATAGGTCGTCTGCAAAGGTGGCATTGTGGGTTCTTCTTGGAATATTCTCTGGTATGTCTTTTATGTACGCAAGGGACAACGTGGGCTCCCCCTTGGGGAATACCCTACTCCAATATTATCTTCCTACTGATCTGTCCTTGTAGTTGTACTCTGACAGTTCTATTCTCAAGTTAGTGGTTGATCCATTTGTACATTTTCCCCACACAATTCACTTCTTTGCAGTTTGACTTTCAGTAATCAGTCTTTGTCAAATGCTTTTTCTAAGTCCACCCAAATCAACAGCGCGTCTGTGTTTTTCTTGGGAGGCATCCTCAATTTTCTGAGCGATATAAGTGGTCTGATCTTCAGTGTTTCCTGCTTGATGTGGGGCTAAGAGATGTTTTTCTTCCAGATGCCACATCAGTCAGGCATTAATTATGTGCTCCACCAATTTTCCTACACAGCTAAGCAGACTAATAGGTCAGTAGCAATTTTATTCTGGCCGATCTTTACCTTTCTTTGGTACAGCATTGAGCATGGCATCTTTCCATGTCTTTGGTACCACCGGTACTCCTCTTTTCCAAGCTGTAGTTTAGGATGGTCAGAAGCTTCTTTTTTGCCTTTACGCCTAGGCCTGTTAACATTTTATTTGTTCACCCATCTTTTTCTTTAGCGCCCTCGTTGCCTCTTCCATTTTTAACTTTGCGTGTCATGAGTGCTTTTGCAGCTTTTCTTCCTGACAGTATAGTTTCACCTTGTTTGATTGTGGTATGATTTTTGTATGGTTCTTCATTGTTCAAAGCTCTCTAGTTTGTTTCCTTCTTTATCCAGGTTGAGATTTTATGTTGTTTGCTTCCAGCAGTCTCTTGTTTGATTTAATGTTCTTTTGTATTTTGCAGTGGTGTCCTAAGAAGCTTTATACTGGGTAAGTGTGACCAAACCCAGATATGACACAGCAGCAGCAAAGTCACATTTCTATAAAGTTAACAGACTCCAGAACTAAGCAATGAGAATCATTAGAGGCATGAAGACAAAACCTATTAAAGAACTGGGGAAGACTATTATCTGCAACAAACAGAGGGGAGAAGAGATATCTGGGTCCAGCAACAAGCTGAGAAATTCAGACGGGAAGTCTCAAGTGAAGCAACCTTTTAGAATCAACAAAGTCTCACGTGAAGCAACCTTTTAGAATCAACAAAGTCTCAAGTGAAGCAACTTTTTAGAATCAACAAAATCAAAAATGAGAGCAGACCCCATAAATGCTATATCAACACTAAACTCATCTATACTCCACACAAGCTTTCAGTTTGGAAACAACAGCTTTTCTCTACGATGATAGAAAACTTTCATGGTATTTGAGAGAAAGAACAGCCAGACTAAAACAGAAAGAAGAGTCATTACCACAAAACATAAAGAAACTTTTCTCAAGCAACACCTGTGCACATGCAAACATAGATGGATCAGCAACTAATGCAACAGAAAATGGAGGAATCTTTCAGTCAATACGGTATATTAAAAAAACAAAAGGTAACGAATTAACAGAAAATTTCTCAAGTAACTTGAGATCAGAGGCCTTTAAAACTGAAACAGAACTAAAGACTGAGGAAGGCATCCTTTGCAGATTAGTGTCAGTAGTTGCAGTGCTATGATGCTAAATATAAACTACTTAGCGAATTAGCCTTAGTTCCTGGCCAAAAGGTGATGAGCTCCAGCAGAAGTTATGGGGCTGCCGCGCTGACCTGGAAAAGACTGTGGACTTCGTCCTGGCGACAGGCCTGCAGATTTAGCATGACTACAAACCGAACGCAGAAGAAGAAGCCTTAGTTAATTTGATTTCTCTCCCCCCCCCCCCCCCCCCCCCCCCCCAAAAAAAAAAACAAAAAAAAACCAAACGCCAAATGAGAATGTGAAGGATTATGCTTGTGACTCATGAACAGGCTAATTGTAATATTTACAAAATATGGGCTTAGTACTTGCTGACTGGTTTATTTAACCACTAAACTTTGCTAGGGGAGTGACTTAATGTGCTAGCTGGAAATTTAGATGGCCACAGGAAACCATAAGCTGTAGTAGTTCAGTGGGTGATAAATGAACATGTCTTCAAAACTGACAAAATATTCCAATAACTGTCAGCAGCTGCAATAACGCCCTGATGCGTTATCTTCTTGCACCATGCGTCACAGACTACTACATAAAATAGGATTTGTCTACGTTTTTTTCGAGTGTTATATTTTACTTTAAAGTAAAAGGACCTGCCTTATTTATAACTAAACCAAATCACTACGTCTATTTTAAAAACTGTTCCACTGAGTTTGCATCAACTCAGCCAAATTTTCAAATTAAAATGTCTTATCTTATAACTTCATTAACCACAAGACTTTAAAGCCACCTGAGAAAGGTGCAAAATGTTGTGCCCCCTGGATATGTCAATGCATTCATCAAAGTTTAACTTGATTGTTAATGCCATTATCGTAACTGAACCAAGTATAGGTTTGATGTGTTGATTTATTCTACTATTGTCTACAGCAGTGCTCAACAACCTTTTTCACTTCGTGGCACACTTAAAGTGCCTTTCTAAATTCCACGGCACACTACAATATTTTTTTAATACCTGGGTATGGCAAATATTTTAAAATTCCATGCAATCATAAGACAACGTTCCCCAAATTTTTGTGATGGATTTGCTGGATGAAATCTCAACTTTTTATTTGTAAAATTATACGTGTGAAATTCTTTTGCAATATTTAACCATAATACGAGGGGCGTTCAGAAAGTAATGCACCACATCGTTTTTCTCAGCTAATAATGAAGATAGAAGCATGAAATTTTGCACACTTCAAATATGGCATGTGCCAATTGTGTGCACCAAATTGCACCGCAACCGGCCAAATAATACGGCTGCCCTAAACCGTTGAAATGGAGCGTGTTAGCAACTTGTGTTATAAACAGCGAATTGTGATAGAATTTCTCGTTGCAGAGAAGGAAACTTGTGAACATTCGCAAGCGTCTATGTGATGTGTATGGAAGTTTTGCAATCGACAGGAGTACAGTCAGTCGCTGGGTTCAGAGAATCAAGGAATCAGGAAGTGGAGATACGGAGCTGCTTGATCGGCCGCGCTGTGGACGTCCTGCCACAGCCACCAACGCAGAAATGTTTGAATGCGCTGAGGGCATTATTCTTACCGATAGGCGAATCACTACTCAACAATTGGCCTTACAGCTGTCAGTCAGCATTGGTAGTGCAAATGCAGTTATAAAAACTCTCGGATTTTCTAAGGTTTGCGCAAGATGGGTTCTTCGAAGTCTCACAAATGACCACCAATTGCAAAGGAAAGCAATTTCTTCTGAATTGTTGGAGCGTTTCAATGCTGATGGAGAGAACTTTTTGGCTAAGATCGTTACAGGTGACGAAACCTGGGCACATCATTTTGAACCCGAGACAAAAAGACAGTCAATGGAGTGGCATCATCTGCAATCACCACGAAGAAAGAAATTCAAGACAATTCCTTCAGCTGGAAAGGTCATGATCACTGTCTTTTGGGACATTGAAGGTGTGATTCTTGTGGACGTTATGCCAAGAGGAGAGACAATCAATTCGCAAGCTTACATTAAGACATTGAAAAAAACTTAATCAACGTTTTCGCAGAGTTCGGCCGCACAAGAATCCAGCAGACCTGCTTCTCCTTCACGACAATGCGCGACCTCACACAAGTGTGGCAACACGGGAAGCAATCACCAAATTGGGTTGGACTGTACTACCCCATCCACTCTATAGTCCCGATTTGGCATCCTCTGATTTTTATCTATTTGGTCCACTTAAAGATGCACTCCGTGGGACAAGGTTTGAAGATGATGAAGGAGTGATTCATGCAGCGAAGAAATGGCTACATGATTAAGACAAAATCTGGTACGGGCTAGGAATACATGCACTTGTTTCGCGCTGGCATAAAGCCGTACAAGTTGATGGGGATTATGTTGAATAATACTGATGTTTACATGACTTATCCATGTATATTGTATATAAATTTCATGCTTTTTGAATAAACAGCTCTTGAGAAAAACGATGTGGTGCATTACTTTCTGAACGCCCCTCGTATAATTCTGTTTACAATTATATGGTGTATATATATGCTTTCTGGATCCGTTGCATTGCCTTCCAGAGTGCATGTAAAATCAATGGCCCAATAGCAGTTTAAAGTTCTCCAGAAATCTACAAAACTGATCAGGAGAATGTAAAGTTATTGTTATACTTAATGAACATTTAGATAATGAGAATAAATGCAAGAAATGATAACAAGGTCAAACTTGAGGAAACACCACTACAAGATGAAGAATCTTACTTTTATCTTGGCAGCAAATTATGTAGACAAAGTTGGAGGGAGAGTCACTGATGTCAAAATAACAATACAAAAAGAGGATCTTTCATTGCATTGGGAAACATAAGGAGATTAAAAAAAAACAAGTCCAAAACAAAAATAAGAATCTTCAACTCAAATGTCAATTAAGATTATATGAGAGCTGTGTACTTTCTGTGCTTCTCTATGGAGCGGATTGCTGGAGTGTAACAGAGCAGGAAATGTCGAACCTGTCCTCTTTCCACACAATGTGTCTAAGAAAAATTCACCGAATCTTTTGGCGAATACCATCACCAACCAAGAGCTACTTATTCAGAGTAACCAAGAGGAAATGCACTCCATCATAGCTGGCAAACGCTGGAGTTGGGTTGGCCACGTCCTCAGAAGGGACCCTGATGCCATTACAAGAACAGTTATGCTGTGGACCCCCGAAGGAAAGTGAAAGAGAGGCCGACCAAAAACAACTTGGCAGAGAAATGTGGAGGCTGAGATGCAAAGAATGAACCAGAGTTGGGGCACTCTACGAAGGATGGCCGCCGACGGAACAAAGTGGAAGCAATTTTTTACTGCCCTAGAAGACGCCACCAGGCGTGATGGCCACGGACTGCTTTGACAGTCTGCGGCTAAGGATAAAAAAAGACAAGAACACACGGAAAAGAGAACTGGAGACAGA
Organism: Oreohelix idahoensis; assembly: GCA_024509875.1. Taxonomy (NCBI): domain Eukaryota; kingdom Metazoa; phylum Mollusca; class Gastropoda; order Stylommatophora; family Oreohelicidae; genus Oreohelix; species Oreohelix idahoensis. Next base: position 85,311 of record JAMPIV010021310.1, read on the forward strand.
AGTGAACATAAGGAAAACTTTGATGGCACATGACAGGAGGACTTAGCATGTGTTTGCTGAAGGCCTACGCTCCTTTGGGAGCTAAAGGGTATTGATTGAACGTTCGTCTGAACATGATCTACAGTTATAAAAATGTACTATTATTTGTATAGTAACGAAACTGCTGTCGACTGCAACGTTCAGCCTTTCTAGAATTATACTTCTCACTTTCTGTTCAATGACTGCAGTTTGGTGGCCTATATCAGTGCTCTGCAACCAATGTGCCATTAACACCAGGAAGAATACACCACTTAATGGTATATAAAATTGTATGGTATTGTAAAAATATTATGAATCTCCCACATACAATTTTACAAACAATAAATTGCATTATTATCATCCAATAATCAATATACTTTTATGTTCTGATTTAATTCATTACTAAAATTTTTTAAAAATATTTTCTAATTTGATAAATAGCTGATAAATGGTATAATCTAATCTACCCAAATCTTTGCTTTCTGTTCATTATTAATGACCATAAACCACAGCAAATTCCATAGTCAATCCTTGTGCGATGTTTTACATACCGTATACATGAAATATTTCTATATAAAACTATAAACATTATATGTCCTGCTGAACAGGATATTTCCACTCGTTTTTAATTTAAAATTGCATCGAGATTTGGAAATCTAACTCTAGTAGAACCAAAAAATTAATATCGGTGCAGAATGACCTTAGTATCGGGTAAAATTAGAAAATATAAACAAATATTTAAATAATGAACAGAGCGGTTATGACATACAAACATATATTCTGGGTACATAAAATAAATTTAGGAATACATGGGGAGTTAAGCTTCATTAGGACCCACTGGTTCTAAAACAAATATTACTGCTTTTACTGTGAACCAAATCCGGAACCTTTAAATCTTGAGGTGGATGTCATACCTCTTGGCCACTCCGACCCCAATTGTATTGTTAATGAATTAGGCCATATAATCATATATTGAAACAGCAAGTAAAAAAGCTGTTAACTGCAGAACGTGCGCAGACTTTCATAACAAAAAGGCCCAGAAATGGTAGATGATTGATTAAAAAATATACGAATCGGTACGAGATCAACTAATATGGTATAGAACTGGAATAAAATGAGACAAAAAATATATAGGAAAAAACAGTCGAATCCCTTAATTTCTTATTGAGGAAAATAGCCCCTTACTGCATGTCTTTCTGTGCAATTTTAAGAGTTTATATGACAATACTTTGTACTGGACTGTATGTTTTTTTTTTTTTTTACCAACCTCATAGTTTTTACTTTCAACATTTAATAGGTTAGTACCAAACTTTAGGCTTTATTAGATGAAACGCCCATGTTCTTTGGGCATTTAATGAACAGAAAGCTGGAATACCTTGTAACAGGAAAAACTAATGACAAAAGGTGCAGCAAACAGTGAGAATACTCGACCATTTAAAGTATTGGCATGAAAGAGAGTCGACAACTGAATTGATAAAAATCATTCTTTTGGTAGAGAGAATGAGAGTACAGGTGCATAACTCAGAATCCAACACCTGAAAATTGAAATATTTCTGAAAATCTAAACTTGTTTCGGCCGACCTGGCGAAATCAATTTCTGAAACACGGCCATTCCCAAGCATTTCGGATTCTGGGTTACGCACCTGTATTACAATGCATACCCTATATTACTTTACGCATAAGGTCTGAGCAATATACAAAAAGACAAGGAAAATTATAGGCAGCAAAACATGATTCCTAAGAAGAACACATAAGGTAGTCTAATGGCCCTGGACACATCATGAAAACAGAAACTGAGAATCTAGTAACAACTGATAAATTCAGCTCAAATAGAAAAGGAAGATGGAGGAATACCTCAACAAAATGACATGGCATGAAAGATTAAGATAACTAGTTAAGTCACCTGAGAACGTTACAATACAGACATAACTGTCACTGCCAATGTGCCTGTGAATGTAGAAGTGCATACTCCATAGCAGCTTGTACAGAATACTTAAACAGGCACTTGACTCTGCTCTTGTATTAAGAATGGCAGTGAGGAATGTGCCCAATGGGCTGATCACCCGTTGGCTTGTCACACCGATTACGGAAACAACGGCAGATGGATCTATTTGTTGTTGCCCTAAAGACGCCGCTAGGCATGATGGGAAACTACAACAGAGAAAATCAATCTGCTGTTGCCCTTAAGACGCCACAAGGCGTGATGGCCTCTGACTGCTTGGTCGGTCTTTGGCTAAGGACGAAAGAAGAAGAAGAAGAAGTGAGGAATGTACTGGTCATCCCACCTCATATAGCTGGTTATAGTATGGTGAAGTCTCTCAAACTTCATTCCCTCACAGCAGCAACCGCTACAGGACTACCTTTAACTGACAACTTTAATGAAACCACAGGCTGAAATGGGGACACAGAAGCAAGACAATTTTTAGACAGACTAAAATACATGAATTTGGTTGCTCACGCCGAGTACTTGCCAATGTTGCCATGCTCCAACTACTATTAAAACTTTATCACGACACTGATTAAATCAATTTCCAATCTACCAACAAGGTGAAAGTGCAATGACATTTTTTATTATCATGATAGACATATTTAAAAGCTATAAAAAACAGAGTAATAAATGTAACAAAATATGATTGTGGTTTTAATAAGCTAAAAATTACTAATTATGGTCATAAATATGAATGTCATTAAAAACGCGAACCACAAACAAGTTCAATATAGTTGTTCCAAAATTTACCAAAGTATAGATCAACCGCTTCTTTATTAACTTTCAGTATATTTCCAGTGGGGACATTTTGATTTTACCACCTAATACATTTGTTTCAGTTGAAAGATAGTAATAAATTCCTGTGATGACCACATAGCCTACCACAAAGGACAATACTCATTTTAAAACCCTGTTAAATATTAGTTACAGAAATGTTTTAAGTTTAGTATGGAAATCAAATTAAACTGAGCACACATGCAATAAACTAGGACAAAATGTGGATTATCTGCGACACATAAGGATTCTGACGAATCAACAATGATTACTTTTTTCATTTATAAAGACAAACTGAGTTATTACAACTCACGGTTGAAAAATACATTAGTAGACACATTTCATGTTGCCCACATGGCTATCAACACGGTCGCAATGTTTGTCTCAAGCTATTATTTTTTAAGCTAAAAACTAGCTTTTTGTTAAGAGTAAAGACTTTTTTTTTTTAAATTGAAAAGGTTCAAAACACGGGTTGGGTAGGATTAAGGGCTATTTTTCACGTAGCTAAAGAGATACTGTGATGCATTGATAGCCACTTGGCCAACAAGGCGACATGAAGGCCTACCTACTTTTCTTAAATTCTACTCAATTTAATTCCTGAATTAATTTAACTAAGTACAAGAAAATTTATAACTGCAAAATAGTGGGTTTTTTTTTTTAAAAGAAGACAAAATGTCATGGAAAAGGTACATCTGTCATAACTTATTATCTAGATCTTGAATTACTACACACTACCACTAAGCTACATATTTAAGAGGACTGAGCTCTGAAAATAAAAATGATCGGCAGCATTTAATCTTCCAGATTAAAGATAAACATCCAAATTACAGTTATAAACACCCTTCCCCCCAAAGTCTTTTCAACACCGAAAAAAATACAGAATAAATGCTTTGTCAGTATTGAAATCTATAGACACCTACCAATGAAATAAACATCGCTGTATACTGTTCATTGAATTATTTTCAAAAGGCTTGCTTATGTAAATGAAGCTGTGTACTATGTAGACACTGGTGCCAGAAAAGAGTGTGTACGATAATTATGACCCTCGTCTTCCTATTACAGAGCCAACAACTTGTTTGACATTTAACAGCATAGCTGGTGATACAGGCCCTACAAGCATAACTAACACACCTGAAACAAAGTTTTGGACGTTGAAAGGGAGGTGCCATAGCACCACAGTTTGTTGACATCGTAGGCAGTTTAGTAGGTGCAAAGAGAAGCTTACAAAGACTAATTTGGATTTATATTTGTGTGTAGGTTACAAGAGAAATAGTTGTGAAGCTCAATTCTAAAAGAATGAAATTCGCGGCATGATTGAACTCCTTGTGATTGTTCCACTTCAGCATTTAACTCTCACTCAACCAGTTTAGAGTTACAATGCTGTTAAAAGAATTTATTAAGTCCTCAAACTTCGCTCCACTTATCTCCATATGAAAGCAAACACCAAGTCGCATATTTATTATTTCACAAGCTTGACAAAAAAAAAAACATTGCAAAGTCGAAAGCAAGGTGCAGAACAGAACCACCCTTATTTTGACATTTTCTAGTTAGTAAATCAATTTGTACATTGGTAAGGAACAATTATTAGCGTGAAATTTCAACTACTGCAAGTCATTCTGCAGTCTGGCATGTAGCAATAACAATTTTGTGATTCTTACGTGAAACTTTGAGCCAATTTAGCAATATTTTCAAATAATGTGATGACTTTATCCTGAAAGATTCTATATTAATGAAACAGTACCTGCATGAAGATAATTTTTTGCACTTAGGGCCTACTACTAACAAAACCAGGTTATATGAATAAAGCTCCAGCTAATTAAAAGTTCAGAACTACTCGTGTGAACATCACAAACTGAAAGTCAATGTTCTTCAACACTGTCAAGAAATCTGGAGTTTCTAGTCGGCTGCTCACCTAGATCATTCAGTAGTGCTAGGAATACAATCTTCCATTCTGACAGGAAAGTAAGCTGGTAATTATATGCAGAACTGAACTGCAAATGTCACACTGAACTTCAAAGAAGCTGATCACAGCAAAAGATAATATGACATACTACTACCGGTCAAAAGAAACTCCATCCTCCTGTACAAAGATTTAGTTCATGTTCAGACTTGACTAATCATCCCCATTTTCAGCTTGGCTATCAGACGTCCACAAGGTGAGATTGTCACGAAGAAGCTGCATGATCAGGGTACTGTCTTTGCAATCATTCTCTTGCAACTTCTCCAAATCACTAATGGCTTCATCAAAAGCTTCTTTTGCCAAGTTACATGCCTTGTCTGGAGAGTTTAGAATCTCATAGTAGAAAACGGAGTAATTGAGGGCTAGCCCCAAACGATTTGGATGTGTTGATGGCATGTTTTTCTTAGCATGCTCCATTGCCTTTGCGTAGGATTCCTCAGCACTTGTGATTGCAGCTGTGCGCTCTGGACCTTGTTCAGGCTTGTACTCTGCAATGTAGCGGTAATAATCCCCTTTCATCTTGAGATAAAACACTTTCTCTTCATCAGAACACTCATCTGTAATTAGATGCTTTTCTAACAAAGCAAGGACTTCATTGCATGTGGCATCGAGTTCGGCCTCTACTTTAGCTCGAGCTTCTTGCACATCAGCCTTCCTTTTCTCATTTTCTGCTTTCTGTTCGATCATGCAGATAACACGCCATGCTGAACGCCGGGCACCGACCACATTTTTGTAGGCAACTGACAGCAGATTTCGCTTTTCTTGGGTAAGTTTGCTCTCCAGTTCAGTGACCCTTCCCATTGCTCTAGCCATATCATCATACCTTTCGGCTTGTTCAGCAAGCTTCGCTAAACATACCAGCTGATCCGCATTTTTCAGGCCGTCAATAAACTTACTCGCGTTTTCAGAACAGCTCGTCATCGTGAATATGTGAACTGCAGTTGACGAATTGCACTTTCACAGTCACAACTCAAATGTTTCCCTTAGGCACCGTTACAGTTGAAGATAAGCGGATACAGCACTAAAGAAAATGGCGGCCGGCGGAGACTAAAAAAATTGTATTAAGCGGCGCGATGGGTCCTCTTCAAAGGCGTATTAGAAATAGCTTTTGTATTGTAACCACCATCATCAAGTGCCATGCCGACTGACATTAGCGATGGCTTCCATAAACTATTTGCAAGGCAGGTAATATGAGCTGGGAATGCAGCAGCAGCAACGTCACAGAAGTAATCGGATAATAAATTTAAAATGGGTGCCCTTTCTTCTTTTTTCATCAAGAAATCGGAGTTCTTAGATCTGTTGAATGATGGCTTTAAACATTTTATTTAAATGGTAATGGCAAACGTACGTTTTCATCGCACGATGCCACGCCAATTTTACAGATCGTGTTATTCTTATTCATTTTTCATGTTCTCAATATGTCTCGCTTTCTTCTTTTTCTGATTTTGTCAATTTGTCCCCGGTGCAGGTCTTGTGGCCGCAACAAGTAAAAAAGTAACCATCGTTTACCAACATCTTTATTCAGTTCTCCTCATTTGATAAGATCTGCTATTATTTTTGTCCAATTTCTGCTTCTGTATTTTTTTAACGGTCACCGAAAGCTTCTTGGATATTTGAAATGGTTTGTATCCAAAAGTTGCTGATTAACATTCCTTTGGATTTATTCTTGTCCTTCTTTCCGATATTTGTAAATTCAAGTAGGGAGCAAGATGTTGGTTGGTCCATTATAATAAGAGTTTCTTGTTCACATCACGTCATTTACTACCGTTCTATTTGTTGTTGTTGAAATATTTCGTTCAGAAACTTCTTGTTTTGCGTTATTTCTGGTTCTATCTAGCCTTTTGTGTGTAATTTTTTTTTCAGGAATGCACTTCAAAAATTGTCATTTTACGATAGATTCTCTTAATTCTGAAAGCGTACTCTTCCATAAAAGTAAAAGACAGAAAATATTGAAGATTAGTTATATCAGTTTATTTTTAAACTCAGAGACAGCCCGGAGAAAAAAAAAAAGATAAAAGATATTTATCTCTTTCCAAAACCAAACGATCAAGAACAAGGAGTGAGCCAATACTATCTCTCTTCCTCCAAGAACAGGAGTCTGCAGAAACACAGGGATCTTAGTTATATTTTCATTATTAATTCCCTTGGCGATGTTTTTTTTGGTGGAACGCCGCTTAACCTTATATTTGTTTCAAGTGACTCACTTCCGGATTAGTATGCCAACGCCAGTTTCTAGTTAATTTATTTTAATTTAATAGTTTTTACAAATAGCATCATTAACACTTACCAGAAACGTTCATGTAAAAATTGGTGATGCATTTTAAGGATTAGGAAAAAAATTGCAATAGCTGAAGCTAAAGTCTTGGCGTATGGCTTGTGTAATGACGTTTGCGTGAAGATGCTTAAAAATAAGGAAGTATGGCCAAATTTAAACCACCTTACGTACCATTCCACAAAGAAGAGTTGACTTGGTGTTTATTTTAGAATATTTGTGATCCCAGCAGTATTAGTAAAGCGCTAAGGCAGGCTTTGCTATCGTTTCATGCCTGTTCTTGATAATTGAAAACTTGAATTACAAAAAAGGTGAATAAAAATACCAGTCATTCGGTCTTTCAGAAAGTTACTATTTATGTAAATGCAAAATTTATGTCAGTAAATTTGAGTATTTCTGTTTAGGCCTAGGCCCTATAGTCGTGTCACTAGTCAGTCTACATTAGACATAGGCTAGGCTATATAATCAGTGCAAATATTTTTCGAGGCATGTCTGTAATAACACGCAACTGAGGGAGACAATTTAAAAGACTTGAGAGTAGATAGGCCTAGAGATTTGCACAATTTAGTAAAACAGTACGCTATATAGCCTAACTAAAATTAATATATAGGCCTAAGGATCAATGGTGTTGTGAGGATAAAGGGTAGTCTGATGGGATGCTCATATGGATGATGGCAGATAGTTGGTAGATTGAGTGTCATCCCGGATGCCGCCAGGCTTTCTCACCCCTTTTAGCCTTGTTAAAATAGGGCAGTTATGAGAGAATTTACTTTTTTCTTCTTTTGTTGTTGTTTATTTATTTTTTTTTAAAGGGGAGGGCACACACATTCACACAATTTTACAGTTTTGATTTACTGTATTTGGACTGAGTGGAAGGGGGGGGGGGGGGGGGGGGGGGGTGGGGGTGGTGGGGGGGTGGGGGGGGGGGGGGGGGGGGGGGGGGGGGGGGGGGTGGGGGGGGGGGGGGGGGGGGTGGGGGGGGTGGGGGGGGGGTGGGGGGGTGGGAGAGAAAATACTATACTTAGATATCAGAAATCAGATTTTATTATCTTGAATTTACTACATTATATATCCTAATATATAGTAAGAACTATGTATCAAGACGGAAAAATGGAAGAAATAATTAAAGAAATGGATAATTATAAGTTGGACATATTGGGTGTCAGCGAGTGTAGAGGGACGGGGAAGGGCATAAAATATATTTCAGAAGAAAAAAAGCAAATTATATACTCTGGTAGTAATGATAATCGTCACACAGAGGGAGTAGCCATCCTAATGACACCAAAGCAGCAGCATCGCTCATCAGCTGCTGGAGTACCTATTAATGAGAGGCTAATATTAGCTAGATTTCAGACAAGATTTTTCAAGCTCTCCAACTGTACAATGCTTATGCACCAACAAACGACGCTCTTGATACTCACAAAAGATGACTTCTATGAAGCACTTTTTAAGTACCATCAACACAATTACCCAAGATGAATAATAGTAGTCTGGGCGATTTTAACGCCAAAGTAGGTGACAACAACGATGGAGTACAAAGATTATCTTCGGTTACGCACTGGCATAAAAATAACGCCAAAGTCAGGTGACAACAACGATGGAGAACAAAGATATCTCCGGTACTCATGTGGCATACAGTATGAAATCACAATGGTGAAAGACTTCTTAGAACTTTGTGAAATATCAAAACCTCAGTTGTGGCGGGATGTCGTGGAATAATCTAATCCATCAATTATTAATTATCAAGTAAATATAATAGCCTAATAAATAACATATTAAATAAATAAAGGAAGAAGAATGGTAAAAGAACAGTGCTGTCAACAATGACTGTACTCGAAAATCCCCTTGTTTTCCTACTGCGTATGCAAATTGTAACGCTTTCACGTTGATATTTAAAGGCCTTCTGCAACATACACGCGTTTCCCAAACACACAATAAAATGTGCTGCCTTTCTAAGAAAAACCTTGAAATATGCAAGTTGACCTAAATTTTAAATTCCATTCATGTCTTCTTCTACACTATGTTACCAAGATCAAAAGACAGATGGACAAAAGGATAGCGAGAAGGGAGAGGCAGAAAGCCGAACACTAAACACGCTTCGCGCGATACACAAATGCTGCCATCACGCGTGTAAGACAACCACGGCACTAACTTTTATCGGGACGGACAGTGATAAAATTCACTACCCTTCCCAGTGTTAGGTTTTTAAAATCATAAAAAAAAACGCCTTAATAGGAAAGATATCAATAGAATGGGTTTACCGGTTGAACACATAACAGTACCCAGACAGCACATCTTCGAAACAGGAGGTAGAAGAAATTGCATATTTTGAACGCAGCCACGTAGCTCCTTTAAATTAGTATTTTTGGGTTCCTTAGGGCTTGCTGACAAATAATATGTAATACGTTACGCAAATAGTCCAGGAATTAATAAATTATACCCAAAATAAAATAGTGGGGATGCATGGACCGCATGGAAATCAATTTCTGGGACCCTTCATAGAATTTTTTTATAACGGCGTTTGAAAAATAATCATACGTTACAGTATTAAACCTAACCATGTAAACTCCAAATTGATTGGAGCGCAACAAATGAAAGACTAACCACGATTGGTCGGGCTATAAATACTATCTTTCGTTGTTAGGGGAGACGTGGAAAGGTAACATTTTTTCAAACACTTGTCGAAACGTGGCCTCATTGGCTAGACTCGCTGATATACTCACTTAGGAGCGTTAGTTCGAGACCACTAGTGCAAATAATCTTGATAAAGCAACAGTGCGTTGAAGCCAGCTCATATTTGTGTTAAATAAAAGCCTGGAACATAAGCAGATGGGAATTTGTGCCAGTAATTGTGCCAGAATTCATTGCTAATCAACGTATCTGTGTTTATTTCCATGAAATTGTGGTAAGCTTGAACCATTCAGTATCTTTTAATGAAAATTGAATGTAAATTGTTAATTTACGCCTGTATATATATGTGTAGTTCAGTGGCAAACAGGAGATAAAGCCTATAATGGCCCAGCCTGAACAGAGGGTGTCGGAGGGAAGTAAAACTGCATGGAATGGCCAAACAGTACACTGACACCTAGATTATTGATTAGACAGAAATAATGCTGGAATTGCAGAGGAGTGGTAACCATTAGGGAGGTAAATACTGGTATAAAGTATTTCAGATGAAGCTGACAGTTGGCTAAACGCTCTGAACTCAATGTTTGTGATGTGTTGTGACTCAGTGTAGAAAGAGAGTATAAGGTTAGTTATGAAGTAGAAGGTTAGAATCCTTCTTGTTACAGCGGGGGACCGTGGTCTTGATGGTACTGAGCAGCACCTGGTCAGAGCTTTGCTGAATCCAGAGTCGGACAGCATACTCCTTGGTCTTTTTAGCTATCAGTGAGGTGTCTCCAGAGCCCAGGGGAGAATTCGAGCAGAGGAGTCCTTTCCTGCCGCCATCACGCAAGATAAGCTGATTTGGCCAGCTGAGCTCAACATTATGTCCCCTCATCTTGAAATGACTTTGTAAAAAATAACATTCAGAGGGGAATTTAATTGTCTTAATATCAGGAACTGAGAACATCTCCAATACTAGTCCAAAAGACAAACTATTGAAGTCATGATGACAAATACCAACAGAGCTTGAACAAAACAAAACCAGTATTACCTCATATTACCACTACACAACTGACACACATAGGATATTTTAATAATATATGTCACTACAATATTCATATTGATAAAGTCTGTACATATACTTGTAATTAAAATTGATTGTGATTCCTGGTTCCTTTGTATTTGAATCAGGACACATATACCTTTATGATAACCATGAATACATATTGTTATTTGAAAAAGTTATCAGTGACTCCTTAAGATATTCTCATAGAGTGTTATATGTATGTGAGTGTCACAGTGTTGTCAAGAGTAGTGGATTAAATTAAATTGTTTATCTGTCTGTTGTTGTGACTTACACTTCATCATACACATACCCTAGACACATAACGTAGTCATCACACTATTCCAGAATAATTCTGACTGAGATATATATATATGTGGTAGCAAGTAAGGTTATCTATAATACACTACTCTTAATAGATATAGATACCTTCACAGCTGATCTCAGTCAGTACACTAAGTCCCCTATAAATATTTATAACATCCCACTTTACCACATAAATTGGGGTCTCGCTCTTGGGATTTTGAATCTTTCCCTATTAAAAATATTGGGGGTAATTCACTTCAGGGAATATAAGAATTAAAAGGTATCCTTGGGTGGAATTAAATAAGGTTGAGCTCACGGTGCCTGTGTTGTCCATTAGATATATTTAGAGATTAAATTGTTGGTTAGACATTGTAGAAACTTACCTGATAGACAATGGCGGACCTGGCCAAGTTTCGATCTGCTGCTGTACAGACTGCAAAAGAGTTAGGATTAGATGGGCAAGTTATGGTTGCCTATGTCACTACGGAATGTGACAAATTTATTGAACGCGAAGAAAGAAGATTAGAAAAAGAGGCCGAAAGAAAGTTAGAGGCTGAGACTAAGAGGTTGCAATTTGAAGCTGAGGCTGAGACTAAGAGGTTGCAATTTGAGGCTGAGGCTGAGACTAAGAGGTTGCAGATTGAGGCTGAGGCTAAGAAATTGGAAGGCAGAGAAGAAAAGAGAAAGCAGGAAGAGAAGAAAGGTAGCTGCAGAAAGAAAGGGGAGGGAATATTGACTTGCAGCAGAGAGGGAAGCAGAAAAGGCGGATAAAGGAGATTACCAAAGGGAACATGAGTATACGATCTAAGGAGTTTGAGTTTTCATCAAGGCCATGCCCCTGAAAATGGTGCCAGTCCCTTTGCCTCTGATGCCACTGCTAGCCAAGGAGCCTCAACCTCAGCTATGAATTTTCATTTAGATCATTTTGTTGAGAAAGACGATGATATTGAGAGCTATCTAAATAGATAATGACCTTATTAGCTTACCCACAAATCGGTTTCGAGAGAGAAAGGTGCGAGCTTAAAAGTTATCTCAGGGATCTTCGTTGGGGAAGCTTATGGAAGTTTTTGCAAAACAATGAGCAGAGTGTGATCAGGAAAAATTATGAACATACAAAAGCAGGCTTCAATATGGTTAAGAATATGAAAAGCAATGCCAGAATTTTATAGGAAAAAATCTACGGAATGCTAAACTACTGTCAGGTGAAACCTATCACCAGTTCTCTGCACGAATAGAGACATACTTGGAGAAATGGACTTCTCTGGGGAAAACCCAAGATCTTAAGGAAATGGTCCTTATAGAGCAAAACTAATGATAGTCCCAAGGCCTCCAGACCAGAGAAACTTTTCTCAAAATGGAACAAGGTGCAGAGAGGCTGGGTGAGTTGCTAAATGTTGCTGAAAGGTATCAAGCAGCTCAAGCAGAGGTAACAGGTAATAAAAAGAAACAAGTGGACAACTTTAGGGCACCACAGAACTTTAATAAATTTGATCCTAAGGATCAAAATAAAGGTAAGCACCAATTTGATAGGCCACGGTATGAAAATAAAAATAAATTACCACAATTCAATGAAAGGAAATATGATGAAAGAAAATCTTTCAACCAAGGAAAAAGGTGGTGTAAGAATTGTCAGATGGACAATCATGACACTGACCGTTGCAGAAGGAAACCTGTGTATATGGCAACCCTTCAGGTCAGGTCGACCTCAAGACAGGAGGAGGATATTATGTTAGATACCACTCCAGAAGAGATGAGGAAGGCACAGGCTGGGGATAAAACACTCCAGCCTTGTTTCAGAAAATTGTCAACTTGTCATACAACTCCAGGCAAGGGAGATTTTTACATGAAAAACAAGTTGATGTATAGGAAGACTGGAGCTAGATCCAATGGTCACGGACAGCTGGTTCTTCCAAAGAGATATAGGACAGACTTAATAAGGAGCCTACATGTGAAACCAGATGGGGACCATGAGAAGATAGGTACCATCATTCAAAAGGTGGCTCACAATTATTATTGGCCCAAAGCAAGATGGGACATTGAGAATTTTGTAGAAAGGTGTAGCATAGCACATGAGGGAACACACACAAGTGGGAACATGGATCAGGACCTGGACACGCCATGGGGCAAAATTAGGCCTGATAATAAAAAGAAAAATAGATTTGATAAAGTGGACCAAATGGAATGGGAAGCCCCTTTTCACGGACAAGCTTCGCTTAACTGTTTTACAATGGCCACTATGCGGAGAGTGCAAAAAGATGTCTTACCCCAGGATAAGCCGACAATCCCTCAATCGGACTTAAACAAACTGGAGGAAGAGGATGTAGAGAGGAAATCTCTCATCAAGAATTTTAAGTGGGCGAGAAAGCCCCAAAAGTAAAATTTGGGTAGCCTGTTAGTTATAGTGAAGAATAAAATAATTATTCTGGGTGGAAAAAACTCATTCACTATAAAGCTTCGAGTGGAAGAGACCATACCGGTGCATGGACAAATAGGCGTCCCACACAAATAAAGGTTCCATATGTTGCAATGTTTCAGAACGATGGACACTGATGAAAAGGCAGAGGAAAACATTACATCTTCATACCAATATGTGAATGAGCTGACCACTCGGTTAAAAACTGGCTGGAAACTTGCCAATGAAAAATTGAAACAAGCCAGGAAGAAACATGCTGCCTATTATAACAGGAAGGCGAAGGAACAGACATTTTGTCTTGTGAGGGAGAGTCAATGTACTTCTTCTTTTGCCTGGGATGGTTAGTCAGAAATAAGTTACAAATTGGATGGCAGGGTCCATATACAGTTCTAGAGAAGGTGTCTAGAACAAATTATAAGATAGATAAGAAGGGGAAAGAAAAAATCTATCATGTGAATCTCCTGAAGAAATATTTGGAAAGAGAACATCAGGAAGCGACACACTTGTTGACCTTGTCCATCGCCATGGAGATGAAAAAGGAACCACTTTCATCATTTGAATATCCATTACACCCCTGTGAGACAGCAGCACAGGTGAAAATCAGTACACATTTAACGAAAACTCAGAAAGAGAGAGTGCAACAGGTTCTAAATAATCATGCAGAGGTGTTAACAGACCGACCAGGGCATACAAACCTATTGGAATATGATATGAAACTGATAGACTCCACACCTGTCTGTATGAAACCATATTCGATTCCGTTTGCTAAGGAAAAAGCTTTGAAGGAAGAGATAGACTATCTGTTGAAGGAAGGAATTATTTCGCACAGTGAGTCTTCGTATAGTTCCGGGGGGGTACTCTTAAGGAAGCCCTCTGGAGAACATAGACTCTGTATAGATTACAGGAGACTGAATGCTATTACAGAAGGACAGGTGGATCCATTGCCGGATACAAATCAGCTGTTTGCCAGACTAAATAAAGCTAAATATTTCTCAAAAGTGGATCTGAGTAAAGGATACTAACAGATTCCAGTAAAGCCTGAGGTTAGACCATACCTAGCTTTTAGTACCTCAGAAGGACACTATGAGTTTAATAGATTGCCATTTGGATTGAAGAATGCGCCTAGTGTCTTCTCTAGAATGATGAGAAAATTATTGAATCCTCTGAATAATCCCTGTATAACAAATTTTATGGATGATATCCTTATAGCAACAGAAACCTTTGAGGAACACATTGACTCTCTGAACATGCTGTTTGATCGACTTAGGGAGGCAAATTTAACAGCCCGACCAACCAAATGTTGCGTTGGATGTAAAGAATTGGAATTTTTGGGACACACAGTTTATCAGGGAAACATGACCCCTGAGAATTTAGAGAAACTACAGAAAGCCCCGAGACCACAAACCAAGAAGGACGTGAGATCCTTTGTCTCATTATGTGGTTTCTACCAGAAGTATATCAATTACTTTAATTCCATATGTGCACCGTTAACTGAATTGACACGTAAAGGACATCCAGATCGCATTACATGGACACCACAATGTGAATGACTTACCAAGAATTGAAGGAAAAGCTCACAAGTAAACCCATTTTGAAATTACCTGACTTAAGTCAAGAATTCATAGTAAGGACGGATGCAAGTAATATTGGGTTAGGTGCAACTCTACTACAGAAATCAGATGCATTGGAGGGGGAATTAAGCCCAGTGGCATATGCTAGCAGAAAGTTGAATAAAGCTGAAATCAACTACTCAACTAGCGAAAAAGAATGTCTTGCAGTAATATGGGCGATAAAGAAATTCAATATTTATCTATATGGGAAGGCATTTAAGTTGCAAACAGACCACAAACCTTTATCGTTTCTAGCACAGGCTAAGCATGAGAACTCTAGGTTACTCCGATGGTCTTTACTTCTGGCTCCATATAATTTTAGCATTGAGTATATATCTGGAAAAACCAATTTGGGGGCGGATTTTTTAAGCCGCCATCCGTGTGATGAGAATCACCGTAAACCCCAGAAATAATAATAAATTTCTCTATGTGAATATAGAATAAAGGACTGACATATAATGTCTGTTTTAAGAGGGGAGGTGTCGTGGAATATTCTAATCCACATATATAAATTATCAAGTAAATATAAAGCCTAATAAATACATATAATAAATAAAGGAAGAAGAATGGTAAAGAACAGTGCTGTCACAATGACTGTACTCGAAATCCCCTTGTTTTCTACTGCGTATGCAAATTGTAACGTTTCACGTTGATATTAAAGGCCTTCTGCAACATACACGCGTTTCCCAAACACACAATAAAATGTGCTGCCTTTCTAAGAAAAACCTTGAAATATGCAAGTTGACCTAAATTTTAAATTCCATTCATGTCTTTTTCTACACTATGTTACCAAGATCAAAAGACAGATGGACAAAAGGATAGCGAGAAGGGAGAGGCAGAAAGCCGAACACTAAACACGCTTCGCGCGATACACAAAATGCTGCCATCACGCGTGTAAGACTACATGCACTAACCTTTTTCGGACGGACAGTGATAAATTCACTACCCTTCCCAGAGTTAGGTTTTAAAATCATAAAAAACGCTTATAAGGAAAGAGAAACAATAGATGGGTTTTTAACGGTTGTTGAAAACATAACAGTACCCAGACAGCACATCTTCGAAACAGGAGGTAGAAGAAATTACATATTTTGAACGCAAGCCACGTAGCTCTTTTAAATTTGGATATTTGGGTTCCTTAGGGCTTGCTGACAAAGAATATGTAAAACGTTACGCAAATAGTCCAGGAATTAATAAATTATACCCAAAATAAAATAGTGGGGATGCCTGACAGCATGGAATCATTTCTGCTCATAAAATTTTTTTATAACGTGTTTGAAAAAAATCTTACGTTACAGAATTAGCCTACCATGTAAACTCCAAATTGATTGGAGCGCAACAAATGAAAGACTAACCACGATTGGTCGGGCTATAAATACTATCTTTCGTTGTTAGGGGAGACGTGAAAAGGTAACATTTTTTCAAACACTTGTCGAAACGTGGCCTCATTGGCTAGACTCGCTGATATACTCACTTAGGAGCGTTAGTTCGAGACCACTAGTGCAAATAATCTTGATAAAGCAACAGTGCGTTGAAGCCAGCTCATATTTGTGTTAAATAAAAGCCTGGAACATAAGCAGATGGGAATTTGTGCCAGTAATTGTGCCAGAATTCATTGCTAATCAACGTATCTGTGTTTATTTCCATGAAATTGTGGTAAGCTTGAACCATTCAGTATCTTTTAATGAAAATTGAATGTAAATTGTTAATTTATGCCTGTATATATATGTGTAGTTCAGTGGCAAACAGGAGATAAAGCCTATAATGCTCCAGCCTGAACAGAGGGTGTCGGAGGGAAGTAAAACGGCATGGAATGGCCAAATAGTACACTGACACCTGGATGATTGATTAGACAGAAATAATGCTGGAAGTGCAGAGGCGTGGTAACCATTAAGGAGGTAAATACTGGTATAAAGTATTTCAGATGAAGCTGACAGTTGGCCTAACGCTCTGAACTCAATGTTTGTGATGTATTGTGATCAGTGTAAAAAGAAAATATAAATTAGTTATGAAGTAGAAGGTACATCCTTCTTGATTTCAGGGACCGTGGTCTTGATGGTACTGAGCAGCACCTGGTCAGAGCTTTGCTGAATCCAGAGTCGGACAGCATACTCCTTGGTCTTTTTAGCTATCAGTGAGGTGTCTCCAGAGCCCAGGGGAGACTTCGAGCAGAGGAGTCCTTTCCTGCCGCCATCACGCAAGATAAGCTGATTTGGCCAGCTGAGCTCAACATTATGTCCCCTCATCTTGAAATGACTTTGTAAAAATAACATTCAGAGGGGAATTTAATTGTCTTAATATCAGGAACTGAGAACATCTCCAATACTAGTCCCAAAAGACAAACTATTGAAGTCATGATGACAAATACCAACAGAGCTTGAACAAAACAAAACCAGTATTACCTCATATTACCACTACACAACTGACACACATAGGATATTTTAATAATATATGTCACTACAATATTCATATTGATAAAGTCTGTACATATACTTGTAATTAAAATTGATTGTGATTCCTGGTTCCTTTGTATTTGAATCAGGACACATATACCTTTATGATATCCATGAATACATAGTGTTATTTGAAAAGTTATCAGTGACTCCTTAAGATATTCTCATAGAGTGTTATATGTATGTGAGTGTCACAGTGTTGTCAAGAGTAGTGGATTAAATTAAATTGTTTATCTGTCTGTTGTTGTGACTTACACTTCATCATACACATACCCTAGACACCTAACGTAGTCATCACACTATTCCAGAATAATTCTGACTGAGATATATAGATATGTGGTAGCAAGTAAGGTTATCTATAATACACTACTCTTAATAGATATAGATACCTTCACAGCTGATCTCAGTCAGTACACTAAGTCCCCTATAAATATTTATAACATCCCACTTCACCACAGCGGACACCATCTTTCCACATAAGAATATCCACAAGATAACATGGAATTCACCTGATGGCAGAACTAAGAACCAGATAAATCACTTCTGTATAAGCACAAAATTTCGCTCATCAGTTCAAGACGTCAGAGCATACAGAGGTGCAGAGATCGGAAGCGATCATAACCTCTGCATAGCTAAACTGAGAATTAAACTGAAGAAGTTATACCAACCAAATAAAAATAGAAGAATAGATGTACACAGACTGCAATCAAACGATGTAAAAGAGGAATATAATGTCAAAATGAACAACTATTTCGATGCTTTAGGCAAAATTGACAACGATGTCACCACCAAGACAATCGATACTAAATGGGAACAACTGAGAACAGCAATGACAGAAGCAGCTGTAGCGACCACCGGATACCTAGTACATAAAAAGAAAAAATGGATGAGAGAAGATACTTGGGATAAAATACAAGAAAGGAAAACAGCAAAACTTAAACTACTAGCGGCAAGTACACATAATGCTGTTGAATCTTGCAAACTAACTTATAACTTGTTAAATAAAGAAGTGAAGACAAAAACTCGAAGAGATAAAAGACATTTCATCAATGAACTGGCCGTAGAAGCTGAAAATGCTGCAAGAACTGGTAATAGTAGGTGCCTTTATCAAATTACAAAAGAACTATGTCACCAGCCTACTGATATGGAAACACCTGTTAAAGATAAATTAGGGAATCCAATACCAACAGAAAAAGAACAAATGAAGAGATGGGCTGAGCACTTCATGGAGGTGCTAAACAGACCACCACCAACAGTAACACCTGATTTTAATAATGAAACACCCACAACCACCTTGCCAATAACTTGCGATGAATTCACGCTGGACGAGATCAAACAAGCCGTTAAAAGATTAAAAAATTTTAAAGCTGCTGGAGTTGATGAAATTTCAGGCGAAATGATTAAAGCAGTTAATGACAACAACCTCTTGAGAATTTTAGATATTATAAATGAAGTATGGAGAGAAGAACAACCACCACAACAATGGAAAGACAGTATTATTGTAAAGTTACCGAAGAAAGGTGATCTATCAGACTGTAATAACTGGCGTGGTATATCTCTGTTATCAGTACCTGGAAAATGATTATGTTGCATGATGTTAGAAAGACTTAAATTGCATGCTGATGAAAAGATCAAGAGAAGAACAAGCGGGTTTCAGGCCGAAACGATCATGTATTGATCAAATATTCACACTAAGAACAAGTATAGAAGAATCAGTGGAAATGCAATCGCCACTTATTATCACCTTCGTTGGGGCAAAGTCTACAGACAGGGGGTATGATGTGCTGGTGTTGTGGGTAGTGGGTTTCCCCCCTTGCTTCACCCTAGGCCTAGTGAATTCTGTTCATGAAAGGAGCGACCATTGCGGTGTTAGTCTCTTGGCCTAGCAAAACCTCTCATACCCCAAGATCGTTGTGCGTGGTGAAGAGCCACACCCTCCTCGAGGTAGTCCTGGTAACTGAGGGTGCGAATCCTCAGGCTAAACACAACGGATCTAGAGGAGCAAACCTCGATAATAAAACCGGTGCACTACACCGTACATGCCCTCTGTGGGTGGGAAGGAGCCAGATGGATACTGAACAAGTCTTGGGAGTGGGAACGAGTGTGGACTGCTCCCTGAAGATCGGAACCCATCGTACAGGCACAGAGACTCAGGACGTGACGATCCTATTGCCTTCAACTCTTGGTCACATGCCTAGAGCCTCGGAGAACTCGGCGTAACCAGCAGGCAATTTGGTGGCGGGGAAAGAGCACTGTGAGCCCTACCTTGGCTACGTCTCACAAGGAGACGCAGAAACACCCCCTTTATCTCCCCCAGAGCTGGCACAGTACACTTCTGGCTTCTACCCGGGGCGTTAGGAAATCCACAGGCACCCCAGCATCACAATGCCATGAAGATGACAAAGTTGGAATTTACTAACTCAAACCTGGCAGAGCAAGTCCTCCAACAGATGCGGCCGATGCTGGGCCCACTGGCGCGTGGACACGTCCCGATCCCCATCGAGACTTGCCCGGGGAGCCCACCCCGGCTCAAAAAAAGCAGAGAAGGCCACTCTCCAAACCTCCGATGTCTTGCGGGCAGTGTTAGGATGTGCAAGAACATGGACAGGAAGACTCCACAACTTCCCCACTGAAGACACGCCCACGGCGACCGTTGCCTCAATTGGCTGTGTGTGGTGTACCCGGAAACGGGGCCTCCCAGTACTAAGACACAGTTAAGTCCCCGATGTCACTTATCGGTGCAGAGTTGAGAGAGATGGCTGAGCATCACAATCCCCCCTGTGTTGCAGCATGATGAGAACCCAGAATTGCACACTGAGCTTGGGGGGATCACTTGGGCACCAGACTTAATACTGGCTCTTGACTGGATGGCCGCATGCAGGAGATTTCTACAATGGGGGGGGTTGGCAGGTGGTGGGTATCTGGAAGTGGCTCTGTGCAGGACGTGAGGATTCCTTGGGTGAGCCCAGAACCAGAGCACAGCATTGTGCAAGCTCTGCATAGTTGGAGAGCCCCCCTGGATGACGGGGAATGCACAGTGTGCTACCCCACCTGTCCCCAACTGCTAACTTAGAACCAGAAGTGGGGTCCTCTGTATGCGTGCCAGGCCAGGATAAAATGCCTGGGAAAGAGACTGGAGCTCAGAACTCCCTAACTCAAAGTTGCAGGATGGCAGGAAAGACAGGGCTATTTTGAAGATAATGCAACCATATTTTCACCATACGAGCTCGGACGCCGCCTCGGTAAACAAGGTCCGCGCAGAGCAGTGACACCCCCAGGCTGCTTGCGAATAGTCTACTACTGGGAACATAAATAGATTAGGGATGAGCCCACTCTCCCGTTGAACAGGTGCTAAAGTCATAGATACTGGGCCAGAAGGCGCACCGGAAACCACAGTATCACGCAACTCGCTTTTTTTTTTCTATGGAGAGTACACCGTCAAATAAATCTCATACTGGTGCTCGCCCTGTGGAGCTCCACCAGGCAGGTGCAGTGCCGGGCTCTGAGCCTCGACAGAGCCCACCCTCAGCTACTGGAGGACCCTCTAGACCGTCTTGTGGAGTCAGCAGACGGCGGAGGAGAACTACTGACCAAAACAAAACAGAAAAAGAGAAACCCAGAGTGCCACTTGTCATGATGCACTGGAATGCAGAGGGAGTGAACAGCAAGCAGGCTGGATACAGCAAAAAGACAGAGCTGGAAAACATCTTGTATGAGAAGCAAGTCAGTGTTTGCTGTATCCAAGAGACTCACTTGAAAGCAGATCAAACCTTTAAAATAAGGGGATATCAATGCTTCAGATCCGACAGAAAAGATAGACGAAAAGGAGGAGTACTTACTCTTGTAAGGAATAACATTCCTGCACACGAAAGGAAAACCTTCATGGATGGAGCAGAATATCAGCTGTTGCAGATAAAGGTAGACAAGATGGAAATAGAACTCCTGAACTATTACTGTCCGAACAACAAACCCCTGAGTCTCAGCTCTATACAGGTACCAGCCACCAACTTTATAGCAGTTGGAGACTTTAATAGCCACTCCCAGAGCTGGGGCTATAACCATCTGGATCACAGAGGTGAAGAGGTTGAAACTTGGCAAGATGATCACTCCCTAATCCTAGTCAATAATGCCACAGATACTCCTACCTTCTACTCCAGAGGATGGCACACAACTTCAACACCAGATCTTGCCTTTCTCCACACCAGATATAGCTGGATCTATTAGTAGAGAAGTAGGAGACCAACTAGGGGGAAGCGACCATCGCCCAATCTTTCTTACTGTCCAGAGTGCAACTCTCAGTACAGGCCCAGCCATTACAAGATGGAACTACAAAAAAGCCAACTGGGGTTTATTCAGGCATCAGGTGAACACGCTGCTGTCTACCCTCAAGGTACAGTAGAACAGAGACATTAATGAAGTGGTAAAAGACTTCAACAGATGCATACTACAAGCTGCAAAAGAAACCATTCCCAAAGGATGCCGGCGTAACTACATACCATACTGGTCCAGCACACTCCAAGAACGTCAGGAAGCTATGGACAGGGCTAGAAAGGACGCAGAGTCTCAGCCTTCACTTGAAACTCACAACAAATGGAAAAAGGCTGTAGCAGAGTTTCAGAGAACAAAGCTAGAAGAAAAACGGAAAAGCTGGAGAACTAAAACGGCATCGCTGAACCTTGAGAAAGACGGCAGGAAACTTTGGAGATTAGTCAAGTCTCTAAATGAAGAGCGTTCCTCACCTAGGCAGACTATCACATTGGATGAAGGTGGCAAACTTTTCAGAGGAAAACAAGCTGCAGACTTGTTTGCTAGAAGATACAGTTCAGAAAGCAACTTACCATTAACATAGATCATCAGAGAGAGATAAGAAAAGAAATACTGGCAACCATGGGACAGACAGATACTCCTGCCCCAATGAGGGAACCCATCACACTAGGAGAACTACAGAAGGCTATTTCCAAGCTTAAGTTTCAAAAGTCACCCGGCCCAGACAAAATCAGCAACGAAATGCTAGTAAATCTGGCTCAGCAGCAAAGACAAAACTGCTTGAGATATTCAACCACAGCTGGTTGAAAGGAACGGTACCCCAAGTATGGAGAGAAGCCATCACAATACCCATACTAAAGAAAGGGAAATGTAAGACCAAGGCTGCAAGTTACCGGCCAATCAGTCTCACAAGCTGTGTTGGGAAGACTATGGAGCGAATAGTCAACCACAGATTGAAATGGTATTTAGAGTCTGAGCAGATCCTGGTGCCGGAACAAGCTGGATTTAGAGAATGCTACAGTATAGAAGACCAAGTTACTTACTTGTCTCAAGCAATAGAAGATGCCTTCCAGGAGAAGAAAAAGGTCCTAACGATCTGGGTCGACTTCAAGCAGGCCTTTGACAAGGTGTGGAAAGATGGCCTCATTGCAAAACTTAGGAGAAGTGGAATCCAAGGCAACATGATGAAATGGATCCAGTAATACTTGCATAACAGGAGAACTAGAGTCACTCTTGACGGTCTGCAGAGCAGAAAAGTGTTGCTCCATCAGGGGGTACCTCAAGGAGGAGTAATTTCCCCAACACTCTTCCTTGTTTACATCAATGACCTGGTGAAAGATCTCCCTGCAGGAGTTAAAGCTGCCTTATCTGCAGATGACCTAGTACTCTGGTGCGCTGATGAAAATGTCACCACAGCAAATTATAGAATGCAGCGGGCAGCAGACATGCTAGTGTCATGGGCAGAGAAATGGCTTATCACAATAAACACAGACAAAACCTCCACAACACTGTTCTCCCTCGCCCCCAAGGACAAATCAGCTAACATACACCTAGGGACAACCGTGATCAAGGAAGAAAGCTACCCCACCTATCTTGGGGTGACATTTGACCAAAGGCTTACATGGAATAAGCATATTGAAAACGCAGAAGGAAAGGCCCGAAGACGACTAGGCATACTCAGAAAATTAGCAGGTACCAACTGGGGAGCAAATGAACGAAATCTAAAGAAGATTTATAATGGAGTAATAAGACCACACTTAGAGTTTAGCTCAGCAGCATGGTCATCAGCTGCTAACTCACATCTGCAGTCTTTGGACAAGGTGCAAAATCAAGCTCTCAGGCTCATTACAGGAGCCATGAAAACTACACCAATAACAGAGATGCAGAAGGTTGCTGGATTACAGACATTGTCCCATAGAAGAGACACAAAAACCATGATCCAGATGGAAAAGTACAACAGTATGCCAATGCACCCAATGAAGGCAAGACAAGATGATCTGGCATTGGGACGTCTAAAGCGTAGCAGCTTTGTGCATCGGGGGAAAAGACTTATAAGACAGCATCAAGAAGATCTATCCATGAAGACAACACCACTGAAGCCCACCCTATACCCTGTACCATGGGAGCAGACCAGCAGTGCCCTCCAAATTAATACATCAGTCAGTGGTCTCACAAGTGGATGTGAGTATAATGATCTGCAAAAACGAACTGCTACATTGAGTATGATCCAAGAAAGCTATCCCGATCAATCATGGATACATGCCTATACAGATGGATCAGCAACTAATGCTGTTAGGAATGGAGGTGCCGGTATCTTTATCTCATATCCTGACAACCACTATGAGACTAGGCACATTCCCACTGGTAAATTCTGTTCCAACTATACAGCTGAGGTTCAAGCTCTAGAGCAAGCTGCAAATATGATTTATATAACACCAACTCTGACTGCCACCAGGTAGTCATCCTCACAGATGCACTGTCTGTCCTGCAAGCTCTCAAGGGTGGTAAACTCCCGCATCTGAGAAATGAACTAAACAAGGTAGCTGCCAAAAAGAGAACCATACTTCAGTGGGTACCATCTCATTGTGGTGTACCCGGAAATGAAAAGGCAGATAAACTTGCAAAAAAGGGAGGAGAATGTGAACAAGAAGATAATGAAGTCACATACTTTGAGAAAAAGAGAGCTATCCAGACTTTCAGAAGAGAACAGAACCAACCCAAAGACGACTATCACACTCTCGACCGGCAGGGACAGATAACTATTTTTCGACTCAGGACAGGGCATAACAAACTGAATAAACACATGCACAAGCTACGATTGTCTGCTTCACCACTGTGCACATGTGGATTAAACGAACAAACTGCTGAGCATGTTCTACAGGACTGTCCTCTGTATGACCAGTTAAGAAAGATATACTGGCCCAATGACTCAACACTAAACTCAAAGCTATATGGAGTTAAAGAGGAACTTCAAACAACAGTCGAATTCATCATGAGAACTCGTCTGACGGTGTAATCATCAAAGATGCGATCGCAAGAAGAAGAAGAAGAATCACCTTCGTTGATTTTCAAAAAGCCTTTGATAGTCTACACCGCCCATCATTGTGGAAGATACTTACAATCTATGGTTTTCCAACAAAATATGTGAATATAATCAAAGCGCTATATGACAATGCAAGATGTTGTGTTAGAACAAATAAAGGGAATACAGAATGGTTTACAGTAGAAACAGGGGTGAAACAAGGCTGTATTATGTCACCACTACTTTTTGGAATAGCTATTAATTGGGTTATGAGAAACTATACCCACAATGAACAATTAGGTATAAAATGGACAAATGGAAAATTCCTGGGGGACCTGGATTTCGCAGATGATTTGGCATTCTTAAGTTCAACACCCAGACAATCCCAAGAAGCAGTAAATAATTTGTGTCATCTTTCGGTTAAAATAGGTCTCCAAATAAATGCCTTTAAAACTAAAGTTATGAACTTTTCTAACGAGACCTTTAATATCATCCTGAACGGGGAAAAACTACAGAAAGTTGAAAGTTTCAATTATTTAGGCAGTAAAATGACTCAGGATGGTTTCACAACAAGAGAAATTCATACTAGAATTGCTTTGGCAGCTAGCACCTTCAATAGATTATCTAACATTTGGAAATTACGATAATTGAATATACATACCAAGCTTCGGCTGTTTAATTCAAATGTTATCTCAGTGTTAACATATGGCTGTGAGAGTTGGAAAATAACAAAATCATTGGAGAACAAGCTGAATACATTCGAGAACAAATGTCTTAGAAAACTCATGAACATCAGTTGGAAAGAATTCAAGACTAATCGACAAATAAGAGAAGACTCTAGGCAGAAATATGTCTCCAACTATATAAGGAAAAGACGATGGTCATATATCGGTCATGTCCTACGAATGCAAAACAACAGAATACCATTGCAGGCACTCACTTGGGTTCCTGAGGGTAAGAGGAAAAAAGGAAGACCAAAAGAAACACTCAGAAGAACAATAATAAGAGAAGGAAGAACGTTGGGATTAAACAATGTGCAAGAGCTAAGAGGAGTGGCGTCACAACGTACAACCTGGAGAGCACTTGTTTCTGCCTTATGCGCCGTGTTTGGTGCTTAAAGAATTTATTATTATTATTATTATATCCTAATTATAACCTAGCAAGGGTTGAAAGCAATACCTTATCTTTAAAAAAAAAAATCCAAATATAAGCAAAGACAAATGATTGTTATTGCTCATAATCAACATCAAGACACTCGAGGCATCCCCATAGGTGCAGTCTCCCTCAGCAAATGCCAAAGAATATGAACACAAACAGTTTACATCCCTTGACAGCTAGAACTGTCTGAATATTCTCCATTGTGGTTGAAATGCAGAACAGTGGGCCGTCTGTTTGATACAGCCTTGAAAGAATTCACAGATGCAGAAAAAAAGGATTAGGGTTAGGAATCCTAATCCAAATGACAATGGCGACTTATTTGAACAACAGCAAAGAACATGACCCACTATTCTTCATTTCAACCCTGTTTTATTTGAACACACCCTGACATCAACTTGCATGTGTGTGAAGGAAGCAGTGGTCTGCTGAATGATGCATTGATCTATGCATTGTGACTTTTGAAAACATACTTTGATTACCACTATATTGTGATTCTAAGAATAAATTCATCTTGCTATCTTCATTAAACTAAATACATTATCATAGTTTACATTTTTATTTAACAACTACTTATACTTAAGTATATCAGTGGCTTGGTGGTTAAAATTGATGCCTTCCAAAAAAAGGTTTTGCATTTGATTCCCAGTAAGGGAACAATTTTTTTTTTTTCGTACGCCCGCTATTACTCGAGGCGAAATCGCAGGTTAGTATGTTTAACCTGAGACTGATTTTACGTGAGTATCCCTTTCTTCTTGCACAGAGACAGGTGTCCCTCGCCATTCAGGCAGATACTCGCCGATTTTGGCGGTACCAATTTGTTGAAGTCTGTTTGACAGTAAAGTAAAGTTGGATTGCACGGAGACTGGAGATGTATAAGGTTGCTCAGTGTAAATGTACTGATGTAACGTACTGTTTTTTCTGTGTTATGGATGGTAGTACGTTGAGCGTGTCATGTTGTCCTGGGCAGTACCAAGTAGTAGCAAGGAATCTAGGTCACTAGCGTGAGGTGTCGCCAGGGTTTAGTAGACACATACATAATGTCAGTATTCCTGCAGATTCAGACGTGTAATACTTGTATGACAATGTGGTTGATGGTGTAAGTGTGTAGATAACAGTGCTGATAACACGAAGGCCGTATAGGCTCTTGGACGTCTTCACATTAACTCACACAACCACAAGTAGAAGTCAGTGAAGTAGGGAATGCTGTTGACGTTTACAATATTTATTTGTGACGTACGATAATACGATGATGATGAACGAAACAGTCAATAGTATACAATCGGGTACATAATATGTGTAGTTACAAAGGTCAGCTTCAACCATCACAGATCCTAGACATGTAACAATGTCTTTATCAGTGTTTACAGTTTATGCAATAGCTCTAATCCCTGACTGAGCCCCGTCAGGTAAGCCCTAGCAAATATATTGCGTAGTACGGGCGATATCATCTATATAAACAAAGTCAATGCCATTGTCCTACAATTAGCAAAAAGACTTCAGACTGGCCTCACATGCCAGATACTTCATTCTAGTGAAGAATAGATATGGTGACAACGAAATCAGGCCGCAGGTCGTGGGCCTCGATAAACAGGTCACTCTCAGTTTACACAGGCTCCTGAGATTAAATATACATTTTCTGCCAAATCATACTCCGCCTGCATTGCGGATCCATAAAGATGATTCCTAGGCTTATGTGAGTAACAGGTCAACTAGACCTAGTCTTGTAGATATGAAGTCATACTGGAGTGCAGTATAATAACTTCTTGTGAGCTTCGGTCACTATGCCGCCATCAGCGATACATGTACCTGTAAGATCTAAACGAGACGAAAAGATCGAATAGCGTTTTCAGTTACCTTTTTAAAGAATCCTGACACTCTTAAATAACACAATACAGCCAATACTGGCATAAAGAAAACACTCAGGGACGGAAGAATGCCAAACGGCCATTCCCAGAATTTCCACTCCCTATCGAAAACTTGGCAGAGAGGAATCTACGGATCGGGACATCCGTTCTAAGCCACAGGTACGCACTCTCTGAATATCGGTCTCCCGGCTTTTGCCGCTAAGACCCAGTGCATGCCCAAAGAGCATGGACCAGATCGAGGCAAACCCAGACCAGGCGTTTCCGACCAAACGGGTGACAAAGATACACCGTATGATCCTATAAATAGAATTAAGACATGTCAACTCTAAGACATGTCTAAGACAGGACAACATAAGACAGGAGAAGATAATCACCAGTCAAACTTGTCACCAAAAGATAATAAACGTTTATCTCTCTTTGATTACATTAAACCAAACATACATTAGGTTGGTGTTTTTTCCACCATCGAAAATGACGGTAACACCATTAGAGCTGGGTCGGCTAATACCTGGTCGACGACACTTCTTCAAATGTCCTCGCCAGGTCTCGAGTTAATCCAGTCCAAATCACGGTCAACGAAAAATCTTCAAATGTCCTCGCCCGGGTTTGATCCTGGGTCACCCGGTCGCCAGCACAGTGTGGTAACCACTACGCTAGCGCGGTTCCCAACAATTTTGTTAAAAACAAATTCAGACATCTGTTTTCAGTTTTTACAAGTTTGCTTTTGTTAATTATATTTTCAATCCTTCTGTTTTATGCAAGTACCCATTTATGAAAGCTGGTAACTTCTTGGTTGTTTATGTACTTTATAAAAACTTTTAACATCTTGTATTCAACAACATCATATCTGTGTATTAGTTTTCTTTATATTGAGCCTGTTTACCCTAAATGAAGCTGATAATGATGGTAACAGTTGTGACTTTCCTTTCCAGTTATGCTTGGGATGAGACAAGTCTTGAAGTCACCTCCAGTCAGATTGTGAAGCAACATCAGTTGATCACTTGTTAACAAAGTCAGATGTAGCTTGCAACAGTTCCTGCCGTCAGCCATTTGAAAGATTGGCATAGGAAAGCTTATTACAAAGACACATCAATACATCAGAGAAAATTAATCTTTAGTGTGGTTACAACTGCAGCACAGAGACCCATAAAGAAAATTATAAGCCACGATTTGCTGTCATTTCATGCCTGTTTTTGATAATTGAAAACTTGAATTACAAAAAAAAAAGGTGAATAAAAAAACAGGGCAAACTGGCAGGATGCCATTTCAAGATGCCTTAATAATAAGCGCTGTAAAGTATTCAGGTTAATTGTCCACCATCAAGTTCTGACCCAATGTCCTTGGTAAATTTTGCCTCATCTTTTGTTCTTCAGCGAGCCTGTCATAAATGAATCCACAGACACCATTGGTTGCTCTACCCGCAGCAGTACAAAGCAGTGTGTTCCTCATCGCCTCTGTGGTGGCATGTCACTGGGTGGTGGCCATCTCAATGGTCTTTATTAATAAGAGTCTCGTCAATGGGCCAGATGTCCATGGAGATATATCAATGTTCATCGTGTGGGTGCAGAATGTGGTAGGAGTCATCATTGTGCTGGTAATGCATGTGCTCGACATGTTGGTCGGCCTTCCTTGGCATCCCCCAAAGATATGTCTGTCCACTCTCCTTTATCATGACATGATTCTGGCATCGCTGACATTTACTGGGACACTTGTGTTCAATAATCTTATGCTGAAACATATCAGTGTCGCCTTCTACCAGGCGGCAAGGTCTTTAACTCTTATTTTTGTGATTGCATTTAGCGTGTTTATTCTCCATGAGAAGATTACAGCAAGAGTTGCGGTATCTTGTATGTGTATAATTTTCGGATTTTATGTCTGTGTGGATGAGGAGCTGCTGTCTCAGGGTGTACATCCTATTGGCATCATCTATGGCATAGTGGCAAGTATATTTGCAGCTCTTTGTGGGGTGTTCTTTATGCGGATGCAAAAGATAAAAGGTGTGTCATCAATTCAGCTGGCTGTTAATAACTGCGTAATCAGCAGTGTAGGGCTAACTCCCTTAGTCATCTCAACATCACAGATCAGCAATTTTATCATGTCCCCATCTTCCAGTGACTCGTCCATATGGGCAGTGCTTATCCTTTCAGGTTTCCTGAGCCTCACAATGGGCTGGATCAGTGCCCTGCAGATCTCATTGACTTCTCCGCTAACCCACAACATCAGCATCAATGCCAAATCAGTGTTTCAGACATTGCTTGCGGTGGTGTGGGGTGGAGAAAGTCGCGCCTGCATGTGGTGGGTGGGCAACGGTCTTGTCATGACGGGTATAGCCACATACACGGCAAACAGGATGAAGATCGCACAGCAGAATGCAGTTTACAATATTGAGTTGGAGATTAAGGAACCAATTCAGTTGAATGATAGACATCTTATACCCACATCTTCGGCTAGCAGGGTTAAGTGAGGTCATCATTGTTCCTTTGTGTTGCTTATGGATTTTAGAGCCACCACTGTAACTGGTCCCCCTTGCAGGAAGCCTGCACCAAGCTGTCACTTGCTCTTATACCGGTGGTTTCTGTGGCTGTTTCTTTTACATGATGAGATTGCCAGCAAAGTGAGGAGGTAGAATTGTGTTAATTTTTGTGATGGTTTGTAAAGAAGGTTTAATTAATGTGGACAGAACAGCGACAGACTTATGCATGTCTGCTTCATCCTTTTTTTATTTTCCTCCTGCACTCTGTGTGTTCTTGTTTTTTTTTTTAGGTTTTTCTTAATGCACAATTTTTTTCTTCAGTATGGTTTTTTTTTAAAAATTGGGAGCTGTAACTTCTGTATCTCATACTTTTAGATTCACTTTTTTTTTTAATTCATTTTTTTTTCTATGTGCTCATGATTTCATGCTTTTTTACACTCTAATGTCTTGTATTTAGATTGTAGTCTGTCAGTTAGGGTAATTTTTTACACTCTATTGTCTTGTATTTAGATTGTTGTCTGTCACTTAGGGTAATTTTTTACACTTTATTGTCTTGTATTTAGATTTTTGTTTGTCAGTTAGGGTAATTTTTTACACTCTGTTGTCTTGTATTTAGATTTTAGTCTGTCAGGTAGGGTAATTTTTTTACATCCCAGATTGTAGACGGATCCAATGTTAGGATGTTGATATACTATTTTCTTTGCTGCTGTGAACCTTTTACTGTGTTAATGGCAGTATTATGAATACCTTGTGACCTGTTGAAGATGTTGCTGGAATACTATCTTTTCTTTTGTTTTTTTAAACAATCCTTTGACACAGACACACAGTTCATCGCCCTCTGATGTCTGCCTGTCACTGGAAGAAAATTACTTTGAATTGATGTCCTTTTTTTCACACTTAAGAACCATGAGACCATCGTTGCAAATGGCCCCCATATTGGAATCATGTGCCAAAGCACTGACTGAATATGGCCGCAGTTGCAGTTTTTGTGGCCTGTTGTTTTTTATGTGATGAAATTTCTATCCACGCACAGCATAATAGACAGTAATTTCTTGCTGCATGCCTGTTGTGAGAAGGTGACCTTAATGTTGTCCCTCGGAGACTCCATGAAACTGCACGGGGTAAAACTAGAAGCATTGTAAAGAATACATTCATAACTGATCTGTCATTATATTCTTGTCAGTATTAAAAATGTAAAGATAGCCTCATAGTAGATACATACGTGGAGGAGTGAAGTGTTACAGATTTCACTGTACTAGATCTCAGCATCATGATGTGCGGTTACTAGTTCTTATCCTCACTACCTTTGCCCTTCCTAACTTAAGAGTCAGGTACCCATTTACAGCTGGGTAAACTGGAGCGTGATGCATTACAGACTTTACTGTTCTAGATCTCAGCTTCATGATGTGAAGTTACTGGCTCTTATCTTCACTACCTTTGCTTTTCCTAACTCAAGAGTCAGGTACCCATTTACAGCCGGGTAGACAGGAGCTTGATGTTACTTAGTCTCAAACCCTTTGACTTTGCCTTCAGAAACAAGTGCGCTACAATGCTGTTGTCATTATTAAGATTTCTTCTTCATTCACTTTCAGACGTCGACTTGACCACGGTCAAAGAAAGCAGAGGTCAGTTTGAGGCTGTTGGTATCTCCGTAGAGCTTTTCCAGATTTCAAAATAGTGTTAAAAATAGGTCAAGGTAGTCACATAGCGGATAATGCCATAAAGAAGAGAAATGTTAGAGGCTTTGCCATACTTTTTCCAGCTTTTTGAGGTGATAATGACCAATTCCCTTCCTCACTGCCTTTGCCTTTCCTAACTCAAAATCAGAGTCAGTTACCCATTTATAGCTGGGTAGAGCATTTCAAACCCGCTACCCAGTAACTTTGCTGCGAGAGGCAAGTGCTTTGACTAATCTGCCAATCGAACACTCATAGTTTAGTGGTGATAATTTACACTGAATGTTTTTGAGTTGTAAAAAAGATTTATGGTTTAGTCATGTGCTTAAACCCTGTGGTTGCTGGCAGAAAATAAGGCCTCTGCAACTTTCTGTTGTGTCATCTTGTTCCAGAATGGAGCCCATCATGTTGCAACGTCCCAGGCAATAAAGAGGTTGATAGATTGACAAAAGAAAGTAGAAAGCTACCTCAGCCTAACACAAGCATAACTAATGAACAGGCCAAGAGCTTTACCAGAAGCAGATATGAAACATGGGAGCCGCGGTAGCATAGTGGTTAGTGCACTGGCTTCCTAGCACAGTGGTCTATGGTTCGATCCCCAGATGAGGCGGGAATTTTTTAGGCCACAAACGGCTCCTGGGTTGACCCAGCCCCAAATGGGTACCAGAGCAACTCTGGGAAGGTTAAGGCGGCCGGCGTGATGCCGACCACATCACCCCTCGTGTGCCGACGGTCAAGATAATATGGGCCTAACACCATATTCCCAATATGCCTCAATGGGCGTGTAACGGGTTCCTTTTACCTTTACCTTAGATATGAAACAAGTGGGAAGCAGAGCATCGGGCCAGCTGAAGAACGATGCATATTACCAGCTTAACAGAAATGAACAAATGGTAGTTTTCAGACTCCACACAGGCTACAACAGATTGAGATACCATCTTTCAACAACCGTATATATTATATATTCTTGCTACAGAAACCACTTGAGCATCCCTTTGGCTATGCAGTTAGAGTGCAGGCCTCTTGCAGTAATGCTACCAGGTTCCAAGATTGAAACCTGGTAGCATCATGCTCCAGTCTTCCCAACTATAAATGGATACCCAACTCTGCTGTTGAGTTAGGGAAGGCAAAGACAGCGAGGAAGAGAACTGGTCACCCCATGTCATAAAAAAGCTGGACCTAGTATGTCAGTCTCTAACACTTCACTCTACGACTACCAGAGCTGTCTTCAAGTCTTTCCTAACAAGTTAAGTCGAGTCTTTCCTAACAAGTTAAGTCGAGTCCTTCCTAACAAGTTAAGTCGAGTCTTTCCTAACAAGTTAAGTCGAGTCTTTCCTAACAAGTTAAGTCGAGTCTTTCCTAACAAGTTAAGTCAAGTCTTTCCTAACAAGTTAAGTCGAGTCTTTCCTAACAAGTTCAGTCAAGACTTTCCTAACAAGTTAAGTCGAGTCTTTCCTAACAAGTTAAGTCAAGTCTTTCCTAACAAGTTAGAGACTCATCTCTTTCCTAACAAGTTAAGTCGAGTCTCAAGTCAATAACAGTAGCTCTCAAGTTGGGTCTCATTTTTGATCTAAAATTATTTATAGTCACAGTCGCTTGTTTTCCAACAAACACACCAACCACTATTAATATAATAATGAAAAAAATAATCTCTATTTTTAGTATTTTATTTACCGACTGAGTTCATTTGCTCAAACTCTGTTGGCACATGGTAGACCATGAAACACACGGAAAAGATAACTGGAGACAGTAGTGAAAATGATGAGGAAAACATGGGACGAGCTTGAGCTGATGGTATGTGCCAGGAGGACTTGGCATGTGTTTGTTGAAGGCCTATACTCCTTCGGGAGCTAAAAGGGTATTGATTGATTGTTGGCACATATATTTTATTGATTTAAACAAATAAACAAAACCATTTTCAGTCTCTCCACATGAATGAGGAATGCAAAGTTGGTTTGCCAAAATTGGCAAGTGTCGAGTCACGTTAATTAAAAAACTCAGGTCAAGTCGAGTCATTGTGGGGACTTAAGTCTGACTCAAGTTCGAGTTCATCAACCCGAGTCAACTTCAGCAGTGGCCCAATGCCTCATTAGTACTGTAGTGTAGAAGGAGAATGAATGAATCACTTCCTGTATTGATTTCTCTTGGTGTTCCCAGCATATTTAAAAATCTGTTTTGCTGCATTTTTCATGATTTCTCTTGGTGTTTTCCTGCAGATTTTAAAATCTGTTTTGCTGTATTTTTTATGATTTCTCTCATGGTGTTCCGTGCAGATTTTAAAATCTATTTTACTGCATTTTTCATGACTTCTCTTGAATGTTTAACTTTCCCCATATTCACGTCCTTTTGCATAAAGTACTTAAATTTATAAACCAATGTAAATATGTTCGTATTGAAGTCATCGCAACACATGTATGTTAAAGTTGTCTGATGAAACTTTACAGTTCTGCTTTGCAATAATATTTAACTGTCAGTGAGAGGGCATATGCCCCGAGAAGTTCTGGCGGCGGGGGTGTGTGGTTTCTGAGGAAACAAAGAAATAATACGACTATTGTTTCCTTAGGCGTGGCATAAAATGCAACTAATATGTGGTTGTACGTGAGGCTGGCAACCTCATGTAAAACAAATTGCTACATAATGCACCACTGCTAGACTTTGCTTTGATGACGGCTTCCTCAAAAGGGCAATCTTCAGTGGGAACTCCGTGTTCCATAAGAAGTTACAAAGAAGATGATTAATTGTTTGAGAGCGCATGTATTTATTCCAAAACGTTTTCATCTAGCTGTGTTCTAGCTGTGTTCTATTCTTTGTTTTATGTTAGGTTTGGTTTTTAAGGACCATCTTCATTGCACACAGATAACTCCATCACCTCTCTGAGATCACACAAGGAGGATCTCAGTACAGTGCACAAACTTTGTAGCACCGGCAAAAATCCCAATGTGTGTAAATAGGAATCACACATTCTATAAATATTTTTGTGGTGGATAAATTTCCTAGGGCAGCAGCCGTATGGCCTACTCTTTACGATTTCCAACTGCTGAGGGATTTTTAACGCATGCAACTTGCACACAGGACCTCCTATTTTTCACCGTTATCCAAGAAGACTAGGCATCCAATCTCACTACCCAGGAGATCAGTGGGGAGTATAACATCATTAGGAACAACCGGGTCTGAAAAAAATTTCCGTCACTTATATTCCCTGTACTGGGAGCAAACCTGGTACCTTTAAAATTAGAGGCGGACGCCATACATCTTAGTCACTCTGACTTATTTTTGTGTGCTAACTTCTATACAGTATTCAGAGGATATCCACTTCTTAAAATCCTTTTTTTTTAATTTGGGAAGCAAATGATATAATAATAGCCCCTTCAGTCAAAACTGACTATGGGAATGCACCCCTGAGGGGACAAGCCTCAGCTCTGTTTTTTTTTTCCGGGTGTTCCTTTCGACATTTCTCTTCCCTTGCTTGCCATGAGAGCTTCTTTTCACCCAGTCTTAGGTGGTGCCATAGAGAGCAACACCATTTGCTGCGGTTGGCAGCTTCATCCTCCCAGGTTGCTGGATTTATGTCTAGTGCCCTCATGTTGCTCTTGCATACATCTTTGGTGCTCAGCTGCAGTCGCCCAGCTGTTCTTTTGCCATCTGCCACTTGTCCGTAGAAGATATATTTCGGGATGCGACTATCTTCCATGCGCCGGACATGGCCAAACCAGCTTAGTCTGCACTGTCTTAGTAGTGTATACATGCTTTGAAGGCCAGCATGTGATAACACCTCGACATTTGTTACTGTGTCCTTCCACGAAATACTGAGGATGTGGCGTAGACACTAGATGAAAGGTATTGAGCCTTCTTTCTTGCTTGGCATAGGTTGTCCATGTCTTTGGTCTTTCCGCAGCTTTGATCTTCGTGGTGAGTTTAGTTTCTCCAAACACACGTTGTGAGGTGGGCAAATGTGGCTGCAGCTTTGCCAATGCGGCTGTCAATTTCTGTGTCCAGAGAGAGTTTTTTGTTGATGGTAGACCTCAGGTATGTGAAGTGGTGCACCACTGCCAGTTCATAGTTATCGATAGGATAATTGGTGCAGTATCCACATCCTGACCCAGCACATTTGTTTTCTTTAGACTTATTGTGAGGCCAAAGTCCTTGCATGCTTGGGTGAAGTGATTCATCAAGCTCTGAAGCTCCTGTTGACTTCATGAGTGACGATTGCAGCGTCATCAGCGAATAACAAATCTCTTATAGTGACCCTTCTGATTTTTGTTTTTGCCTTCAGCCTTGTCAGGTTAAACATTCTACCATCTGACCTAGTGTGAAGGCATATTCCTTCAGTTGCATCTCTGAATGCATGTTTCAAGAGCAAGGCAAAGAAGATCCCGAAGAGGGTCGAAGCCAGGACGCAACCTTGTTTAACGCCACTGTGTATATCAAAGGGCTGTGATGTACTTCCAGCATATTGGACTGGAACAGTCATGTTTTCATGGAATGACTTTATTATTTCCAGCAATTTAGTGGGGCAGCCTATTTTCAGGAAAACTTTGAAGAGTCCATCCCTGCTAACCAGGTTAAGTGCCTTTCTGAGGTCTATAAAGGCCTTTTCTGCTCTCTTGATTTTTCCTGAAGCTGGCGGAGAGAAAAGAACATGCCTGTTGTTGATCTACCAGCTCGGAATCCACACTCCAACTCTGTATATATGCGCTCAGCTAATTTATGTAGTTGCTTTAAGATGACTTGGCAAAAACCTTACCGACAATACTAAGAAGAGAGATGCCTCTGTAGTTATTGCAATCACTTCTGTCTCCTTTATTTTTATATAGTGTTACAATCTTGGCATCTTGCATGTCGAGGGATAGTTGCCTCTTCCCAGCACTGGCACAGCGCCATATGCAGGAGATGTAATAGTGTGCATACATGCCACACGCTGTGGTTTACCCATAATCTGTACAAGGTGTTTGTGTTTTCAGATGTGTACGCCCTGTACATAATTTCTGTACAGGCTTTTTTGCCTAATTATTAACTATATATAAATCGATCGTCTTGCGCTACACCATAGCCGATATTTGCGTCGTGAGATTCGGCGAGATGTTAGGCCATGTGAATAAAAAATCAACCATTAAAATCAAGCTGCCTATTTTTCAATTGATGCGGGATTTGCGAAGGTCCGCGTGGTGTGTTGTTCATTCATCACTTTTCGCTAATGCTGACGGCAGCCAGCACATTACTGATTATTTTAACGATTACATTGCACTGAGCACAATTTATTATTTACAGCTGCTTATGAGCAAAAAAAAAAAAAAGTGGATAACACTACATATTACTTGATTTCGCTAAAACTGTTATAAACTGCATAAGAAATGTACATTTTAATAATAATATAAAAAGAAATATGAAACTGGAAAATAAAAATCACGAAAGCAAGGTAAATTTGTATCTTAACCTGATCAGAGCCCCTGGAAAAGTTTATTTGGAGTTACTTCTCTTCATTTTTATTTCCTTTCTTTAAAATCATTCTGATTTTTCTTTGGTGGATATCATTATTACGATCATCCAGTGAGTTATTTTATTAAATAATTAATTACTATCAATGGTTGTCGTATTGACGGTTGAAACTAGTCATATGGGTATTTAAAACTGCCAATTAGGCTAAAATGGCTATTTTCATTTTTGAAGTTCGGTAGAGAATAAATTACGCTAACGCCAGTTTATAATTTCGTAGCAAATTATGAGCTTTTTATTTTTTTAAAAATTTATATAATGTGATTTTATTATTTGAAAAATTACATCAAATATTTATTGAACTAATTCTAAACCGCCCTAGAAACCTCCCCATTCCAATTCATATAACAGGATAATATAGTTTAGCATACCTGTCAACCTGTACGAATTTTTCGTACAATGTACGGATTTTTGATACTTTTAGCAGTGTACGGCCGTACAGACTCGTACGGATTTTTCCCCCCCCCCCCCCCCCAAAAAAAAATTTAAAAAATTTTTTTTTAAATTCTAAAAATATTTTCCAACCCAAGTTTTTTAAAATTTTGAATCAGAAAATATTTTCTAGCCCGGGTTTTTTTTTAACCAATTTTTTTTTATTGTTAATTCCGGAAATCTCGGTGTTCGTTTTTAAACTAAGGTCTCTCCCAGTTATGTTGTTATTTTGATGCGCTGATGGGTGGAGATCGGGCTCTTAATATCTGGTCATTGTTGCCTCTTCTCGTTCCATCTTGGTCTACCCTGTTCAACCTGAAAGTTGGTTATAATTGGGGTATTTAGTGTCATTTTATTTACTAATTTTGTATTCAATTTAAATAACTTTTGTCTTTTGTAGTAGCTGATTTTTATTTTTATTAGTATTTGTCAATTTTATTTTCTCTTTTGTATTGTTTATAGATAACTATTGTCCTTTACACTTGGTTTTAATTTGTATTAGTATTTGTTCTTTTTGATTTGTTGCCCTTTTTTTAATACCTTGTTGTCTTACCTTGTCCAATGAGTAGTTAGTTTTTTGTTAATGCTTTGTTAGTTCTTGCTGCATAATTTCTATTTAGTTGGATGTTTTTCTTGAATTTCTAACCTTATATGTTTTCCTTTGTTTTATGTATATATCTTTTAAGTATTGATTGGGCATCTCTTGAGGCATCCATACTTAAAACCTTATCACCTGTTAAGTCTATATTGTGATTTCTATAGTAAGTTTTTAATTCAAGCCTTTGTTGTTCATACTTTTTACAGTGGATCAGGTAGTGGTCTATGTCATTCTCTTCCTGACATTCTTGGCAGTGTGGTTCTTCTATCATAAAGTATGCTGCACCGAGACGGAGACGCCACAGTTTTTTGTTCGATGGTATCTTTAATTCTTCTCTGACCTGGCACGTCCTCATTGGTTCTTTCAGCAGTTTGAACGCGTGTCTGCCTTTTCTACTTTTTTTCCATGTTGTCTTCCATTCATCGTTTATAGTTATCTTCACTTGGCTCTTGATCTCTGACCTTCCCAGTCCTGCTTTTATATTGTTTTTACTTGTTCTCCCACTCTTGGCGTTCTGGTCTGCCAACTCGTTGCCAGCAATACCTATGTGTGCTGGAACCCACACTAGCCTCACCCTACATCCTCTGTTCCCTAGTGATGTATTAATTGCTAGAATTTCTTCCTTTATGTCTGGCCGGCTACATTTACCTGGGTGTTCTAGTGCTTGTAGTGATGATAGTGAGTCTGTAAATACCGTAACAGCTTCTGGTGGGTTATCTTCGATTATTTCTAAACTTTTAAGAAGTGCTACCATCTCTGCGGTAAAAATCGAGGCCTCTTCAGTTACACTGTAGCTCTTTTTTATTCCCCATTGTGGTATTACAACTCCGGCACCTAGTTGCCCACTATCACCCTTGGAACCATCAGTGTAGACGGCCAGACTTTGTTTAGTTAGTTGATCTATGAACTTTCTACTTATCATTTTGGCTTCCTTATCTTTTATGTTTTGTTCGATCTTTTTAGTCAGTGAGTAGTCTATGATTGGTGTTTTTAGTTCCCAGGGTGGTATTTTGCTACTGTATTTATTACTATTTTCAATTGTGTTTGATAGTTCTTTGAACTGCGTTAGGTCTTCTATAGTTCTCCACCCTGTTGGATATCTATCTTTATTTAAGGGGACGTCCCATACACTTGGTTGGTTTTTGACAAATGCTTTATGTGCTGGGTGGGTCACTTCTTGTGCTACTTTACTCCAATAATTTAATCTCAGTTCTTTTCGTCTTAGACCAAGGGGAGGTATGCCAAGAGCTACTTCTAGCGCTTCTACTGGTGTTGATATAAATGCACCTGTAATGATTCTCATTGCTGTATTTTGAATCCTGTCCAGTTTTGCTTTGTTGGACGCTGCAGCTGAGTCATAGACTATGCTGGCATAATCCAGTTTCCCCCTGATGAAAGACTTGTAGAACATAAGCATTATTTTATTGCTGGCCCCCCATCCATTACCTTTTACTATCCTTAGTATATTTAGGGGTCCCCAACAGCTTTCTACTAAATTGTCTATATGTTTATTATAATTTAGTTGTTTATCTAATGTTACACCCAGAAATCTTGTTGTTAAGGATGTACATATTTTCTGACCGTTAATGGTTATATTGATTTTGTTATTTTTTTTTTAGATTTCCTTTTGCTGAATATTATTCCTACTGTTTTGTTTACATTAATTTGGAAGCCCCAACTTTTCATCCACTCTGTAACTTTGTCTATTTGTTTTTGAAGTTTTTGATAAACATGGTTCAAGTTTTTCCCAGATCGCCAAATGGCACAGTCAACTGCAAATTGTGATACTGCATTCTTTATGTCATTAAATTCATCTGCTAAATCATTTACAGCTATAGTGAAAATTGAAGGGGAAATCACTGATCCTTGAGGAATCCCATTCTGCTGTTCATATATATCTGACCTATCATTGTTTACCTGTACAGCAAAATACCTGTCCTGTAAAAAGTTTTCTATATACCTATAGGTTTTACCAGTAATGCCAATCTTTTTCATTTTGTAAAGAGCCCCTTCTCGCCAGCATTCATCATATGCTCTAGCTACATCTAGAAAGACTGCCGCTGTTTTCTCTTTCCTCTTGAACCCTAGCTTTACATCATGTTCTAATCTTACAAGCTGGTCTACTGTACTTCTGTCTGCTCTGAACCCTGACTGGTTTGGGCTATATAACTGATTTTTTTCTAGGTAGAATTTAACTCTTTTATTCACAACAGTTTCCAGTATTTTACCTAGTTGTGATGTTAAGGAGATAGGCCTATATGAACTTACATCATGGGCTTCCTTATTGGGTTTTAGGATGGGTACTATCATAGCTACTTTCCATGCTTTTGGTATCTTTCCTAAGCTCCAGATTTTGTTATAGAGGGAAGTTATTTTGTTTATAGTTTTTTTGGGTACTTTAAGGATTTCATAACTAAGTATATCTTGCCCTGAGGCAGTGTTAGATTTCTCATTTATTGCACTAGTTACTTCTTCCTCTGTTATATCAGCATCTAAATAATTTGTTTCATCTATCTGGTCTGGTAGTTCTTTTGAAAACTGTATCCTAAGTCTTTCTCTTCTGTCATTTTCTTCCTGTCCAAGACTACTTTTTGCACTGACTTTATAGAAATACTCAGCTAGGGCATTAGCTTTTTCCTTATCTGTTTCTGCTCTCTTTGGTAGTTTGATTGTTGGCATTATTGTTTTCTTATTGTTCCCTTTGATTGCCTTAAGCTTTTTCCATACTTCTTTAATTTGAGTGCTAGGTTTAAGTGACTGACAAAACTCCTTCCAATTAGTTTCTTTGGCTTTTAATATTATTCTGTTAGATTCCTTCCTAATATGTTTATACTCATCATAGTTTTCTTCTGTTCTGTTATTTCTATATTTTTGTAAGGCCCTTTTTCTTCTCTCGTGAATTTCTGCACAGCTTTTATTCCACCAGGCAACTGGTTCTTTATTCCACTGAGTTTTTCTTTTCTTATTAATGTTATTTATTGGTTTAAGATGCTGTGGCATATTTTTATTTGGTATATATTTTATTGCTATTTTCAGAATTTCATTGGTCAGTGTTTCTGCCCACAAGTCAGTATCCTCTGATTCCATGTCTTTATATTCCATCACCTCCAGCTCTGATTGGAAAGCTTCCCAGTTTGCTTTTTTATAGTTGAAAGTCGGTTTCTCTGGTTCTGGGTTTGGAATGACATTTTCATGCATGGTTATTATAATGGGCAGATGGTCTGAGTTTGTGTCTTGTAACACTTCCCAATTTACATTCGCTAGGTTGTTAGTTGCTATACTTATGTCTATTGCTGAGTCTGCCCTATTAGCTTGTGGATTAATTCTAGTTGCAGTTCCATCATTTAGTATTAGTAGTTCATTGTTTTCTATGAAGTCAAGTAGGCTCTTTCCTGCATTATCTGCATGTTGTCCACCCCAAGCATAATGATGGGAATTAAAATCGCCTACTATGATTGTTTTGGGGCCTAGTCTGGTGCTTATGGCTAGTATTTCTTCATCTTTAATTGTGCCATCTTTAGCATATACATTTAGGATTGTTAGATTGTTTGGTTCAGCTGCTATAGTAACCTGGATACCTTCTATATTGGTTGTATTAAATACTTCCCAGTCTATAATTTTAAATTTTTCGCTAACTAAGACTGCGACACCACCTCCTCTACCTTCTTTCCTATCGTGTCTAAGTATCTTAAAGCCCTTACAACTATATCTACTATTAGGGTTTAAAAGGGTCTCTTGAAGAGCTTATATATCAGTAGTTCCTCCTGTCTCTGCTAGTAGGGGTGTAAAATTCTTTTTGATACCCCTACAATTCCACTGTATAATTCTAAATCTTTCTAAATTGAATTTTAACATCATCTAGTATCCCTTTTATTTTGGTTAACTATCAATTTGCTCTTATTCTGTATTTCCTGCACTCATGGACCCATTATCATTCAAGTTCTCAAGAAAAACCTCATTTAAACTTGTCATTTTATCCGTAACTTTTTCCACTACGTATGGTAAAAGATCATTTTTCTCGATGTCTCTTCACAACGCCCGATAAGTCCTTTTTAGGACGATACACAGGGGAGACATCCTTCGAACTACCCAAGTTCTCAGATAAGTTGATATTTTTTATCCATCTTCAGTGTTAGCTTATTGCAGTTAATTTAAGAAATTAAAAACAGTAGAAATAAATAGCGCCACGTGGCAATTGCTTGAGTGATATCAGGCAGCCATCTTGAAAGACATATTTTAAGTTGTGATTTAATTTATATTGTTAGTACTAGAGTAGGCCTATTGTAGTTAAGGTTAAGTATTAGGGGACTATTTAATTTAAGAATCGTAGTAGGAAAAAGATATATATATAACAAAATAAGCCAAAGATTACAAATAATAATATTCAATCATCAAAGTATAACTAAAAAATAACAAATAGTAGCATACTAAAAGACAGGGAAAATAACCAATGGCAGTATTCACCAGAAAACAGTCCGGGGAAGGAAAAGCGATGGCCAAAACTCCAGAAAAAGACAAAACTTCAAACCTGACAGTAAGAAACAGGACCACGAACCCTGAAAGCAGAAAAACAGAAACAAAGGACATGATTGAAACAATAATGGAAAATCAGGAAGGAGGCGCGAAAGGAAAAACAACAAAAAGCAGAATCAATAAAGGGGAAAGCTCAGGAAACAGGACAGCGAACAAAAAGATAGGACCAAGGGAAGATGACAATCAGGAAAACACAACAAAAAGAAGTCATGGAAACAGAGGAGAAAATGAAGAACACTCCAACCGAAAGGAAACCTCGTCAAAAAGTCAAAATAACACAAATAGCTGGAACAGAAGCCATGCTTCGATCCCTCCCGGACGACAAAATCTTGGTGATCCTGGAAAAAGTCATTGACAAAAAAGCCATTGCCAAAATACAAAAACACAAGAGTGGAATAATACTAACACTAAATGTAACAGGAAAAACAAAAAATTTACTACAAGAACTTCAGGACAAACCAAAAATAATCCAACTGGCCCACAACATCCAAATAGAAATAGACATTGCAAAAGAAACTAGAAAATGTGTTGTTAAAGGGGTAAACCCAGCCCTTTCAGATGAGGACGTTCTAAAGAACCTGGCCAAACAGAACCCAGAGTTAAAGCTGGTGCACGTAGAACAAATAAAAGTGAAAGGGAATATTGTAACCCCAGTGGTAGTGATAACAACAGAAGGTAGGGAACCCCCCCAAGACGGTACTATTTGGGAAAACACAAAAAAACACAGAAGCCTTCATTCCCCCAGTGTTGCAGTGCTCCAACTGCATGAAGTTTGGCCATGGTCGCCACACTTGCAGGGGGAAGGCAGTATGTAGGTTTTGTGCGGGGGCACACCCTTTCACGCAATGCGAAAAGTCAAAGTCAGATACTGACTATAAAAAGGATAACGCAAACAGAAAATGCATTAATTGCAAAGGAAACCATAGCGCCAGATTCCAGGGCTGCCCAGTGTATCAGCAGACCAAAAAAGCACTGAAGGAAGCTATAACAACCCACACCCCTTTCAAAACGGTCTTTAAAGAATTAAAGGAAAACGATACTTATACGAGCACTAAAGTTATAACAGAAATTAAGAGTGTGCAAGAAGATGTCAAAATGATTAAGTCACAGATGGCAAAAGAAAATAAGAACAAGTTAGAAAGTAATAAAATAGTACCAAAAAACCAGTCAGATGATACAACTACATCCTCGGACGACACAAGTGCACTGAAAAGTGCAGAGGCATTGCTTTAAGAAGTGAAAGCCATACAGCACCAAATTTCCCAGGATGTAGCTAAACTGACTGTACTGAAAGAAGAAAATGAAATAATACTAGTCAAACTGTCTGAACTAAAAGAAGAAAGTGAAATAATACTAAAAAGTCTCTCCCAGCTACC
This sequence comes from Oreohelix idahoensis, assembly GCA_024509875.1. NCBI lineage: Eukaryota > Metazoa > Mollusca > Gastropoda > Stylommatophora > Oreohelicidae > Oreohelix > Oreohelix idahoensis. The sequence continues at coordinate 129,663 of JAMPIV010021310.1, forward strand.
AATCAAATCCTTTTATACCCAACAATTCGGCAAGCACTTTGAATTCGGCCTCAAACGCTTTCGGTTTTCAGCATGACATGACGTATTTTTAAAGTTATCTGTTATCAACGACGCCATTTTGTTTAAAGAAGCTAAGTACTTATAACTTGGTTAAATATTGCTGTTGTTTTGCTTCGTTGCAATTTAATCGCTGCCTTAATCTTTCCAGTTAGGCCTATATCTTGCCCTTCAATATATTTCCGATAAATTGTCATAATATTCTGTGTAGGCCCTACATAACTATAAAAAAAAGTTTGTTTGTGTTGAGTTGGCCTACTTTATGCCAGCGCTGGAGATTAGCTGCTTTATTTTTTAATAAAGTGGCAATCTGTTATCACTGGTCTAGGCTACCAACTCTTAAATAATAATTTTGTAAATTTTTGGTGGTACGTATTTTCTTCCTAGATTTGATATTCTGTTCATAATGTTGTTTATTTTTTGTTTGTTTTTTTGTTGTTGCTGTTAGCCGTTTGCTTTGTTTGTTGTATTTTTTAATCATTCTCTTCGTCTACAAAGATTATTAGTTGAAATATTTCATCCACTGAATGATGGCTGAGCCTAATTCAAAGAAAGAAAAGCTGACTGCGAAAGATCATTTTCAATGATGAAAAAAATCCACACAGACTGCAGGAGGTCCATGAATGCGGACACACTCACTTCTATTTTACAGTGTAAGATTAACATTGATACATGCTGTGCAGACTTTAAGAACACAAATGCAATTCTGCAAAGTGCTAAAAGTGCATGTGTTTATTATAATACAAAACACTGTACATCGAAAGAATAGTGCACGGTACGTCATGATCACTAAGTTTTTTATTTGTAAAGAACAGCATGAGACTATTAGCATGTTTTATATCACAATAATTCAAATGCTAATAGATTTATATATGTCATTTCTCATTTTAAAAGTGTATTGCGTATAATATTTTAATACATTTTTTGCGTAAGGATTTTTGGGTTTTTGTAAGGATTTTTTTGGTCCGTCTTACAGATTTTTGTCTCAGGAGGTTGACAGGTATGGTTTAGTTCAATTTTTCTCTTTAGTTCAATTTTTCTCTTTGCAATAATAATAAAGTATTAAAATTAGTTGTGAGAACAGTGGAACATCTTCTTCGACGATGTCATCCTTGAACGTCGTTAGCGTTAAGATTAAGGTTTGGGTTTAGGATTTCTAACCCATAACCCCAATTACTGTGTCTCAGAATTCTTTTATAAGGTCCTATAAAACACAGAATTTCCTGGTCTGTTAGTGATAATTAAGCGCAGAAATAGACTAAATGATGAAATGATCACATCATTTTTACAGTGTAAAATAAACTCAGACAAATATTGTTTGAGATTTAAAATAAGTGAAGACATGCTTTAAAAGGCAAAGTCCTCATGCCTCAATTATAATGCAGCTGTAATTGAAAATTTTTTTAACACGAATTAACTGTTTTGATACATTTTTTCAGTCTTTTTTTGTACAGGTTTTGTGGGTCTTTGTAGAGGGTTTTTGAATTTTTTGAACAGGTTTTTCATCTCAGAGGTGTGGCATGTATGAGTGTGCTCTTACAGCATTTGATTAAATTCGGAGGAATCCCATCACTGCTTGGTGCTTTGCCAGAGGCCAAACTATCAGTGGCCTTGCTGAGTTCTTCCAAAGTTGGTTCAGCATCCAGCTCCTCCATAGTTGGCAGGCATTTGACAGCATCAACGGCTGCAGGCGTGACAGAATTTTCTCTAGGTTAAAGCTCAGAATAGTACTTTTACCCACCTCTCCATCTGTTTACCCTTATTGGTTAGTTTCTCCCCTTTGATGGTTTTTAGCGGTGCTGTCTTACATTTTTGGAGACCAAGGGCTTTCTTTATACTATGGGGTGAAGCTGGAGTGTCCTCTCCAGGGCGCGGGTTTGGGCACAGTTATATGGAGATACTGCCCAAACAGTATGTTCCTCCTCTCCACGCAGCCGGTAATGATATAGTAAAACATAAAAGGAAATAAAAGTTTTACAGAATCACAATATATAGGCCGGTCATACTTTTCTCAGAGTTCTGCATTTGTGTTACATACAGCAGTGGTTGTTTCAAATGATCTTGTTCCATCTTGTTGGTATCCTTACTTTAATTAAGTGATCCATCTTTTGTAAAAACCAGTTCGTATTATTTTCTTATTGGCTGTGTGGTTTTTTTGTTATTCAATTTTATTGTATGTTCTCATTCTCTACTTGTAGTTTACTTTTTTAATACACTTTCAGGTTATTCAATTTTATTGTTTGTTCTTGTTCTGTATTTGTAGTTTACTTTATTTAAAAAAAAATTTAGCTGCCATCTATACGTTGATAGTCAGCTGCAATGGATCTCTAATGTCTTTAGTTTCTTGTCTTAGTTGTTCTTGTTTAACTAGGATTTCTCGCTCTTTTGCAGCCAATGCTAAGTTGAAGACTCCTTAGTATTATCTACACTGTAGATCTAGGCTTTTCCTGGGGCTTATCTGCCATTCCGAAACATGCTGAGTTGAAGTCATGAGCTCCAGTTTATCCAGCTTGGCTTGCATTTAAAGGATTGTCACATCTGGTCGCAAGCTAGGAGTAAGAAGTGCGTGGCATACTGTGCATTCCCCGCCATCCAAGGGGGCTCTCCAATTATGCAGAGCTGAAATACTGTGCTCTGGTTCTGGGTTCTCCCAAGGAATTGTCACGTGCTGCACAGAGCCACTTCTCAGCTCCTCCTGCATATCACTGGTCCATAGTGAGATCCTGCATGCAGTCAACCAGGTCAATGTCAAAGAATCACGTCTGGGGCTCAAGTGCCTTCTCCAAGCTTAGTGTGCAATGCTGGGTTCTCAACATGTTTCGCCACAGGGGGAATCCCGGGAAGTGTGTGGATGATTTCAAAAGTCAATGAGGGTGTAATTAGCCTCACAGACAGAGGTTCACTTCCACATATGTATATTGTGCATAACTGGTGGTCATATAAAGATGACTCCAGATATGCCTCCATGCATTTTGTCTCGGTTCTACATTGTGGTAGACTCTATCTTGTCTATTGATATTATCTCTTCTTCTTCCCCCCCCCCCCCCCCCCCCCCCCCCCCCCCCCCCCCCCCCCCCGCAGGAATGTCCTCTTGCATGTTTGCCTTCAAATCTTCTGTTGTTTTATGTCTTCAGCAAGGTGTTATGTCTTTGTATATGGCCAACATGTACTTATCTGTCAAATTTTGATCTCTTCATTTATTCTATTTTAATTCCTACATCTTCTAGGACCCGTTTATTTGCTTCCCATTCCATGATGTGCGCCCCATTCTTATGTATATCCTCGTCATGGGGGCCTCAATTCTTTCTTTCAATGCTTATTCAGTGTGCATTTTTCTACTCAATAGAGTAATTATGAGTATATATAATGCTAGATGAATGTCAGTTTTAATTTGTGAGTTAATTGTTTAGATGTCAGTATTTGTCGCATGTTGTTGAATGTAGCTTTGGCCAGTCCTATTCTGTTCTTGATTTCTGTTTCATATCTGCCATCTTCTGTTATTATATGACCAAGATATGAAAAAACTCTTGACTTGTTCCAGGATTTCCCATTTATTCTTGTCTTTACTGTTGACTTATCATCTGCTTTGCTAATTATCAGTTTTCATTGTCTTGAATCCATATTCGTGACTTATGCGATGTACCTGTTTCGCTAGTTCTTGTAATTCCTATTCACTTTCAGCTAACAAAACGATGTTGTTGTTATTGATCCAGTAGCGTTTGGGCACTCGCCCTTTCTGCCCAATGCCATGTAGTGATATCTGCATGTTTTCGCAAGTTTTGTTTCTCCGTACAAGGTGTTCCACTTATCTGGCCTCGGAGGAAGGAGCATTTTTCTAACATCATCGAGTGCTGGGCACTCAAAGAGATGGTGGTCAACAGTTTCTTAGGGGTAGTTACATAGCTGTCAGCATGGAGAGTGTTGTGGTTGGATCTGTTCAAGTGACTGCTGAGTGGTATATGTTGTGTTGTGAGCCAAAAAATGGTGCTCTGATCCCTCCTAGTAAGATGACCGATGTTGTCATTAGGATCAGGACTGCTAACAAAACTGTATAGTCTGCCTATTTTAACTACTGCTGTTCAAAATAATGAACCTTTTAGAATACCCTGACACACCTTTCCTCTATAGCATTAGTCCTACATCTTGGGGAAACACTGCACTAATGATATGAAAACAAGAATATGCTCAGATTGTTGTCAATTTGACAATATAGGGCAAAAACATAGGGCAGAAAATTGACTGTAAATAAAATGATGCAATATAGAGCAGTTGGGGAGAGAGAGAATTTTATTTAAGATGAATGAAAATGTTAAACATAATGCCAGGTTGAGTGTTGACATTTTGTTACGATGTTATTGTGATGTAGAGAACACGCATTTTGTAAAGTTGTTATTGTGATGTTGAGAACTGATGATTTGTTAAAGTGTTATCGTGATGGAGAGAACTGATAATTTTGTTAAGATGTCATTGTGATGTAGAGAACTGATAATTTTGTTAAGGTTTTATTGTGATGTAGAGAACTGATAATTATGTTAAGATGTTATTGTGATGTAGAGAACCAACATTTTATTATGGTGTTTTTGTGATTAGAGAACACACATTTTGTTAAGGTGTTATTGTGATGTATAGAACTGAAATTTTGTTAAGATGTTGGTTGTTCATCCATCATGGGTGATGAAGACCACTCTGTTCATCCAATTATTTAAGAATATGTTAGGTTAGTCTATGGGTACGAAGGTGACTGAAGAGCCCGATGCGGGCCTGGAAAGATCTTGGACAGTGTGGGCAGGGAATGTTTGCTTCATGTGAAGGTTTTATTTCACGGTCCTTTCTAGCTTGTCTCCGCTGTTCCGCTGCTGCTCTTCTGGATGATTCGCATGCTGCTGCACCTTTACGAAGAGATGTGCGCCAAGCAGTTCGGTCTTGCGCAGCAGCTTCCCATGTGTCTGGGTTTATGTCAAAGGTTTTCAATGACGTCTTTAACGTGTCTTTGAAGCGCTTCTTTTGGCCACCATGGGAGCGTTTACCCTTCTGCATCTCACCATAAAAGAGTATCTTTGGCAGTCGATGGTCTGGCATGCGGACTACATGACCTGCCCAGCGAATTTGTGACTGCATCAGAATAGTATCAATACTAGGGATACCAGCTCTGTCAAGAACGGCGGTATCCGGGATCTTGTCTTGCCATTTGATGTTCATTATCTTCCTGAGACAGACTGTATGGAAAAGGTTTAGCTTCTTTACGTGGCGCCTGTATACAGTCCATGTTTCACATGCATATAGCAGCACTGGAAGCACTGCAGCTCTGTACACCTTCAGCTTTGTCTGTAGACTAATGCCACTTCGATGCCAAACGTTGGTGTATAGTCTGCCAAATGTGCTGCTGGCTTTGGAGATCCTGGTGTTCACCTCATCATCAATGACAATGTTCTGGGATAGTGTGCTACCAAGGTATGTGAATCTGTTCACAACATTCGGTTTCTCACCATTAACCCTGATGACTGGCTCAGTATAAACTGTGCCAGGAGCTGGTTGGTACATGATTTCTGTTTTCTTCGTGTTGATGGTAAGCCCAAAGTTGGCGCAGGCTTCGGAGAATCTATCCACACTATGCTGCAGATCAGCCTCTGAGCCAGCATTGAGGGCACAATCATCAGCAAACAGAAGATCTCTGATGGTGTGTGATTTGACCTTGGTTTTTGCTTGAAGCCTCCTAAGGTTAAACAATTTTCCATCAATACGATAACTAATGTCGATTCCTGTGTCCCCGTCTCTAAAAGCATCAGTCAGCATAGCAGAAAACATGATACTGAACAGAGTCGGTGCAAGTACGCACCCTTGTTTAACTCCATTTGAGACGGGGAAAGGCTCTGATAGCTCACCGTTTTCCTGAACTCTAGCCTGCATTCCATCATGCAATTGCTGCACTATTGTGATAAATTTCTTTGGGCAGCCGTATTTTGCCATGATCTTCCATAGACCCTCTCTACTGACAGTGTCGAACGCCTTTGTCAAGTCGATGAAAGCTGTGTACAGGTCACAGTGCTGTTCTTGGCATTTTTCTTGAAGCTGTCTTGCAGCGAACACCATATCTGTGGTTCCACGTTCTTTCCGGAATCCACACTGACTTTCAGGTAAAAGACCTTTGTCAAGATGAGCCGTAAGGCGATTCAAAAGGATTCTGGCAAATATCTTCCCAGCGATTGATAAAAGAGAGATGCCTCGATGATTGTTGCAGTCTTTGCGATTACCTTTACGTTTATATAGATGTATAATTGAGGCATCTTTGAGATCGTGTGGGATGGTTTCACTCTGCCACATTTGCTTACTGGTTGTGTTGCTTGAATTCTGATCGTGCTAATATTCGTACGCGAATGGGGTGAACCTCACCTTTGGTTTGTCGTAATGCCTGAACTTGGCATCAAGATGTAAACAACTGTTCATCTTATTAACTCAGCAACTTGATATAAAATACATAATTCATAATGGTTGAATGGTGTAACGTGATTCAACGAATAATGCCTCCGGTTCGAGTCCTTCACAATTTAATATGGATTACACACATACATAAACAGTTCAATTCACACATGAGGTACATGCATCAATCAATCAATAGCGTAGACTGCTGTTTTACATGTCAATGTCCGTTTAAGGATACAATGCAGTAATTGTCGTCAGAACATCACAGCTATATGCACGCGCAGATAGAATGGCTACCTGCCGACAGTGAGACTGTGAGTCTAATTACTTCGTATAAAGTAGACGATTATCTTTCTCCTTCCAAGGATTTAGTTAATCACTAACCTCCATAAGTTTCCTCTCATGTAGAGTTCTAGGACTGACCCTGGTCCATCATAAATGCACATATAAATGGCTATATCATGCCATTGAATTGGAAGGTTAACAAAACGCAGCTATTCAGCTTGGCGGTCAAGTAACAAAGGGTAGCGTCTCCTAGTTACCGACTGTGACCCAAACAACGCTAGACACGTCATAATCGATCGTGTATGGAGCGTTCAATAATTGAAACATCTATCGCAATATATTAAATGTCTTAACCTTTACATTTGCACGTCCGCTAACCTTTAGCAGACGGCGTTAATATCATATACCGTAACAATTCCCTGTACACCGGGGAAAAAAAAAAAATCGATAGATTTTTTTTCAAGATCTATCCGACTTAACAATTTTTCAAAAAAAAAATTTAACACAATCGTGACATATGGCCGACGATGTTCTGAGTAGAACCGTGTCGCGGTCATGTCAACTAACTATTTGTCATAGTCATCTAACATTAATCACATTATATATCAATATTATACATATTATTATATCAACTAAATAAAATGTCCAATGTTAATAGTGAATGATAGAATTAAATTAAAGTAAGGTCTGTCGTATTAGTATGTCATATAGGAATTAATTTGACTAATTAAAATTAAATTAATTAATTAAACTAAGAGTTAAATTATTAAGATTCTAATGTAACGCGATGTTATGAGAGAAGAAAAGACAAAATAAGTGAGAAGAAATAGAAAGAAATTCGAATATAAGTTTAACTTAATTGTGTGTGTTAAGTGTTAGTGAATAATAACTATCTAATTTAACTAACTAAATAACGTATAGGTACATTAAAAAAAAATATTAATCTAATACTTGTGTGAGATTTATTTTCTCTTTTCATAATTTCTTCTTTTTATATTTCGTTCTCTTTTTTTGTTCTTTCATTTCATTTTTTTTTTCTCACATTTCATTTTATTGATAATAATTCAATTAAGAAGTTAAGTTAACTAATTAATTAGTATAGGATATGATGATCCATCCGTAGTCTTGATCCTGATGAATTCTTTTAGGCAAAAATGTTCAAACGTTTACGTTGGAAAGAAATGTCATTTATCCCAGCATCCAAGAATTAAGTGCACATAGGATAATAAGTTCGACTTGTCGTCAGATATTGTTCCATGATTGTTCAACGAATATTCATATATTGTGTATGGACGTTAGACGAAGTTTCAATGTCAATATGTATACCTTGATTGTCTTTAGTTCAATTCTGTGATGCATATAGTGTTTATAAATATTAAATTGAAGGCAAGGTTAGTTCCCTTATAGTTGATACTTCGTTATATCCAATGTAGTGATGATTGACGTGTTTTAGGAATGTCAATGTTGATCATTCGTCGTCAATAGGATTACGTGACAACGCATCCGCCACAATATTTTCAGTGCCAGGAATATGTTCAATGGAGAATTCAAATGGCTGTAGGATGATTGCATATCTGGCGAGTTTTGGGCTCTTGTGGTTAGATCGACGCAAAGATGCTACAGCACGTTGGTCAGTTTGTATGGTGAATGGAGCACCAAGCAAAAACTTTTCAAGTTTAGTTATTGCCCATATAACTGATAAAAGTTCCTTGTCCACTGTGGAATACTTTGTTTCTGCCGGCTTTAGCTTTCTTGAAATATATAAGGTAGGATGTAGAACGCCATCATGGTTCTGGAGCAGGCATGCACCAATGCCGTAGTTACTAGCATCTGTTCGTAAGAAAAATCTTTTGGAAGCATCGGGAAGTCTTAAAATTGGTTCATGCGAGAACAAATTTATAATTTTGTTGAAAGTTTCATTGCATATACCAGTCCATGTCACCTTCACCGGCATGTCTTTTTTTAACAATGAAGACAATACAGCCGTGATGGATGACAAGTTTGGTATGAATCTACTGTAATATTGAACAAGTCCTAACAAACTCCTGACCTGTTTCTTCGTCTGAGGAACTGCTATGTTTAGAATTTTGGAGACTGTACTAGGTAACGTTCGGATATATCCCGATCCAATGATATGTCCCAAAAAGGTTATCTCATTACACGCGATTTGAACCTTTGTAGGTTTAGCAGTTAGATGATAATTCCTTAGAGTGTCGAAAACATATCTAAGTCCCGAAACATGTTCCTCAAACGACGAACTAAACAAGCATATGTCGTCAATATATGTAATAACGTCTGGTCTACCTGATAAAATTTGTCGCATCAGGCGAATGAAGGTAGCTGGCGCATTAACAAGCCCAAAAGGCATCACATTCCACTGGTATAGACCTTGTGGAGTGGAAAATGCGGTGTAGTACTTAGCCTTTTCGGTCAGTGGTATCTGCCAATAACCTTTAGTTAAGTCTATCTTACTAAATATAGTTGCGTTGGATAGACGTGGCAGTAAGTCGTCGATAAGTGGATGTGGTTCGCTGTCAACTATAGTCTTAGCATTTAATTTTCTATAGTCAACACATAGTCTGATGTTATTGTCCTTCTTCCGGACAATCACTAATGGAGAAGAGAATGGCGAATTACTAGTCTCAATGATTCCCAGAGACAACATCTGTTCAAGTTCCTTAGTAGTTTTAGCAAGGAAATGTAAAGGAACCGAATAGGGATGTACACGAATAGGTGTATCATCATTGAGAGTAATGTCATGACTGATAGCCGATGTGCGACCCGGGACGTCGGTCAACACATCTGGATAAGATTGTAATAGATTAGCAATCTGTAGACGCTGTTGCGGTGTAACCGTTGAAGAGATGGTTACATCCCGCCAAGATTCAGTAGGTTGAACTACTGGTACCGGTAACGGTAACTGTACCTCAGGAAAAGAAGATTCTTCTTCCTGGATGACGGATAAGTTGGAATAATAACAAGTAGATACTGTGTTGTCATCTAGTTCATGAAAAATTGACTGTAAGTGTTCAGGACGTGTATGAAATTGCTTGAGCATGTTAATATGAAATATCTTTTTGTGTCCCTTGATATCTAAGACGTAATCAACGTCGGAAATTTTATCAATGACTTTGTAAGGACCAGTAAAGAAAAGAAATGATGAATGACTATTATGAGTCATTAATGATATGAGACAATTGTATTACCATAGCATGTTATCTGCGTGACGCAGCATTAGGTACTAATTGTAACCGTAGACAATGATGGTTAAAGTAAGCACCATTATCATGCTCGATGACCATTCGAGCATCTCTATTGTTACGAAATGTAACTATAGCTTCACCATACCTGTCATTGGTAGGTGACAACAACCGTACAAACATAACGTCTGCCGTGTCATTAAAGAAATTGCTAAGTGCCTGCCATCTGGTACCTTGTGGCAGATTGCGCACTAACACGGTGCGAGAATATGCACCCTTCCCAATGTAAGTGGGATCAGTGTCACTAACGTGATAAATAGTTCTTCTATTTAATCTTTTGGATATGGTAGTCTTATGAGATGATGTCTCATAATGATTGACATATTTATTTGTCCTAATTTTATTAGTTAAGTTCATAAGAACTTCACCATCATTACCTTTGTCTGGGATATTTTCTCTTTGCCCATTTTCAACAATTTCATTCAGATCACTGTTAATACGATCTTGTCGCCAACATTTATTTTCTGACTTGGCAGTATTCTCTTGAGAAAAGGTATATCTGCCTCGAAATGATTTTCTAATCTTCCTAGGATGGACTGGTAGTTTAGTATACTTTTTATCCTGTAGGAGAGTCTTATCCTTCTCCTTATCGATTTCCAGAATGGTACTGAGACTGAAATTGGAGAAAACTGTGCCACATGTATTTATTTTGTTGGCCCGTAATGTAGCTGTTGCAATGACAGCGTTAGCATTGCAATAAGATTGCACATTCTTTAATTCCCATTCATCAATTTCCTGTGGGGAACAATCCTTACTACCATGGATGCGTCCCAACATCAGATCTGCAATTGGATTCTGAAGCATGCATACCTTAACTTGTCCTGAAAAGAAAGGTGTATTAACATGGACAATAGCTGTGGGGTAAAACTCAATAGTTCCACCAAATGTCATGCAGCGTACATATTCTCCTGTCGCACAGCTAGGATGTACCAGCGACTGACGTATACCAATCGTCGTGGATCCTGAATCCCTCAGCACTGAGACGACGGATCCATTAACTAATCCCCTGTTAAAAATTAGTAAGCCTGTTCCATCGTTGACTGCAAGACCTACCTCTGGTGTAATATGTCCGCAGTTAAGCACTGTTTCTTTCGCCTTCTGAAAAATAAGATTGCATTGTTGGCAACTATTTGCCACATTATAATTAATAGCAAAACATGCAGCAGAAGACTGTGTTGTATTATTGTCAAGTGGGACCTGAGCTATAGGGGTAGTATTATTTGTAACTGCCGCCCCTGTATTATGGTTGTAATGAGATGATCCCCGAGAATGAGATCGATTCCGAGTATAATTGTTAGAATTATCTCGTCGTCCTCTATAGTAACTATTATCTCGATGTCTCGAGCCATGATTATTACCATTCCAGTTATTGTTATTATTGGGAGTATGTGATCGATTATAATTAGTGTTATGTTGACCATTGTGGTAGTTTGTTTGAGGTGAATAATTTCTATCTCGTGATCTACCTCTGTTGAACTCATTTTTATTGTTGAAATCATTATTATGTCCCTTCTGAAAGTTAACATTGTGATTTCTTTGGAACCTACTTCTGTCTACACTGTGATGTCTTTGTTTGTTATTATGATTGTAGGCCATATTAGACGCCACAGGTAGAGGTTCTCTTAATGAGGAGTTAGAAATGGTTGCATTCGGATGTGCCGAACAGTAGTTTAAAGAAATTTTTTCTAACTCGTCGATAGTACCTGGTTTACGCTCCTGCAAATATGCAAAAAATGGCTGGCTAACCGAAGATAATACCTTATCCCGTAGTAGTAAATCAACTAATTTGTCGTATGATTTGTTGACTTCTGCCAGTTCAACCCATCTATTAAATGTATTGCGTATGTTCGCAATGAATCCTGCAAAATCTTTTGGAGATTCAGGTAAAATTCCCTTAAATTTCAACCTACAGTGTTCCTCGTCCAGGTGAAACCTTCGTAAAAAGCAAGGACTTAATAGCACCGTAGTTATTTGCTATTGATGGGTCAGCATTTTGAGAAGCCGTCAATGGTTCTCCAACCAAGAATTCATTTAACTTGAGTACCCATGACTCTTCAGGCAAATGATTTGTTTTGCAAGTCTGTTCAAAACGTGACAGGAACGATGAAAGGTCGTCCACGTTTAAGTTGAGAGTGGGTAATTTAAAGTTGTAGAAATGTTTAGTTTGGCTGGATGACGATCCATTTTGTGCGTTATTATTCTGGTTTGCATCAGCACTTTGTGCTTGTAATCTTGCTGTCTCCAATTTAATACGCGCCAATTCCATTTCTTGTTGTAAAATAATTTCCTCTCGTTTCAATTTATTCTCTTCTTCCTGTTTGGTAATTGCTCTTTGCTCTTCTCTTTCACGTTGAGCAATCTCTCTTAATCTATTTTCCTTGGCAATTTGCTTCATCTCACGTTCCTCCTCCTCTTTCTTTAATGCAGCCTTTTGTTCCTCTTCCTCTTTCTTTAATGCAGCCTTTTTTCTGCTTCTTTTCTTTCACGTTCCTCCATTTCTGCTTTATGTTTTTCCAGTTCTGCCTCAGCAAACTGACGAAGTTCTTGAGATTTATAACCATATTCCTTACCAATTTTAACGAAATGGTCTATAGTAAGCATTTTGACTTTTATCTGGTAAGTAATTATTGGTAATTACTGATTAAAATAGTCAATAGTAGCTTCAGAGTAATTATTATACTTACTCAACTTAGGAATATTCAATATAAATAATCACAATAGTACTGAACTCTTATGTCTAAGTTCAACTAATAGACAATATTTTGTAACAATATTGTATCTAAGTACTAACTATATCATAAATAGTTATGATATCTGTTAACTATAATGTAATTACATCACACAATTAATCTCAATATCCAATAATGTTGGGTATGATTCCTAGTAATTATATTGTTCAATGTACTAAGTCACTCTCTTAGTACTAGAAAAGTATATTAAATAATATACAATGGGTCTATTACCTCAAAGGTAGACTATAAGATTATTTTATTTGGTCAATATATATATTATATTATTATGCCCTAGGCATCTCTTATAAATTGTAGTGCTAATTTCTTGGACTATCACTGCATAATTATGCAATGTCCCATATTAACCTTAAATGTCAGAAAAAAAATTAATTAAATTAAATTACAAGTGTATTATTGAATATAATGTTATAGTATTAATGTAGTATTTAATATATATCATGAGTACAAACAAAACAATGATGCAACTAAAGGGTACAAACAATGTCAAGACGCAAACAAGACATTTTCACAATTAAAAATGAATTTATGAACTAAATAAAACAAGCGGAAGTGTCACAAGGAAAACGAAGGGTCAAAGATTGACCCGAGGTCAACTTAATATGCAAAGTACACAAAAAAAAAATGACTGCAAAAAATGATGACATCACAGGACTCATAACGGACGAACATTTAACAATCATAAAATAAATTGATAGTAAGAGTAGACTGGACGAAATAGTTAACGAACATGATACAAAACTGAATAAAATTGTGAACTGAGTACGAATAAAATACACCAGTTATCTACGGAACGGTACAGCTAACACAAATCGTCAAACGACAGCAGATTTGGACAGACAGTCCAATGGCAAACCTCAATGGGGCTTCCAAAAGTGCAATCGTTTAACTGCCCTAAGAAACGACCGAAATCAATTCAGGCATCGTGAGAGCCACAGAATCTAATTTCGGTTCATCCTCCCTACCGCCCACTAATTAACAACACATTAAGACAACAAAAAGTACATTAAACATAGGTAAAAACATGCCGATGTAGGCAGAGGGCATGGACTCAGTTAGCACTGTCACGTTAACGACAATAGTTATTGAGCTAAACTTATCTTTATTTGCTGCTTCACTTGATGCTCGTTGTCGTCGACGGCTAGGCCTGTGCCTTTGACTGTCTGCTCCTGTAGTCCATATCGTGTGTTTGCTTCAATGGCTCATGTTCCCCTGGTTAGACTTAGAAACGGCTTTGGTTTCTCCGACAGTTCACCTACACGACTTTCGGTGACGTCACGTTGTTAGGCATTATAATGAGTACTGCGTCATCTTCGACTGGATCATGTGATCGAAAATTGATCGTAAATATTTGTGGTTAACATGTGCGTAAGGAACAGAAGTTTGTTTCTTTTTTCTGTCGTTCCCCGCATTCGGCCGCCACTTTTGTTGAAGGACTTTCGTGTGTGGTTACTGGTTGTGTTGCTTGAATTCTGATCGTGCTAATATTCGTACGCGAATGGGGTTAACCTCACCTTTGGTTTGTCGTAATGCCTGAACTTGGCATCAAGATGTAAACAACTGTTCATCTTATTAACTCAGCAACTTGATATAAAATACATAATTCATAATGGTTGAATGGTGTAACGTGATTCAACGAATAATGCCTCCGGTTCGAGTCCTTCACAATTTAATATGGATTACACACATACATAAACAGTTCAATTCACACATGAGGTACATGCATCAATCAATCAATAGCGTAGACTGCTGTTTTACGTGTCAATGTCCGTTTAAGGATACAATGCAGTAATTGTCGTCAGAACATCACAGCTATATGCACGCGCAGATAGAATGGCTACCTGCCGACAGTGAGACTGTGAGTCTAATTACTTCGTATAAAGTAGACGATTATCTTTCTCCTTCCAAGGATTTAGTTAATTACTAACCTCCATAAATTTTCCTCTCATGTAGAGTTCTAGGACTGACCCTGATCCATCAAAAATGCACATATAAATGGCTATATCATGCCATTGAATTGGAAGGTTAGAAAAACGCAGCTATTCAGCTTGGCGGTCAAGTAACAAAGGGGTAGCGTCTCCTAGTTACCGACTGTGTCCTAAACAACGCTAGACACGTCATAATCGATCGTGTATGGAGCGTTCAATAATTGAAACATCTATCGCAATATATTAAATGTCTTAACCTTTACAATTGCACGTCTGATAACCTTTAGCAGACGGCGTTAATATCATATACCGTAACAGGAGCTCATCTGCTTTATTACTCAGCCACGATTCCCGCATCTGGCGTAGTTAATGTTGGACGATTCTACGCATGTTGTTGAAAGCGTCTTTCTTGGATGTAGATTTTGGATCATTTAAATATGCTTTATGGAGATGGTGTTTCTCAGCCAACATCTGCTTTATATCATCTGAGTTCTCATCAAACCAGTCATTTTGTTTCTTGATGGAAGGACCCAGGACCTCTGTAGCAGTGTTGTAGATCTGCTCACTTAGGGCTGCCCAATTTGCTTCCACACTTTGGCCGTCTAGCGAGATAGATTTGAGACGGTCTTCTAAGGTGTCAGTAAATGACTGTTTGATTTTTGTCTTCTTTAGTTTGGTGACATCCAGCCTCTTTTGAGTTTTCTTCCCCTGAGGGCGCCTGGCTGGTTGGATACGAATTTTAAGTTTAGATACAATGAGGCGATGATCAGTCCAACATTCGGCACCACACATGGACTTGGTCACCCGGACATCTTGCCTGTCCTTCTTCCTAACAATTACATAGACAATTAAGTGCCAATGCTTTGAGCGAGGGTGCATCCAGGAGGTCCTGTTGCGGGTAGGAAGTCGAAAAAATGGTGTTGGTGACAAGGAGGTCATGTTCTGCGCAAGTCTGGAGGAGAAGAAGTCCATTGCTGTTACAGCGACCCACGCCGTACCTTCCAATAGTGCCATTCCAGGAGATGTTATCTGAGCCTACTCTTGCATTAAAGTCACCAAGAATGATGAGCTTATCTGCTTTAGGAACCGATGCAATAACTGCATGTAGTTCTTCGTAAAACTTATCTTTGACGTCATCCTGGTTTGTCATAGTTGGTGCATACGCGCTAATGATGGTGGCATGTTTTCTTCCATAGAACAGGGGGATCTTGACCGTCATCAGTCGGTCATTTATTCCCTTTGGGGGCCCCGCTAACTTGCTGACAATTGCTGTTTTGATTGCAAATCCAACCCCTGCTTCTCGTCTTTCTTCAGTTCCTCTTCCGCTCCAAAAGAATGTATAACCTGCACCTTTTTCGCAAAGTTGGCCCTCACCTGCAAGTCGAGTTTCACTCAGTGCTGCTATGTCAATGTTGTACCTGGCCAGTTCTCTCCCAATCAGGGCAGTTCGTCTCTCAGGTCTGTTTGCTTTAAAGTCTTTGTCAAGGAGAGTGCGCACATTCCATGCGCCTAGAATGAGGGGGAAAATCTGTCCTTTCTTTTTCTTATATGTCGCCCGCCGAAGTAGGGTACCCACCAACGGCGGTAAGCTGGTTAGGTAATGGTGGAGCAGGCAATGTTTAGGGTACCTTTTCTAGCCCCTTCCTCATGCCATGGAGGTGAGCAGTGCTTTCCTAAAGAGGGCTGCTCAGTCACTCAGGGGGCTGCCGAATCCCACTGCTGCTCCGATCAGTGGAAGACGGCCATATGGCCTGAGCCGTTTGTGTGTAGGTCTGCGACTACGACTGCCAGCGTACCCACGCCTGCCGCTTCGCCGCTCGCCCATCGCCACAGGACTTGTTGTGAGTGGACGGATGAATGGATGAATGGATGAAAGAGTGACTTGCGTGGTGATTTGGATTAAAGTGAGGAAGAGTTGCGCAATTCGTCGACCTCACTCTCTCGCCTGGGTCCATCTCAATCCAGTGGCAAGACAAGTCAAGACGACTGGAGATGAAGTCAGGTGCATGGATGACCAGGGCTTTCTACGTGCCTCGTCGTGCTCCTTACGCTCCACAGCGCGTTGCTGGTAATCGCCGTCATGCCCGTTGAACAAACAGGTGGTTTCTTCCGCGCAGTCTATGTGATGCAGACAACCAACATTTTATTAAGGTACCATGTTATTGTGATGCAGACAACCAACATTTTATTAAGGTACCATGTTATTGTGATGTATAGAGCCTCTGTGATATGTAAGTTTTACATCCTCTAATCTTTAGTTGATTCGACTTTGTAACATAATTTTTTTTCTTTCTGTTATGGCTGCCTTATGGTGTTGATTTCCTGTTTTAGTAGCATTCCATCTCGGGTATTGATTGTGCATTTTTTTGTTCTTGTTGATGTGAATGACAAAACTACAGGTGCATCACATCTTACACACATTTAGTTTATGTGTACTTGCATTTAAAAAATTGGGGGGAAAATATAAAAAGTACTAAGGAGGATTGGTCATGGACAACAGCTACTCCATTCTATTGAAAATTTAAGCCAGAAAAACATCTACAAGGACAAGTCAAGCAAAGCAAATAATTTAAATAAATCAACTTGGCCACCTGCAACAGAAGTGGGTCCGTGCTCCATCAGGAGCGAGAAGAAAAATAATGATGATAATACTGTATCGCCGTATTGTTGTAGACGTTTTTGTGGCTCAAGGTCAACTAAAGAAATATAATTCAACTCAGCCATCCAGGATGGAAGGTCCTCTGGGAAGGAGGCTTGTGATACGATCCAGTGAATGCTGAAAGGAGTCTGGGTTGATGACTCACTTTTTTTTTTCTTCTAGGAAAGTCTCCAGGTTTAGCACATGGAATGTTTGTACATTAAACAGACAAAGGAAAACTGCACAGGTGGCAGCATAAATGTGAGACTACATGATTGATATTCTAGGATTGTGCAAAACAGAGTGGAAGGGCGTAGACAGAAACTGAACACAGGGGAAATAGTGATGTACTCAGTACATGAGGGAAGAAAGTACACAACCAAGAATTACAGACTTTCATAAATGGGTGCTTCCTTCCATTAACGTTTTCAGCAAAGTGTTGTCTTTTTATTTAACCAAAATATTTGATCTGTCTAACTTTGATCTCATTCATTATTTCTCTTTGAATTCTTAGCTTTTCTAGGACCTTCTTTATTCGTTTTCTTCACTTTTGATGAGATGCACCAAATTCTTCTATATATCCACACCACTTACTTACTTAGTTGTTCCCCTTCTACTGTGAAGTGTAGAGGTTTGGAAGAGAGAGCGCCAGACTATCCTATCGGCTGTCTTCCTCCTGGCTTGGTTCCATTCTAGTCCTTGGTCCTTCAAAGATTGTCTAATGTTGTCCTCCCAGCGGACTCTGGGTCGTCCTGGGGGGTCTGGATCCCTGGCTCTTTGTTTCCCATGCTTGTCGTGGTAGCCGATCTTCTCCCATTCTGCAGACATGGCCAAACCATCTTAGTTGGGACTGTTCTACTTGGGTCTGCAGGGGGTGGGATTTATCCACACCACAATAGTGTCAATTCTTTCTTCTAACTGCTTGGTCAGTGTCCATGTTTCTACACCATACAGTAATGAAGAGTATACACAACACTTGAAGTCTCTGATATTTTAATTTGAGTTATTTGTTTAGATGTTATTTTCTGTCTCATATTGTTGAATATTGCTTTGGCCATTCTGTTGTCTGCTGTTTCACATCTGCCGCCCCCCCCCCCCCCCCCCCCCCCCCCCCCCCCCCCCCAAAAAAAAAAAAAACGGAAATAGAGGAATGCTATGAAGAGTATAATGTTACATTTATTCAAATAAATAATGGAGGAAACTTTGAGTCCAGTGAACAGTAAATAAATTAGTAAATAAATAAATAGAGGTAATTAACAGGTACTTGTTGGTCATAAAAGAAAATACAAGTGATATATTTTCTTTTCTGTTGTCAAGTGTCATCCTAAGGGACCTAAGACGCGTCAACAGTGAGGAATGCAGTCAGCAACCCATAGCTAGACTGCCTGCGTCAGGGTCAGCGAACCAGAGCTGACCAAGACCCTACTCCACCTCCAAGTGGTGGTCCTGGAAACAGGCTGCATCACTGCAGTCTGGCTGAGTGAGTAGGGATCAAAGAGGGAAGGCTAACCCGGTCTCAAAAATGCCGTGCTGAAGTCGGATGTGTCGGCCGAAAGGCGCAAATATCGCAGCTTCGCTGTAAACGGATATAACGCAACCAACGTCCTTTTCAGGATGAACAAAGAAGAAGAAGTGTCATCCTTTATGTCAAACGAGTACCTGTTATTTACCTTTATTTATTTACTAATTTATTTACATTTATTCATAACCCTTTAGTTCCCCACAGAGCTCAGGCCCTCATCAAACGTATGCCAAGTCCCGCTGTCACGTAGCCATATTGCTCAAGGTCTTTCTACATTTTCCTCATCCTTCTCATTTCTGTCCGCAGTTCTCTTCTCCGTGTGCTTTTTTTGTCTACTTCTGCTTCTCCTACACTCGGGATTCCTGAAGAAGTTCTGTCTGGTAGTACTGCTATGTTGAGTTGCATACTAGTGTATTAACAACATGGCTTCCTGGGCAGTTACTTCATGTGGTAGATCAACCTGTTGAAAGCTGCAGTTAAAACTACTGAGTCTTGCACTTAATTGTGATGGTATATTGTTGTTGTTGTTGTTTAGCTAGGGCTGCTGGGCTTCTCGCTTCTTTTGCAGCTAATGCTAAGTTGAAGAATCCTTGGCATTATCTACTTTGTAGATCTTGTCTATTTCTGCCATTCTGAAATTAGTTGAGTTGGAATCATGAGCTCCAACTTCTTTCCTGGGCATTGTGTTGTGGCATGCATTTAAAGGATCTTCAATCTGGTTTCATGCAGAGGGGGGAGCAGCTTACTGTACATTCCCCGTCATCCACCATGGGGGGCTCTTCAAATATGCAAGGCTAAAATTCTGTGCTCTAGTGTTTCACATCCTGCACAGAACAACTTCCCAGTTCCCCTCGCCTGTCTTAAATTCTTTGTTAGCTCCTCTCCATGCGGCCAGCTAGGTTAAAAAGCTGGATTTAAGTCTGGAGGGTGCTCAAGTGATTCCCCCAAGCTGAGTGTGCAATTCTGGTTTCCCAAATATTTCTTCTTCTTCGATCCTTAACCACCGACCGTCAAAGCAGTCAGTGGCCATCACGCCTAGTGGCGTCTTGTAGGGCAACAACAAATTGATTCCACTTTGCACGGTCGGTGGCCATCCTTCGTACAGTGCCCCAACTCTGGTTCATTCTTTGCATCTCAGCCTCCACAGTCCTCCGCCAAGTTGTTTTTGGTCGGCCTCTCTTTCGCTTTCCTTCAGGGGTCCAAAACATAGCTGTTCTTGTGATGGCATCGGGGTCTCTTCTGAGGACATGACCAACCCAGCTCCAGTGTCTGCCAGCTATGATGGTGTGCATGTCCTCTTGCTTGCTACGAGTAAGCAGATCTTGGTTGGTGATGGTATTCGGCCAAAAGATGCGGTGAATTTTTCTTAGGCATGTTGTGTGAAAAGAGGACAATTTTGACATTTCCTTCTCTGTGACTCTCCAGCATTCTGCACCATAGAGAAGCACAGAAAGCACGCAACTCTGGTATAATCTTAATTTTGTGCTTGTGCTGTATTGGGAGGACTTCCAGATGTTATTTAGGCTAAAGAAGGCTGTTCTTGCCTTATTCATTCTGATGTTGATGTCTTTGCCTGCCCCACCGTCTGGTGTTACTATGCTTCCTAGGTATGTGAAGGTATCTGTCTGTGCCAGTTGCTGATTCCTTACTGAATTCCATAAGCCCTCAGTATTTTCCATAAACTGTCCCTATGTATGCTGTCAAAAGCCTTTTCAAAATCAACAAAATTTATGTAAAGCTGTCTTTGCCATTCTGAGCACTGCTCTATAATGTTCCTGAGAGTGAATATATGGTCTACACATCTTCTGTTCTTTCTAAATCCTGCTTGTTCTTTCCTCAATTTGTAGTCTACTGCCTTTGAAATTCTCTGTATAATTATCCTGCCTAGTATTTTGCTGGGAACTGAGAGAAGAGTGATTCCTCTCCAATTATTGCAGTCTGCAAGATCTCCCTTCTTGGGCAATTTGACAATTATTCCTTTCTTCCACTCTGATGGTGTTGTCCCCGTTTTCCACACTTGTGCAAATAGTGGTTCTAATAGTTCTGCTGCTAGCTCACGGTCTGTCTTAAATAGCTCTGCATTTAAGTTATCATGGCCCGGAGCTTTACCGTTCTTTAACCCTTTGATTGCTGTGATGATTTCTTCTTTTCGTGGAATGTCTGTATTTACATCTAGATCGTTTTCAGCCTCAGGAACATTCAATTGTGTCTCTGGTATTTCCTTGTTCAGCGTTTCTCTGAAGTGCTCTGCCCATCTTGTTTCCTGTCCCTCTGCTGTCTTGATGAGATTTCCTTGCTTATCTCTTACTAATGTAATATTGTTTGCACCTTGTTTTCCGCTGATGAATTTAGTTATTTTGTATACTGTGCTTTGTTCATTTCTCAGTGCTGCCTCTTCTGCCTGTTTTGCAAGATCGTCTAGGAAATTCCTTTTGTTGGCTCGGGTTTGGCGTTTAACTTCCCTGTCCAGCTGGCTGTACTGTTCGCTATATAGTTGCTTTAACCTGGGGGACTTCGCTTCTGTTTTTTTCCTTTTCATTTCCTTTCTCATCTTTATGGTGTTTAGTGTTTCTGGTGTTATCCAGTCTTGCTTCTTCCTTTCCTGGAATCCTAAGCATGATTTGCTACTTTCCTTATATATTGTTGAAATGGTGTTGAAATTCTGGTCTATATCATCATTCAGTGTCTTTTCCTGGCTTTTGGCAAATTGATATCGTTTCTTAATGTCGGCCGCAAAAGCTTTTCTGGTAAGGGGGTCCTTCAATTTGCTGATGTCAAACCTTTTCTGTGTAGTTGCAGTTGGTCCAGCCCTTCTTAGTTTCACTTTCAGTTTTGCTACTACTAAATGGTGATCACTTCCCACATCTGCACCTCTTCTTACCTTCACATCTTGTAATGCATGTCTCCATCTGCCGTTAACCATGATGTGGTCTATCTGGTTTCTGTCCCGACCATTTGGTGATTCCCATGTTAACTTGTGAATTTCCTTATGTGGGAAAAGTGTTCCTCCAATGACCAGGTTGTTAATGCTACAGAAACTTATTAGCTTATCCCCATTTTCGTTTGCTGTTCCGCTGCCGCATTTCCCCATTGTTCTTTCATTATATGTATTGTGTGTACCAACTTTCGCATTGAGGTCTCCCATTACTATAACAAGATCATATCTAGGTGTCTCTTCCATTTCTTTCTGCAGTTGTTGATAGAATTCATCCTTGACCTCCTCATCGCTATCATTCGTTGGTGCGTAGCATTGTATTATTGTAGTGTTGGTGAATCTCCCTCTCAGTCTCAATCGTATCAGTCTGTTGTTGATGGGTTTCCATTCCAGTAATGTCCTTTCTATCCCTTTCTGTAGAATAATGGCTACGCCTTCACTGTGCTGTCCATCCTCTCTTCCAGAGTAAAGTACTGTTTCTCCTGTTGCTGTTTTAACTTTTCCTGCCCCTGTCCATCTGCTCTCACTTATCCCCAGGATGTGTAACCTATAGTTTCTCATTTCTGCCGTGACCTGTCTTAGTTTACCTGTCTCGTACATTGTCCTGACATTCCAAAATCCTATTCTTGTATCCTGTTTTGCGGTCAGGACATCCGTTTTCATGTCAGTGGCTTCCTTTCGGCTTTCACCACTGACAGTCATACGAGCCACAGACTCCGAATGTCCATCCCGCAGCAAAGTTTGTTCATTTGATGTTGTTTCTGTAACTTCATTATTTTTTTTACATAGACAGGGGTCCAAATATTTCACCACAAAGAAATTTTGTGATGGTGGGCCACTCTGGTGCGGCTAGTTGATCCCTGAAGCATTTTGGCTAGACAACTCAAAGGTTGTCTGTTTCCAGGATGCACGTCATGGAGGTGCTTCACGGTCTTGGTTAGAGATCTAACCCTGGAATTCATGCATGAGCAGCGTGAATTCTTTTGCATTCCTGAGATGGTATGTCAGTGTCTCTTGTGACACACCAATGTTGCAGTTAACGAACCTAGTATCTATCAATCAAGATTTGAAAGAAGGAAGCTCGTCAGTCTATGATACCGAGCATTTCAACAGCTGCTAAGCTGGCAGTCTGACATTGACTGGATATCCTTGGATAATGTTTTTCCTTTCATCCTTCTATTTTTTTTGTGTAATGACAAAAATTAACATTGAAGAGAGTGCTATTTTAATAGTTTGCGCGCGCTCTGTTGCATACATTTATATGTCACAAAGTATATGTCACAAACTATATGTTGTCGTTTGTATGCTATGTCATCATCATTATTTTCATTATCGTTCACTATGGAACCTCCGCTACAGCTAGTCCCTTTGCAGGAAGCTTGCATTTGGCTCCTGGCTCCGTAAGGAGCGAAAAGGAAATATGTTGATGATGATGCTATATTTAAAAAGGAAATATGTTGATGATGATGCTATATTTAATACTTGTATCTTAATTAGTATACTTATTATGTTACTTACAAGAATACATTCATTTGAAAAAAAAAAAAAAAGAAACGAGAAGATTGTGTTTATGTATGTGTTGTTTTGCACATGTTTAGGATATGTTGTTTTGTTTTTTTTTAAAAATTTTTTTAAAAATAAAGTTTTGGCGAGGCGCGATCCGTTCAACCAAGTCGGTTATATTAGGGCGCATGTCCAAATATAAAAGACCCCTAGGTCTGAAGTTAATGTAATATATTGTATTGATACTTTCAGAATATGTGTGTGTGTGTGTGTGTGAAGACTTCATGGGAAAAACCTGACATGTCACACACAAAAATGAAGTCAGAGAAAATGGAATTTTAAAATTTGAAATGCTATGATCCTAACGTGCCAACTAGTACAGGTTTTGTGTTTTTTCAGAAATATATTTTTAGTTTCTACGCCTTTTTTGGAGTATGCTTAATGTGCTGATGTCAGCAACTGTTTTTTTTTATAAAAATGTGACACGTCAGGTTTTTCCATTGAGGTCTATATATATATATATCACACTCAGAGATTTATATATAATATATATCTTTAAAAATGTTTTGATACCCTATAATTTATTTACTTCGGTTTCTACTTTATTTAAGTTTCATGTAATTTATTTCTCAACCAATGGATGCTGATTTTAAAATGTTATTACTAGGTATTTATATCACTATTTTACTTTCATGATGTTATATATTAATTTATGTTCTTCATTCATTAAGCTTTAGTTCCCCAAGGAGCATAGGCTTTCAACAAACACATGTCACATCTTCCTGTCCCGTCCCATCACCTCAAGGTCTTTCCATATCTTCCTCATAATTTTCATTCCTGTCTGTTGTTCTCTTCTACACCGCTACGTCTGTTAGCCTGGAGATTGCAGAGCAAGTAATGGATGTTAAAATTGATTGCTCTTGTTTTCCGTAGACTTATAAAAATGATAAAGGTAACGGTAAATTTTTTTGTTTTTAGCTCTGAAGTTATCTCAAATAAAACATTCAGCGAACATTCTTTCCGGTGTTAGCTGCATATGTTTTCATTTCCTTAGGTCATGATGCAGCTGCATAGTGTCAATCATAAAAAAGCCTCTATGCCAACTTTACATGTAGTGTTGGGCAGACTGGGTGATGCTCCAGACAACAGAGGGCAGTCCAAGAGGAATAAGATGGACCACATTTTCTACATTGGAAGATCTGGAATATGCAGATGACATTGCACTACTAGCACATTCACATCAACACATCCAGGAAAAAAAGGATAGGCTTAATAAGTATAGCCAGCAGGTGGGCTTGAACATCAATTTAAAGAAGTCAGAGGTCATGACGCTCAACGTGAGCAACCCTGAGCCCATATCAGTAAGGAATCAGCAACTGGAACAGACAGACACCTTCACATACCTAGGAAGCAAAGTAACACCAGACGGCGGGGCAGGCAAAGACATCAACATCAGAATGAATAAAGCAAGAACAGCCTTTTTTAGCCTAAACAACATCTGGAAGTCCTCTCAATACAGCAAAAGCACAAAATTAAAATTATATCAGAGCTGTGAGCTTTCTGTGCTTCTCTATGGTGCGGAATGCTGGAGAGTTACAGAGAAGGAAATGTCAAAATTGTCCTCTTTTCACACAACATGCCTAAGAAAAATTCACTGAATCTTTTGGCCGAATACCATCACTAACCAATATCTGCTTACTCAGAGCAAGCAGGAGGACATGCACACCACCATAGCTGGCAGACGCTGGAGCTGGGTTGGCCATGTCCTCAGAAGAGACCCCGATGCCATCACAAGAACAGCTATGCTTTGGACCCCTGAAGGAAAACGAAAGAAAGGCCGACCAAAAACAACTTGGCGGAGGACTGTGGAGGCTGAGATGCAAAGAATGAACCAGAGTTGGGGCACTGTACGAAGGATGGCCACCGATTGAGCGAAGTGGAATCAATTTGTTGTTGCCCTACAAGACGCCACTAGGCGTGATGGCCACTGACTGCTTTGACGGTCGGTGGTTAAGGATCAAAGAAGAAGAATGTCATGATGCAACTTTGGATTCAGTTTAAATGCTGTCAGCAAGTTTCCTTGTCACTCCACGACTTGTACATCCCTTTCAAGACTGTCTTCTGTAAGAGTTCCTTAACAGTTTGTGGTTACATACCCTATATACTCAAGTATAAGTTGACCCCTAGACTTTAGGACTTAAAACCATCTAAAATGAAAGACCCAATTATAAGTCGAATGAGTTTTTTGCATATTCCAAATTCCTGCATAGCATTGGAATTTTCTTAGCTTTCTGCACATTTTTTTCACTTCAACGTAACCCTTTCCCGTGTTAAAACCACCCCATTAATGTGTAAAATGCATGCGAGAATAAATGATTTCAGTATAAAAGATGAGAAAAATGAAGGGCAGAATGTAAGATGGGCCTGCATGCCCACATCTCAACCCTTTGAAAATAAAGTTTGTTCATTCACTCAGTCGTTGCTAAGTAGCACTGAGATCTCAGTATTTAGCGAGACTTGAGTTATAAATGGATTTCCGTTACATGAAAATGCTTCTATTTTTCTTAATTTTTTTTTAGAGGCGATCAATATTATGCTTGTTCGTAAATTTTTTTAAAAGCCAAGGCTTTCTGGGCGGTTGAATATTTGCTTCGGGATCTGAGAAATGACTTGTTATTTAATCAGGATGCTAACAGTGTGGCCGAATCAGATGTGGATATTGAATAAGGGCCTGATTTAGACTCTGGCAGTGACACTGACTAAAGTGATTCTAGTGAAAGAATAATGGTATTGCGGATAGATCAAACGAAGGAGGCTAGTCAACAAGGCGTACTTCAGTTGAAATTTTTGACTTAATTGGAGTTCAAACGTGTAATACTTAAGATATTTTGATAAAACATTTAATGAAGCAGCAAGTTTATATCTGAAGGATACTAGTGTCCCGCGGTAAGGGCGGAGGGCAACACTGACCGGTTTCATAAATTCTGTTAATTTTTTTACTTGAATATAAGTTAGGGGTGCACAGTTTTTAAGGTCCTGAAAGGGAAAAAATTTCTCGACTTATACTCGAGTATATATAGAGAATCTGAGAAAAGGCAGTGGACTTCTCTTATTATACTAATGCATGTAAAGACACATATATATAAAACATTGTTTTGTGGCCCCTTTCCTCATTTCCATGGACCATATGTTAAGAACACTAAGTCTGATCACTGGTTTACAAAAACCACTTAATATCACTCAAAGGTTGTTCTCTTTATTTAATTATTACTTTTTAAAGGACTTTCTGTAAATTGTAGCTGATGACATTGACAATTTATTGCTGTAGTTTTCCCTAGACTGATAAAATTGGTTATGGTAACATTTATTTGCTTGTTTGTTTGTGCTCTGAACACATCTCAAATATATATATATATGGTATCTGATGTAAGCTGCATTCCCTTTCATTTCCATAGGTCATGATAAAATTTAGGATTACATTTTTACATTGTCTTCCTCAAGATTTTACGTAGATTTTTTCTGATGCTGTTGACTCCCCTGGACTGACACATTTGGTAAAGGTAGCATGTACAATTGTTTGTTTGTGCATTTGTTGTTGTTTCCTTGGAAAGTCATCTCAAATAAAACATTCAGCAAATATTGTTTGTTTCTGGTGTTAACTGCATATATTTTCATGTGCAAAGGTCATGATAAAATTGAGGATTACAGTTTAAAGTTAGTTTTACAGCTTCCTCTACATCATTTTGGAGCATGGGGCGTCCACGTCAATGAGACATGTCTCTCACTAGACAAATGCATGTAATGACACACAAATAAAACATTATGTTTTGTGGCCCCTTTCCCAGATTCATGGCTCCTCTAAAGTCATTCCATGGACCATAGGTTAAAGAGCATAGATTAGGGGGCTGCTGTAAAACTGGTAAGGAAATAAATATATATATTAACAAATAAAATGGTAGTGAATCAGTTTTACAAATTAACAGAAACAAAATGTCCCTCGTTTCCCGTGTACTTTAAATTTGTAAAACTAAAAAAAAAACCGTTTTATTTGTTATATATATTAAGAGCACTAGGTCTGATCACTGGTTTACAAAAACTACTTAATATCACTCAGAGGCTGTTCTATTTATTTAATTATTATTTATTGAAAGACTTTCTGTAGATTGTAACTGATGGTATTGACTTTGAAAATTTAAAGCTGTCATTTTCCCTAGACTGATAAAATTGGTTATGGTAACATTTATTTATTTGTTTTTTTTGTTGTTGCTCTGAGCTCTTCTTCAAGTACCATGCCTAGTGGCGTAGGAGATCATGTCTCTGCACAACTTCCTGTCTCCAGTACAATTTATCAATTCTGTTGTTGACCTCCTTCCATACCACGATGTCAGACTGTCCAGTATTTGCTCTCTTTGTCTTCCTCTGTCTCTATTTTCCTTTAATCTTTCCTGTTGTTACGATACATTCCAGCTTTCATTTTCTCATAACATGCCCAAAACAGTGGACTGCTTTTTTTTTTTAGAAAGTTTTGGCGAGGCGCGTCCCATTCAACCTAGTCGGTTATATTAGGGCGCATGTCCAAATATAAAAGACCCTTAGGTCTGAGATAATATAATAGGTAATAGTGTACGCATTGCTGAGGATAGAGAGCAGTGGAGGACCCTGTCTGCTGATGCTTCCACCATGGCACCCCTACGACCCATGACGGGTTACGGGTTGAGATGATGATGATAGTGGACTGCTTCTTTCTAACTTCATGACTGTTTTTGGCTGTCCGTGGTATTTTTAACATTCTTCTGTTAAAAACATCTCTGTGGCCGTTAGTGCTTTCCCTACTTGTTTACTAATTGTCCATGACTCACTCCCGTATGTCAGGATTGGTTCTATATAACACTGAAGAACTCTTTCTTACTTCCATTGACAAAGAATTGTTCCACAAAATACTCTTCATTTTATAGAATGCTTTATAACACCAACTCTGACTGCCACCAGGTAGTCATCCTCACAGATGCACTGTCTGTCCTGCAAGCTCTCAAGGGTGGTAAACTCCCGCATCTGAGAAATGAACTAAACAAGGTAGCTGCCAAAAAGAGAACCATACTTCAGTGGGTACCATCTCATTGTGGTGTACCCGGAAATGAAAAGGCAGATAAACTTGCAAAAAAGGGAGGAGAATGTGAACAAGAAGATAATGAAGTCACATACTTTGGGAAAAAGAGAGCTATCCAGACTATCAGAAGAGAACAGAACCAACCCAAAGACGACTATCACACTCTCGACCGGCAGGGACAGATAACTATTTTTCGACTCAGGACAGGGCATAACAAACTGAATAAACACATGCACAAGCTACGATTGTCTGCTTCACCACTGTGCACTTGTGGATTAAACGAACAAACTGCTGAGCATGTTCTACAGGACTGTCCTCTGTATGACCAGTTAAGAAAGATATACTGGCCCAATGACTCAACACTAAACTCAAAGCTATATGGAGTTAAAGAGGAACTTCAAACAACAGTCGAATTCATCATGAGAACTCGTCTGACGGTGTAATCATCAAAGATGCGATCGCAAGAAGAAGAAGAAGAAGATAGAATGCTGTTTTTGCCTGAACTATTCTGCTCTTCACTTCTGAGATGCAAATTCCATCCGTTGTTATTAGCAAGCCTAGGTATTTGGATCTATTGACCTGTTTTGAAACTGCACTATTTACATTGATAGTACATTCTGGGGAAGCCATTGCTTCTGTCTTTTTGCTATTAAGGCTGAGGCCTTTATTTTCACTGTCTCTGAACGCATCAAAAATAAAATATTCAGCAAACATTTTTTTTGGTTTCTAGTGTCAGCTGCATTTGTTTTCATTTCATAGATCATGATAACATTTTGGATTACAGTTTAAAATTTGTTTTACATAGTCTTCTTCTTGTCCCCCTTTTCCATCCTTATGGAGCATGGAGCCACGGTAGCCGATCTTCTCCCATTCTGCAGACATGGCCAAACCATCTTAGTTGGGACTGTTCTATTTGGGGTCTGCAGCGGATGGGATTTTAGGCCTTGACGGATCGTTCTGGTTTGCGGACCATGTCTCTTCTTGTTACTTCAACCACTTTCCTCAGATACCTCATTTCTGAGGTTTGGATCTGGCTTTTGTGGGTTGTAGTCATTGCCCATGACTCGCATCCATATGTCAAGACTGGGACATAGGTGGAGCGGGTATACAGCCATCTTCGTTTTCTTACCAACCTCTCTCTTGCTGAGGAATCCTCGATTTATGGCCTGAAAAAGTCTCCCAGCTGCTGCTTTTCGAGTGGCCAACTCTTCTTTGATGCCTCCCTTTCGGTCTATAATAGCTCCGAGATATTTTTAAAGTGGTCGACCTGCTCCAGGACCTGTTCTCCCCAACTTAATCTGATGTTTTCTTTCTTCTCGTGATATCACCATGGATTTTGTTTTTAGAGCTGCTTATGACCATCCCTCTCTTCTCCAGCTCTTCCTTCCAGACTTGCAGGTTGGATTGGAGATGTGCCTCTGATTTAGCAATCAGGGCAACATCATCAGCAAATGCCAGCTCCGAAATATAGACCTGTCTCATCTTCCAGTACCCCACTGAATACTTTCTTGTTCTCTCCTTACATGCCTTGATGACATCGTCCATAAGGAGTATGAAGAGGTAAGGTGATAGGATATCACCTTGTCTTACACCAGTGGTGGTTCTGAACTCTTCTGACTTATGGTTTGCTGTCCTCACATAATTTCTGCAAGACTTGTAGAAGCTCTGTATAGCATGAATCAGAGGTGCTGGAATATTCTTCCTTGCCAAACAGTCCCAAAGTTTGCTCCAGGGGACCCTGTCAAACGCCTTTTCCAGATCTATAAAACAAAGATGGATCTCACTCTTATACTCAAGGGCCTTTTCACTCAGCTCTCTGAGTGTGAAGATTAGGTCTTGAGTACTTCGGTTTGCTCGGAATCCGCACTGGACCTCATCCAATTGTGGCTCAGCTAGGCGTCGGAGTCTCTGCTCTAGGATTCTAGAGTAGATTTTACCAGGGACACTGAGAAGGGATATGCCTCAATGGTTTCCACATTGTCGATTGTCACCCTTTTTGAAAATTGGTGTTATGATGGCAATCTCCCAATCCTTTGGTATGGTCTTGTTGCACCATGCTGCCTGTAGGACCTTTAAGAGTAATAGGTCGCCTGATGCTCCCATGTACTTAACCATTTCTGGTGTTATACCATCATGCCCTGCTGCTTTGCCCATCTTGATTTTCTCTAGTGCTGCCCTCAGTTCTTCCATCTTTATGTCATCTTCACCATCATTGGTTTTCTCTTCTGTGCTAGTGGTTATCATTTCTGATGCTTCATCATGCTCACCATCCAGGAGTTCTGAGAAATATTCTTTCCATCTTTCCATTACTTCCTTCGGGGCAGTAAGCAATTTGCCTTGCTTGTCCTTTATAAATTTGAGAGGGCATTGTTTTTCTTTCCTCATGTTCTTTAGGGTCTTATAGAACAATTTCTGGTTTTCTTGTGCATCTTTTTCTAGCTTTTCTCCAAATTCTTCCCAGGACTTCTGTTTTGCTGCTAGCACTTTGTTCTTTGCTTCTGTTCTGAGTGTCACATATTCTCTATATTTTTTCCATTTGTCCTGTTGTGTTTTTAGCTCCTAAGTATTGTTTCCATGCCATTTTCTTCTCTCTTATTTTCTCTTTGACTTCCTCTGTCCACCAAGGTGTCCTCTTTCTCTGGTTTCCAAGTCGGACTTCACCGCATGCTTCTGCAGCAGCTGTCTTTATGATATCCTTGAATTTATTCCAGAGGGTTTCCAAGTCATCAGGTCGTTCTTCTGTGTTGCTCACTGCTGTAGCAATAAGCCCCTGATATCTGGTCTTAATTTCTGGCTCTCTCAGCTTGTAGGCCCTAATGCTCATTTCTCCTGCTCGTTTACTTGGTTTCTTGCGTGATGTTGGGCAGTTCCTAGGCTGAGCAACTCTTTCAGTTGTTCGTTTGATTGTTAGCAGGTAGTGATCACTTCCAATCTCTGGCCCCCTCCAGACTCTTGCATCTCGGACATATCTGAATGAGCTTCTCCGAACAATGGCATAGTCGATCACTGACTTTCCCCCATTCTTGGTTGGTTCACATCTAGTGTATGCCATGTATGCGCTTATGGGGGAACTTTGTGTTTGTAATGATCAGATTCTGTCACTGCAGAATCTAAGGAGTCGCTTTCCATTGTCATTGAGAGTATCTTCTCCATATCTTCCGATAACTCCACCCCATCTAGCATGGTCATTTCCAACTCTGGCATTAAAATCTCCGAGCATAATAACTTCATCTAGGCAGTCATCCACTGTCCTTTGAAGCAGCTCGAAGAATTCCTCCTTGACCTCTGCTCTCTCATCCTCATTTGGCCCATACACTATGACCAGGTTGACTATGGTTTCTCCTTCTTTTAGTTTGGCGGAGTTCCATGTGTTAACACCAGCCTAAACAACATCTGGAAGTCCTCTCAATACAGCACAAGCACAAAATTAAGATTATATCAGAGCTATGTGCTTTCTGTGCTTCTCTATGGTGCGGAATGCTGGAGAGTTACAGAGAAGGAAATGTCGAAGTTGTCCTCTTTTCACACAACATGCCTAAGAAAAATTCGCCAAATACCATCACCAACCAAGATCTGCTTACTCGGAGCAAGCAAGAGGACATGCACACCATCATAGCTGGCAGACGCTGGAGCTGGGTTGGCCATGTCCTCAGAAGAGACCCCGATGCCATCACAAGAACAGCTATGCTTTGGACCCCTGAAGGAAAACGAAAGAGAGGCCGACCAAAAACAACCTGGCGGAGGACTGTGGAGGCTGAGATGCAAAGAATGAACCAGAGTTGGGGCACTGTACGAAGGATGGCCGCCGACTGAGCAAAGTGGAATCAATTTGTTGCTGCCCTACAAGACGCCACTAGGTGTGATGGCCACTGACTGCTTTGATGGTCGGCGGCTAAGGATTAAAGAAGAAGATGTGTTAACACCAGGTCTGATTACTGGTTAACAAAAACTAGTTAATATCACCTCGTGTAGTTCCCAGGGGGCTCTGAAGAGACAATCAAAGAATAGGACTGCTGCACCCTTAGGCAGGTCAACCTGTCCCAACTAATATAAGGTTGTACATAGGGCTCATCATGTAAAGCTAATAATAGCAAGACTGATTTGTTATGCTATCAGTAGGTTTCCTCAATGTGTGTGTCCTATCCATCGCTAGCATCTTCTTCTCATTTCTTACTCCACTGGCATTTGTCTGGTTCTTGTTATCAGTTCCACATTGGTGACCTGTCATATCACTTCAATCTTATTTTATACATGCACCCATTTATGAAAGTCTGTAGCATTTTGGTTATCGCTTTTGTTGTTCTCCATGTTTCAGAGCCATACAATAGGACTGGCTTGACACTGGAACTGAAGATTCTGATATTTGTGTTGGACTTGACTTATGATCTCCATATGTATCCCAATGCAATGAAAGCTCCTCTAGCCTTTTGTATTCTTATTCTGTCCCTACAATGGTGTCTATATTGCCTCCAAGATATATATATATATATATATATATATATATATATATATATATATATATATATATATATATATATATATATATATATATATATATATATATATATATATATATATATATATATATATATATATATATATATACTGAAGCACATTAAAAACACACCACTATTATATATACTGATGCCGAGAAGCTGGAAAAAAAGAAGTGTGGGAATGGATTTTCCCCCGTGTTTGTCATGAGGTAGAGAGCGAATGGCTGCTGGAATGGAAAGTGCATGATTCAACCCATGGGTTTGTGTACAGACTACATGAAAACAATGAAAGTTACACGTGCAACACGATTCCCAACAGCTATGACCCTGAAAATGTGTACGCGTTGTGGCAGTATACTCGGTATAAAAAGGCCGTTGAGACAAAACACCCAGTACATGTGTTTGAAATGCCATGACTATCTGAAAACGACCGCCAACGAGCTATTGGTATGTTGGAGACCGGAATGAGCTCGCGGGCCACCACAGCACTATTGTACATCTCAATGAACGTTACGGAACCACTGGCAGTGCCCGAGATAGACTTCAGAGTGGCCAACAACGAGTTACTACCCCTGCGCAAGATCGTCATATTGTGCTGAGTCACCTAAGGAATCGTTCTCTCCCGGCAAGTCAAACAGCAAGAGCAATAGTGGGTAGACGTGGGCAAGTCTCTCAAATGACAGACATACAACGACTCAGAGATACAGGCCTTACCGCAAGACGACCTTATGTTGGGCCAAACTTGACTCACAGATATCGTCAGCAGTGCCTGCAATGGGCAGAGCAACATGTCAGATGGACTAGACTGCAGTGGAATGCTGTCCTATTCACAGACGGGAGCAGATTCAACATATCCTTTGATCATTTTCCTCTGCGCATCTTATGGAGCATAGAGCCACCAGCACAACTGGTCCCTATGCAGGAACCTTGCACCAAAACATTCATGGATCTCTGTAGCAATTTACTTTACATGATGAGGTTCCCAGCTTCATGCACAACTCTATATTAGTAGCCTTGTACTGCGTGCCTGAATTTTAAAAGAAAACCACTTTAAAGTATTTCTGAGTTAACATTTTTCTATATCTCTTTCTTCCTTGTTCGTCCTGAAAAGGATGTTGGTTGCGTTGTGTCCGTTTACAGCGAAGCTGCGATATCTGCGCCTTTCGGCCGACACATCCGACTTCAGCACGGCATTTTTTGGGACCAGGTTTGTCTTCGATCCCTACTCTCTCGGTCAGACTGCAGTGATGCAGCCTGTTTCCAGGACTACCACTTGGAGGTGGAGTAGGGTCTTCGTCAGCTCTGGTTCGCTGACCCTGATGCAAGCAGTCAAGCTATGAGTCGCTGACTGCATTCACTCCTGCTGCGTTTGGTCTCCTTTATCTCTTTCATTCTTGCAGCATTTATAAGAAGGGTAAGCAAAAATAGGTAATGTGTATTACTAGTGCATAGGGCAATGAAAATTACCTTTGTG
This sequence comes from Oreohelix idahoensis, assembly GCA_024509875.1. Lineage (NCBI taxonomy): Eukaryota > Metazoa > Mollusca > Gastropoda > Stylommatophora > Oreohelicidae > Oreohelix > Oreohelix idahoensis. The sequence goes on from JAMPIV010021310.1 coordinate 164,038, forward strand.
TGAGCAATTATTTAAAAACAAACAAAAAAACTTTTCCTAATCGTCTCTCACTTCATACTTTTCTTTTTCTAACTTAATCATTTATTTCATGAAACCACACTTACACTACACAATTTACTTTATCACAACACCTTCCTCTCTGTAAAAAAAAATATATCTAAATTTTTTTCAATCACTCAATCATGGATCATCCAACTCGTGCCTATGCATCAACCGCCAATTAGTGGGTCTGGTGTGACCTCCACCAATGTTTAGCTGGTGAAGCCCTCTGGGGTTGCAAGAAAGCCCAAAAACCTATCCCTAAATGCCGGAAGAGTAAAGAGTAAAAAAGTCAAATCCTTGGGGCTGGAACGAACGAATGATCATAGTTAAATCAAGACTGTGCCAGTAGACAGTAATGGCTAACAACAAATGCTCAGAACTTCAACTTGAACACACTTCAATGTTTTATTTTAATATCAATGTCTGAACCATGAACTAGTTCTCATGCAAGAAGCTAACACTGCAACCAAAACTGTTTACCACTAAGCATAATGGCTGAAACTCACACTTAAAATGCTGTTTTGGCCAGAATATGCAACATGTAAGCATAAATTCATCATAAAAATGCTTATCAGTATGATAAAAAATTATCAAATTATTTCAGTCTAATAAATAACACTTGACTGTACTCTTAAACGTCTCTCAATTAAAAATAAAAATTTAAAAAAAATTAGACGAAGTGTAATTATTGGGTACACTCATTCGCTCTCAAAAGCATTCTGTAAAATTGGCTTTTGTGTACTCTGTACACTGTTTTACCAACGGGCTGATCACCCGTTTGCCAGTCACTTCGATTACGGAAACAACAGCAAATGGATTGATTTGCCGTTGCCCTAAAGACGCCAATAGGCGTGATGGGAAACAATGGCAAAGAAAACCTATCTGCTGTTGCCCTAAGACGCCACTAGGCGTAATGGCCACTGACTGCTTTGACGGTCGGTGGCTAAGGACAGAAGAAGAAGAAGAAGAAGTACACTGTTTTGTTATTGTTGATCAGAATCGACATCATTGCACTCCAGGCAAACCCATAAGTGCTCAGTCTCCCTCAGCAAATGTCGAAGGGTATGAGTGCTAATTGTTCCTGTTGTGCACTGGTTGTGCATATGACGAATGCATCCTCTCATACGTCCATCCCTGCTAGTCTTACGTTTGATGAGTATCTCTCCCTTATCCATATCCATTGTCCCCACTATGGGTGCTCTTGAAGCTAGTCTGTCAGCTCTCTCATTGCCTCATACTCCTGCATGACCAGGACAGTAGATACACACCAGTTCCTGAAACCGTGTCAAGGTAGTCCCATCACAGATACTGCTTTAGTGGAATGAAGTGTTAGAGACTTCACTATACTACAGGGTGATTGAAAGATCACTTCCTGTTTTAAAATTATGTCTTCACTCCTATCCAACATGAAACAAACTCAAGATAAAGATGCCATTTTGATACACAACATGCTATGTCACATTAACATTAAAGCTCAACATGAGATCCAGTTTGTTCAACACATGATTTCATAATGGACAGCCATTGTTTCTGTCAGGCATGTCATGCTGCAACAAGAACAAAAAAGAAACAATCACAAATATGTCGAAAAATAGTTATCTGTCCCTGCCGGTCGAGAGTGTGATAGTCGTCTTTGGGTTGGTTCTGTTCTCTTCTGATAGTCTGGATAGCTCTCTTTTTCTCAAAGTATGTGACTTCATTATCTTCTTGTTCACATTCTCCTCCCTTTTTTGCAAGTTTATCTGCCTTTTCATTTCCGGGTACACCACAATGAGATGGTACCCACTGAAGTATGGTTCTCTTTTTGGCAGCTACCTTGTTTAGTTCATTTCTCAGATGCGGGAGTTTACCACCCTTGAGAGCTTGCAGGACAGACAGTGCATCTGTGAGGATGACTACCTGGTGGCAGTCAGAGTTGGAGTTATAAATCATATTTGCAGCTTGCTCTAGAGCTTGAACCTCAGCTGTATAGTTGGAACAGAATTTACCAGTGGGAATGTGCCTAGTCTCATAGTGGTTGTCAGGATATGAGATAAAGATACCGGCACCTCCATTTCTAACAGCATTAGTTGCTGATCCATCTGTATAGGCATGTATCCATGATTGATCGGGATAGCTTTCTTGGATCATACTCAATGTAGCAGTTCGTTTTTGCAGATCATTATACTCACATCCACTTGTGAGACCACTGACTGATGTATTAATTTGGAGGGCACTGCTGGCCTGCTCCCATGGTACAGGGTATAGGGTGGGCTTCAGTGGTGTTGTCTTCATGGATAGGTCTTCTTGATGCTGTCTTATAAGTCTTTTCCCCCGATGCACAAAGCTGCTACGCTTTAGACGTCCCAATGCCAGATCATCTTGTCTTGCCTTCATTGGGTGCATTGGCATACTGTTGTACTTTTCCATCTGGATCATGGTTTTTGTGTCTCTTCTATGGGACAATGTCTGTAATCCAGCAACCTTCTGCATCTCTGTTATTGGTGTAGTTTTCATGGCTCCTGTAATGAGCCTGAGAGCTTGATTTTGCACCTTGTCCAAAGACTGCAGATGTGAGTTAGCAGCTGATGACCATGCTGCTGAGCTAAACTCTAAGTGTGGTCTTATTACTCCATTATAAATCTTCTTTAGATTTCGTTCATTTGCTCCCCAGTTGGTACCTGCTAATTTTCTGAGTATGCCTAGTCGTCTTCGGGCCTTTCCTTCTGCGTTTTCAATATGCTTATTCCATGTAAGCCTTTGGTCAAATGTCACCCCAAGATAGGTGGGGTAGCTTTCTTCCTTGATCACGGTTGTCCCTAGGTGTATGTTAGCTGATTTGTCCTTGGGGGCGAGGGAGAACAGTGTTGTGGAGGTTTTGTCTGTGTTTATTGTGATAAGCCATTTCTCTGCCCATGACACTAGCATGTCTGCTGCCCGCTGCATTCTATAATTTGCTGTGGTGACATTTTCATCAGCGCACCAGAGTACTAGGTCATCTGCATATAAGGCAGCTTTAACTCCTGCAGGGAGATCTTTCACCAGGTCATTGATGCAAACAAGGAAGAGTGTTGGGGAAATTACTCCTCCTTGAGGTACCCCCTGATGGAGCAACACTTTTCTGCTCTGCAGACCGTCAAGAGTGACTCTAGTTCTCCTGTTATGCAAGTATGACTGGATCCATTTCATCATGTTGCCCCGGATTCCACTTCTCCTAAGTTTTGCAATGAGGCCATCTTTCCACACCTTGTCAAAGGCCCGCTTGAAGTCGACCCAGATCGTTAGGACCCTTTTCTTCTCCTGGAAGGCATCCTCCATCGCTTGAGACAAGTAAGTAACTTGGTCTTCTATACTGTAGCATTCTCTAAATCCAGCTTGTTCCGGCACCAGGATCTGCTCAGACTCTAAATACCATTTCAATCTGTGGTTGACTATTCGCTCCATAGTCTTCCCAACACAGCTTGTGAGACTGATTGGCCGGTAACTTGCAGCCTCGGTCTTACATTTCCCTTTCTTTAGTATGGGTATTGTGATGGCTTCTCTCCATACTTGGGGTACCGTTCCTTTCAACCAGCTGTGGTTGAATATCTCAAGCAGTTTTGTCTTTGCTGCTGAGCTCAGATTTACTAGCATTTCGTTGCTGATTTTGTCTGGGCCGGGTGACTTTTGAAACTTAAGCTTGGAAATAGCCTTTTGTAGTTCTCCTAGTGTGATGGGTTCCCTCATTGGGGCAGGAGTATCTGTCTGTCCCATGGTTGCCAGTATTTCTTTTCTTATCTCTCTCTGATGATCTATGTTAATGGGTAAGTTGCTTTCTGAACTGTATCTTCTAGCAAACAAGTCTGCAGCTTGTTTTCCTCTGAAAAGTTTGCCACCTTCATCCAATGTGATAGTCTGCCTAGGTGAGGAACGCTCTTCATTTAGAGACTTGACTAATCTCCAAAGTTTCCTGCCGTCTTTCTCAAGGTTCAGCGATGCCGTTTTAGTTCTCCAGCTTTTCCGTTTTTCTTCTAGCTTTGTTTTCTGAAACTCTGCTACAGCCTTTTTTCCATTTGTTGTGAGTTTCAAGTGAAGGCTGAGACTCTGCGTCCTTTCTAGCCCTGTCCATGGCTTCCTGACGTTCTTGGAGTGTGCTGGACCAGTATGGTATGTAGTTACGCCGGCATCCTTTGGGAATGGTTTCTTTTGCAGCTTGTAGTATGCATCTGTTGAAGTCTTTTACCACTTCATTAATGTCTCTGTTCTGTACCTTGAGGGTAGACAGCAGCGTGTTCACCTGATGCCTGAATAAACCCCAGTTGGCTTTTTTGTAGTTCCATCTTGTAATGGCTGGGCCTGTACTGAGAGTTGCACTCTGGACAGTAAGAAAGATTGGGCGATGGTCACTTCCCCCTAGTTGGTCTCCTACTTCTCTACTAATAGATCCAGCTATATCTGGTGTGGAGAAGGCAAGATCTGGTGTTGAAGTTGTGTGCCATCCTCTGGAGTAGAAGGTAGGAGTATCTGTGGCATTATTGACTAGGATTAGGGAGTGATCATCTTGCCAAGTTTCAACCTCTTCACCTCTGTGATCCAGATGGTTATAGCCCCAGCTCTGGGAGTGGCTATTAAAGTCTCCAACTGCTATAAAGTTGGTGGCTGGTACCTGTATAGAGCTGAGACTCAGGGGTTTGTTGTTCGGACAGTAATAGTTCAGGAGTTCTATTTCCATCTTGTCTACCTTTATCTGCAACAGCTGATATTCTGCTCCATCCATGAAGGTTTTCCTTTCGTGTGCAGGAATGTTATTCCTTACAAGAGTAAGTACTCCTCCTTTTCGTCTATCTTTTCTGTCGGATCTGAAGCATTGATATCCCCTTATTTTAAAGGTTTGATCTGCTTTCAAGTGAGTCTCTTGGATACAGCAAACACTGACTTGCTTCTCATACAAGATGTTTTCCAGCTCTGTCTTTTTGCTGTATCCAGCCTGCTTGCTGTTCACTCCCTCTGCATTCCAGTGCATCATGACAAGTGGCACTCTGGGTTTCTCTTTTTCTGTTTTGTTTTGGTCAGTAGTTCTCCTCCGCCGTCTGCTGACTCCACAAGACGGTCTAGAGGGTCCTCCAGTAGCTGAGGGTGGGCTCTGTCGAGGCTCAGAGCCCGGCACTGCACCTGCCTGGTGGAGCTCCACAGGGCGAGCACCAGTACGAGATTTATTTGACGGTGTACTCTCCATAGAAAAAAAAAGCGAGTTGCGTGATACTGTGGTTTCCGGTGCGCCTTCTGGCCCAGTATCTATGACTTTAGCACCTGTTCAACGGGAGAGTGGGCTCATCCCTAATCTGTTTATGTTCCCAGTAGTAGACTATTCGCAAGCAGCCTGGGGTGTCACTGCTCTGCGCGGACCTTGTTTACCGAGGCGGCGTCCGAGCTCGTATGGTGAAAATATGGTTGCATTATCTTCAAAATAGCCCTGTCTTTCCTGCCATCCTGCAACTTTGAGTTAGGGAGTTCTGAGCTCCAGTCTCTTTCCCAGGCATTTTATCCTGGCCTGGCACGCATACAGAGGACCCCACTTCTGGTTCTAAGTTAGCAGTTGGGGACAGGTGGGGTAGCACACTGTGCATTCCCCGTCATCCAGGGGGCTCTCCAACTATGCAGAGCTTGCACAATGCTGTGCTCTGGTTCTGGGCTCACCCAAGGAATCCTCACGTCCTGCACAGAGCCACTTCCAGATACCCACCACCTGCCAACCCCCCATTGTAGAAATCTCCTGCATGCGGCCATCCAGTCAAGAGCCAGTATTAAGTCTGGTGCCCAAGTGATTCCCCCCAAGCTCAGTGTGCAATTCTGGGTTCTCATCATGCTGCAACACAGGGGGGATTGTGATGCTCAGCCATCTCTCTCAACTCTGCACCGATAAATGACATCGGGGACTTAACTGTGTCTCAGTACTGGGAGGCCCCGTTTCCGGGTACACCACACACAGCCAGTTGAGGCAACGGTCGCCGTGGGCGTGCTTCAACTACTGTTTTGGAGTTGATAATCACTTTGTATTTTAAAATAAACTCAAGATATCTTTCAACACAGATATCTATATGTTCATTTCCTGAGAAGCTGGACTGCTTTCAAATACCAACATCACAACACGCACATTTTCAACCCCAATTAAAGTTTTTCATGATTTTCTTAAAAAGCAAACAAGCTAATGTAAGCTCATTTTTGTGGAAACATATATCTTTCCTATTGTGTAATGCTTGTTCTAATTAAAGGACCTAGCTAATATGGCAGTACATTACATAACATCTAAAATTATTTAAATCAGCACAGAATTCCTAGCTCAGTGGTCTATGGTTTGATCCCCAGATGAGATGGGATTTTTTTAGGCCGCAAACGGCTTCTGGGTCGACCCAGCCCCAACTGGGTACCAGAGCAGCTTCTGGGAAGGTTAAGGCGGCTGGCGTGATACTGACCACATCACTCCTAGTGTGCCGATTGTCAAGAAAATATGGGCCTAACACCATATTCCCAATATACCTCAATGACGTGTAATGGGATCCTTTACCTTTTACCTTACAGAATTGATGGATGTCAGCTCATGTCATTGTTATACAAAAATACTTCTAAAACAGACCAGTTTGGCCAATTTAGGTTGCTAAATATGAAATATTACATCAGTTCAACAGGTACGTGATAAATGGAATTTATATAAATGTAAAAAGTGATGTTTTGGAGTGGGGTGTGGGGAAAAAAAGAACCTACAGTACACGTTTAGTGCAACCAGTCTTATATGCCAAATGAAATTCTTCATAGATCAAACAGAAATATGTGGAGATACCATAAGTCAAAGCAAACATCTATCACAGGGTTTCTTAACCTGCAGTCGACGGACTCTTGGGGATCCGTGTACATAACCTAAAATTTAAAATGTAAAGTTTTAAATTATGTTTTTATGTACATTTTTTTCCAAGAAGGGATCATTAGGTTTTATAGGACAATCAAGAAGGCCATAACCCATTTTTATTCCAAGAAGAGATCCTTAGCTTTTATAGGACAATCAAAGAGGTCCTAACCCATTTTTTTTGGGGCAATCAAAGGGCCCCATGGCTAAAAAAAAACAAGGTGTTAAGAAACCCTGATCCATTACATAAAGGCATGGCTAATCTTGGGCAATATGTGTACACATATATATATATATATCAGATCACAGTTAAATATACCCTTATTGCATGGAATTTTATGTAAAAGTGATTATGAAAAGATAATACATCAAACATACTGCCAAAAAATATGATACTAAAAATGACAGCCTAATTGAAAGACATGGCATAATATGGAACATCTAGCTTTGGCAAACAATAACTGGGACTTAACAGCTCTGCATATTATTGGCCACAAAGTGAATTAAACACTGAATAACACAAGTAATTAAAAGAAAAATAAACAGGATATGAAGCTGAAAATTTAATCACATGTTCGAGGAATCTGCAGAAAGAACTCCAGTTAAAAAAAAAACATATAGGAAATACTGATTCTGATTATCTGGCATGTTCAGAACAATCATTTCATCTTCTAAAGACAAGCATAGATACATCAAATCTCAGAAGCACATTTACACTCTCACTGAATGAGGTATTCCATGCATGAAAAGAGCACTAAAAAACAAAGCCAAACATTCTAAACATATAGTCATCACAAAATCTGACTATAGAAACACATAATCATTCATAAAAACTAACATTCTAAACACACACGTCATCATAAAATCTGACAACAGAAACAAACTATCATTCACATAAACTAACATTCTAAACAACATCATAAAATCTAACAGAAACAAACTATCATTCACAAAAACTAACATTCTAAACATCATAAAATCTAACAACAGAAACAAACTATCATTCACAAAAACTAACTTTCTAAACACACCAGCATCATACATTCTAACAACAGAAACAAACTATCATTCACAAAACTAACATTCTAAACACACCACCATCATAAAATCTGACTGCAGAAACAAACTATCATTCACAAAAACTAAAATTCTAAACACACTATTATAAATCCAGTATAATTCTTTTGCCACATTTCAGTATCTGTTTCAATCGTAGCAAAGACCTCTAATACAACTTCTAAAAAAAATCTAAAATACTCAACACCCAAATGATTTTGTAGAATAGATCACATAGGCCAACACTGTAAAATGAAAATTTGAATACAGCTGAATTAAATAACCAAATCAAGAATAAAAGGTTCTTGTCGCCAATAAAAAGTTTGTTGTGTATACAGACTGGCCCTTGAACTTGCATTAAAACTTGGAAACATGAATCAAAGACGATACGTCGAGGCCTTAAATCCTACCCCCTGCAGACCCAAGTAGAACAGTCCCAATTGAGATGGTTTGGCCATGTTTGCAGAATGGGAGAAGATCGGATACCACGACAGGCATGGGAAACAAAGAGCCAAGGATCCAGACCCAGAGGACGACCCAGAGTCCGCTGGGAGGACAACATTAGACAATCTTTGAAGGATCGAGGACTAGAATGGAACCAGGCCAGGAGGAAGACAGCCGATAGGATAGTCTGGCGCTCTCTCTTCCAAACCTCTACACCTCACGGTAGAAGGGGAACGACTAAGTAAGTAAGTAAGTAACATGAATCAATGTTAAACATGAACTGGGAAACCTTGAATGCTAAACTTGTGTTATAGAGTAAAGCCTCTTATGAACGGACTAATAGAGGGGAAGTGAGTGGTCCAATAATGCTGATTGTCCAGTACTTGCAAACTATGTGTGTGTGTGTATGTATGTATGTAAAGGTACTCCCATAGCAGATACTGCCATAGAGGAGTGAATTGTTACAGACTTCACTATACGAGGTCCAGCACAGAGAGGCGGGGCAAGGAAAAGATCAGTTACCATGACAAATATGGGAAATAAAGAGCCAGGGATCCAACCTAGAATTTGCTGGGAGGACAATATTAGACAGTCTCTGAAGGATCGAGGACTAGACAGGAACCAGGCCAGGAGGGAGACAGCCGATAGGATAGTATCGTGATCTCTCTGGTAAACCTCTACACCCCAGGGTATTAGAGGAAAGACTAAGTAAGTAAATAAGTCTTGACCTATTGACAAAATAATTCTAAAACCAGTCATAAAATGAACTTTCTCAAGCTGCAAATGCCTCACTGAAACTTCCTAGTGTATGTTCTGAGAGGTGTTAATTCAGAAGGTGAGGATTAGTTAAGTACAGTATCTTTATTCCCACATTATCGTCTTCTTCTCTCCTCTACCGTGTCTCCACCCTGGTGAGGTAGAGGAGCTTGTGTGTCCCCATGACCCCAAGAGCTATGCCGGCGGTAGCATAGCTACCAGCAGGGTCTCCCAAGCCAGACAGGTTGAAGGGTAGGGACCAGACAAAGAGAGATACACACACCTGTTGCCTTGCAGGCAGGCTGGGGACAGTCTATTGGGCAGGACTACAGCTGATGTTTGGCTGTCATGGGGCTGGGGCCACAGGTGCAGAGATCTGTTGTACCAATCCTGTGTTTGTGGTATAGATGTGTAGCCGCATGCGGAGCACGAGTGACTTTATTGATGCTTAATAATATTGACAATAATTAAATAGATGACATAGACTGACAATTATCTGTATTTGTTAGTGGTTATGTTAAATAAAAATAGATGACGAGGTTAGGACAGTACAGGTAGATTATTGAAATGCACAGTATGTCAAAAGAAAATTAATGATCAGGTCGAACTCTGTGACTGCAACAGTTTACGTCAGCAGTGATTCTCCAAATATAGTAAATACAATAGAAAAAGTCCTTCAATAAGTTAGTAGTTACTAATGCAAATGGACTGAGAACCCTTTCAATGAACTTAAATCATAAACTAAATACGCTTGACTAGAATCAATCGGATTCAATGTCTGTCGTCAGGTAGAATCACGTGACAATCGTTAGCAAAATGAAAACCGTAAAGCAGTAGGTTGATCAGGTTAGAGCATTCAGTCAGATGGCAAATGCCGAGTAGAGCAGACAAGATTTTGTAGAAGTAGAAACACCTTTTAGACCATAAGAACTGCCGAAATTTGTTAGTTAGAACGGAACGAATAAAGGACCTCTCCATAGATAGCAACTTATCACCATTCAGCTCTAAGTCATCAGCGCCCGTTTTTATTTCTAAGAAGGGGTAAATTGATAATTAGTGCCTGCTTAAACAGAACGTTTACAAGAGCATTGCAACAGTTAACGAACCATTTCTCGTCGACTAGTTGTAGATATTAGTTGGTACCACAAACCTCTACATTAGAAGGAAGATAACAATAGATCTGCAGGAAAGAGAAACTGTGACAGCTTAATTCCCCTGAAAACCTGCTGTGGCCATTGACTAAGGATGAAGACAGGACAATTCTTCATTTTTGAGAAGTTATTGAATCATTTCCATGTTATTGTAAAACGCTGCTGTAACAAGAAGATGTCGAGATGAGCAGAGATTTAACACCAATAAACAGGCCTGAATACTGTTTTCCTGGATTTATTTCAACACAGTGCTTGTATTTTCTGTGGCGACGTTTAATTATACAGTAGATGTGCCTGTGATCGTTGAAGTTTTCATCTTGGTGATTGGTGATGTTAAATAGTCATGCTTACGAACATCTACATTGTATAAAGAGTTTGTATATCATTTAGCTGTTCTGCAAATCCTGAGTTGTTACAGGAGGTTGCCCAACAGACTCACAGTACTACCACGAACTCATAAAATCAGATAAGAATATATAAAGACAGATAAACTATAATATTGATACATCTGGAGAACAGCAACCAAAAGAAAGTCTATTTGCAAGATCTTTCAACTTGAATCTACAGAATCTAAATACCAAAGAATAACACTTTTAAATAAAGAGAAATTCTTCTCTTACAAAAGAGACATGAAACACCAACATGTTGCAGCATTTTCATCCGGACGAACCTGCGTGGGTTGTCGCAGATATACACAACGCTAAAGACAAGAATAATTAACAAATTAAACAAAGATTTACATACAACAAAGAAGTGGCACGGCTACAGACGGTAACCCCCCCCCCCCCCCCCCCCCCCCCCCCCCCATTATCGGAATCACTGCCTATAGTCAGTGGCGGATCTACATTTTGGGGCCCCCTGAAGCTTGAACTCTTGAAGGGGCGCGTTTTATAGAAAAAAAATTGGACTTGGAGACCCTGAAGCGCAAGCTTCATAGTAGATCCACCTCTGCCTATAGAATTCTGTTCATTTTAAAATTGTGTTTGAAAAACATCTTTTCTGTCATTCTCTACAACGTAGTTTCCCTTGTAACAAAAAGTTTTCTTGTTTCACGCAGCCTTTGCCTTCTCCAACTCAACAGTAGTCAATATTAATGTACTGACGTATTTTTTAAAACAGAATTTGTTTGAGTTATTTGTTCATGTACTGTTTTGTTCCTGCAGCATGTAAATGTGACACCTGCATTCTCTATAACACGTAACAAACAGGAAAAACCTAGATCTACAGTGTAGTTAATATCAAGGAGTCTTCAATTTGGTGTTGGCTGCAAAACAGCAAGAAGCTCAGCAGCCCTAATTAAACACCAACAACAATAACCACATAACCTGTCTCCCGGTTAGTTAAGACTGTTGTGTCTATTTTATCAAACTAATGTTATTTGTACATAAAAAAAAAAGAATTGCACAATTCATAGCACCATGTAATTAAAAAAAAAAAATATAGCTTGGTATCAGGGTGTAAAGCTGCAAAACCAGAAGCACTGAATCTAACACAAATTCCACAATTACCGACTTAATGTTTTGTGCTTGTGTTCACGAAACCTGACTAAAGTTTACCTATCTGTGTTAGATTCTGTTATAAACAATGGCGATTATATTTCGCAACCTAACTTCAGATCATCTTTCTTTGGTTTTCCCTGAAGTCAGTTAGAATGTCATATAGTTTACCTCTTCATTTCCATGCTGTCACACAGTTTTAGCTATCTATTTAGTTACTGTTCAGTGTTACAATTATCTGTCTAGTAAAATTATAGATAGGTTACAAACTAAATACACCATATATGTTTCAGCAGACTTGATTTGTTACCATGTCACTGTGGCCCTCTCAAAATGTATCCTCACTGACGTTAGTGATTTGAGCAAAAATAATGAGTAACTATTAAAATACCCCAACATGCATGCAGTGCGTCCTTTCAGAGATAAAACTTATCCTTTCAATGAAGCCACATGTGAAGTCTGGGATCCTAATAAAATACTGTTGCTTCCATCACACAGACTCAGCAGAAATCAACTCAGGGTCAACTTGAAGCGATCTGAACAAAAAACAAATAGTAACAACTAAAATACTCCAACCTGTATGCAGTGTGTCCTTTAACACAGGTCAGAGGTAAAGGTGATCTTCTTAACAAAGCCACATGTGAAGTTCTAAGATCCTAATAAAATATTATTGCTCCCGGCACACAGGCTAGGCAGAAATCAACTCAGGGTCAACTGTTGTTTCAGCTGGTCTGAACTGGTACGACAGTAACACTGGACAGCTATGTCACTTATAGGTAGAACTGGAAGCTCCGACTGAAATAAGTGGATTAGAATTACAATAAAAAACTGTACAAATGATACACAGACTTGAGCATTTTTTAAAATGATTCACAATTTTCAGTCATAAAAAATGCCATTAATTCTGAAAAAATATCCATTGTTTGCTCTAAACTGACTATGGGACAACCCCTGCTGTTTGGGCTACATGCAGAAAGCTCTTGCCAAAGCAGCTGATGTGTTCTTATAATGGTGGTTTCAGCTGCAGTCTGTTTTACATGATGAGGTTGCCAAACTTCACTTAATTTAAGAGCAGAGTAAGATACCCATTTACAGCTGAGTAGACTGAAATGTGACGCTACCAGATTTTAAACCCGGAACCTGATAACTTTGCAGTGAGAGGCATGCACTCTAACCATTCGGCCGCTCCAGTAACTTACACCAGTTCACAGAACAGAAATTGATGCCTGTGAACTATATCTGGGAAATGATACTTTTTTTAAAGACAGCTATACAACAGATGGTAATCTGATCATCAAATGTAGTTTCCTTCATCTGACAAAACACTCAGGCCCTTTAGCTTCCTGGCATTTTAAGTGAGGTGAACCAAATGGGTAATGGCTCCCAATGGTTAAATCCTGGACACTTGTTTGTCAGGGAGAGATGGGTTTTAACATATCATTTTATTAGTGAAGTCACAATTAAAACTTGGAAAAGGCACTATTAATTTCCTCACAGTTCACTGGGAGGACAACATTAGACAAACCTCTGAAAAACTGAGGACTAGAATGGAACCAGGCCAGGAGGAAGACAGCCGTTAGGATAGTATGGCGCTCTCTCTTCCAAACCTCTACACCTCACGGTAGAAGAGAAACGAATAAGTAAGTAATTCTAATTTCCCTTTGTCTGTCCATCCAACCAAGTGTAAAAAAAAAACAAAAAAAAAACCCAAGAACTACTATACTGATTCTGATAAATGTTCATATCTAAGACTTTGGCAAACTTCAGACACAAAATTTCAAATGTGATCTAAATCAGGCATGCACTAAGGGCACTTAACTGACGACAGCGGCTTCCATTTTGAGGTCATATTCTTTAAAATTTCATTCATCAGTCTCATTTTTCAAAATGGTGTGCTATTTTAAGAAGTAACATCTGTTTGTTTTTTTATCCTTTGCTGCCGACTGTCAAAGCAGTCAGCGGCCATCATGCCTGGTGGTGTCTTTGTAGTGCAGCAACAGTTTCCACTTTGCTCGGTCGGTGGCCATCCTTCATGCAGTGCCCCAGCTCTGGTTCATTCTTTGCATCTCAGCCTCCACAGTTCTTTGCCAAGTTGTTTTTGGTTGGCCTCTCTTTTGCTTTCACTCAGGGGTCCATAGCATAGCTGTTCATGTAATGGCATCAGGGTCTCTCCTGAGGATGTGGCCAACCCAACTCCAGCGTCTGTCAGTTATGATGGTGTGCATGTCCTTGTTATGATTAAAATTCATAACGATTATGTTGGTATAATAGTTGGCTCGAAAGGGCTCCTTTTCTGATAATTTTATACGGACTTACTTATTAATAAAGGAAATGACGTCATGCCGATATGGTGTACGGGCAGACGCGAACTTTGAAGCAGAAGTGAGGTGATCGTCTGCAAGAGAGATGCGGCCTGTGTTTGAATGTGAGCGGACGTTTATGTATTGAGCTCCTGCAGTCACTGTGTTTTTCCTGCATCATTCCATCACCAGGACATCAATATACTTAGTTGAGGTGTCCCTGGTTTATTAGATGCAAGAAATGTATGCCTATTCATAAAAATGTCCAGTGGACTATGAATAATAAAGTTTGTATGATTGCCATCGACCAGCGTTTGATAGTGAACGGACTGGACTACTACTAATTACTGCATTTGCCTTTTGGCGAGAACCGATTTCATGGAGCTTTGTGTCAAGTTAAATAAAATGCATATTTGTGAAATTGTGAAGGAGGTGTTTGTCAGCTCACTGCAGTTATGCTGATTCGTGTTGTTGGACTATCCCCTAGAGTCTACTTTGGCCATGGAGACCCTCTCTGGCATATTTATAATAAAACGACACGCATTATTTCTTGGTTGGTGATGGTATTCGGCCAAAAGATTTGGAGAATTTTCCTAAGGGAGATTGTGTGAAAGGAGGACAATTTCGAAATTTCCTTCTCTGTTACTCTCCAGCATTCCGCACCGCAGAAAAGCACAGAAAGTACACAGCTCTCATATAATCTTAATTTGGTGTTTGTGCTGTCCTGAGAGGACTTCCAGATGTTGTTTAGACTAGCAAAGCAACAACAGAATGAATAAAGCAAGAACAGCCTTCCACACAGTGTGCCTAAGGAAAATTCACTGAATCTTTTGGCAGAATACCATCACCAACCAAGAACTACTTATTTGGAGTAACCAAGAGGACATGCACACCATCATAGCTGGCAGATGCTGGAGTTGGGTCCCTGATGCCATTACAAGAACAGCCATGCTATGGACCCCTGAAGGAAAGCGAAAGAGAGGCCGATCAAAAACAACTTGGCGGAGAACTGTGGAGGCTGAGATGCAAAGAATGAACCAGGGTTGGGGCACTATACGAAGGATGGCCGCCGATGAACAAAGTGGAAGCAATTTGTTGCTTCCCTATAAGACGATACCAGGCATGATGGCCATTGACTGCTTTGACAGTCTGCGGCTAAGGATCAAAGAAGAAGTGTTGCTCTGGCTGCTGTGAACAAGTGTTGTTGTAGGATTTCTGTGATGTTGTCTACCCATCTGCCTCTTGGCCTTACCCATGCTATGAAACCAGATATTCTATTTTCATAGGCTCTACTCTTGTGAGACGACTAAACCTCTTAATTTGCTGTCCCTCTATATACTTGATACAGGATGTAGTTCCTACAATTTTTCTGATATCATCATTTCTCATTAAGTCTCTCATAGTAACCATGACGTCTTTTCTTAACTCTTTAAGTCCCAATCGACTTTATAAAGGCTCAGCGGTTAGACGCGCTTGGCCCAATCGACTTTAAAAAGCTCTTAGTATATGTGCCTCTGTTTGAGACTGTTTCTAATTATAACTACCCACAAACCACCCAGAACGTCATTTCCGACTGCAAGTACATTCTTTTAAATACAGCACGTGTTTAAGAGTGAATGTGTTTCTGTTTTGAGATATTTATTTAGATTTTTAAAGCGATTTTTTAAGCGCATATCCTCCATTTTACCTTGAATAACTAATCATTTTTTTTAAAGCGCATATCCTCCATTTTACCTTGAATAACTAATCATTTTTCAATGAAAGCTTTTATACTTGTAGCACAAGAGTAAAGTACATCCAATTACCTTCAGTTTCATATACAACAACAAAGTTATTTATGGATATGAACATTTAAAAAAATTATTTCCAAACAACAACAATAAAAACGCACTGGGGTGGCCATTTTTGCTTGGGCCAAACCCACTTTTTTGCTTGGGACTGAAAGAGTTAAGCAGCTCACCTCACAAGATGTGATTTTCCTCTCCTTTGGTCAGGGGCCATGTTTGACACTGACGGAAAACAGTTGGTAAGAATATACTATTTATCAGCCGCCGTTTAGTTTCCATTCCGATATTCAGATGTTTGAGAAGTTAGTTAGTCACTGCACTGGATGAAATATCTTAACTAATAATATCAGCCAAGATATTGAGCCTGTATTATGATATGCAAGAGTACACATTTGTTCTTGTTTTATGTCCTACAACTACTGAGTCTAGACCTATTGGCAAAATAACTGTAAAGGCAGTCATAAAATTAACTTTCTCAAGCTGAAAACTTCCAACCCTACTGCCAAGTCCAGAGAGGTGCTGAATGCAGAAAATGTGGATTACTTAAGTACCTGGTGAATATTTTTCCATGCTATGCTGACTGCTTTCTTGTATCTTTCCAAATCTTCAGCTGAGTAAAAATACAGCACCCACTGGCAACTGGACACACTGGTGCCTTGGGACTTTAACTTCTAAACATGAAAGAGGAAAAGGAAAATGACATCTACAAAATAATTTAAGCTCCTGGAATCATTCTTTAGAAAATTTCTTTTAAAGTTAACAACAACCAACACTGTTGCCAAAGCGGAAATTAATCAGAATAGAATGATGGAGAAAAAAAAAATGACCATACCAACTTGATTTTAGGAGGCCATGGAATAAGCTACCTCTCAGAGTTTTATATACACATGTGTGTGTGCATGGAAGAAGTATATGAAATAATGCTGGTAGTTAAAGACTTTTAGTAACAGTTTCCATAACTGACAATGTCACTATCTGAAGTAGTTCCTTTTCATTTTTGCCCCATAAAGCATGGTTCTCAATATAATCAAGCATGTTCAAACAGAACATTTTTTGAAGTCATGAACAATTACATCACAAGACTATATTAATGACATAAAATCCAAGCCGAAGGACACTGTTTGACACTGGAAAATGGGGGAGAAAGGGTTGGCCTACAATCAAGTTCACATTGCATGACCCCCTTTGGTTCCTGGCAATAACATTATGATTGCTAGTGTTGTTCAGAAAAGACATCACTGCACTCTGGGAAAACCCAACAGTGCTCAATCTCCATCACTAAATGTCAAAGGGCTGACTGTTCTTACAAAGCCATAGCTGTATACACCATCTGATCCATCCTCTCGTACGTCCAATCCCTGCTAGTCTTACATCTGATGCCAACATCTATTTTCTCAATGTCATCAGTAATAGAGGTCTATATCCTTTAATTTAAAATCCTCAAGGACAGCTTCGTTTCAGAAACCAGATTTTTTCGGTTTTCAGATATCGCCCAAATTGCGTTTGAAAAGTAGCCCGTCGCCCAAAATTTCCAAAAATAGTCAGAAATCGCCCAAATCGTGTTAGAAAAGGAGCCCAAAGAAGCTTTTAATGTTCAGAATATTTCAGTTTTCAGGTGTTCAGATAACAGGATATAAACTGTACTCAACATTCATACATACACATTCTGCACGATACATACATTTCATTCTTTCACCACCCTTCAGTTCCCCAAGGAGCACATGCCTCCACCAACTCCAAGCCAAGTCCTCAGGTCCTGTGCCACTCATTCTGGATGACTTGTTCATATTCAATGAAGCTTATTTTGGCTTGAAGTTTCTACAGGATGGGGCAGCCGGCCTCATGCCCAACCCTCCTAAGTTGCCTTTGATGACATTCTTGGTAGGTTAAAGTGTTACTATTCTTTGCTCTCTTTTCAGGCCCCCTCGGTAAAACACAGACAACAATATACATATATTAGTCAATTCTTACTCCCATCAAATCTTAGGCGTTATTCCTTACATTCCCATAGCTAACTACGAGGGACGGTCAAAAAGTAATGCCTCCTATTTTTTATGTATGTAAATACTGCATCGGTGTGCAATTTGTAAATTTAGCAGGATTCCTCAAACACTCTTCTGCACTGTATAGCATTACCAACCTGTTTCGGTAACAGGTGGCACCACAGTAACAGTTTACAAATGGCTGCCAAAGACGTACGGTTAAAACAACGTTATGTCATAGAATTCCTCAATGCTGAAGGCGAGACCCCAATTCGCATCTCCGAATGTTTGAAGAATGTTTATGGAGATTCAACAGTGGATGTTAGCACTGTCCGACGTTGAGTACATCGTTGTGACGAAGCTGAAGTAGGTCAATCCTCAATGGCTGACGCAAAGCGGACTGGCCGTCCGTCTACCGCAGTGACTCCACACAACATTCATCGAGTTGATGGCATCATTCGTGGTGACCGTCGGGTAACACTGGATGAACTTTCTTCCATGTTGTCCATTAGTAAGGCAGTGTTCAGAACATCATTAAAGACCTGGGTTATTCAAAAGTTTGTGCATGGTGGGTACCCAGAATGTTGACAGACAGACATAAAGAAACAAGGAAAACCACAGCCATCAACCTCCTGCACCGTCACAAAACTGAAGGAGAAGAGTTTTTATCGAATATTGTGACAGGTGATGAGACTTGGGTTCATTTTTTGTTTGAACCAGAATCCAAGAGGCAGTCAATGGAATGGCATCACACAACATCGCCGACAAGAAAGAAGTTCAAAAGTTCACCATCTGTAGGGAAAGTTATGGCCTCCGTGTTTTGGGATGAGAAGGGTGTGATTCTTCTCGACTTCTTGGAACAGGGAAACACGGTGAATGCAGACCGTTACATTGAAACTTTGAAGAAGGTTAGAGGTCGTCTTCGGTGACTTTACCCATTAAAATATCAGAGAACTGCACTACTGTTGCACGATAATGCCACGACACACACCGCTAAATGCACCATTGATGCAATTGCAGAATTTGGCTGGCACCGGAATAGCCGAGCCAATGGTTTAGGAAAAAGGACACAAATTTTTTACCGTGCGGGGATACATGCCCTTGTGAGAAGATGGCTGTAAACAAATAAACAGAACTACATTGAGAAATAAATTTTTTTGAAGTACAGACTTTACATTTCAATGTGCTGTTTTTTTTGCCTATTGAATGAAATTAAAAATTACGAGGCATTACTTTTTGACCGTCCCTCGTACATGGCTCTGATCTGTATAGTAATTTTCAGGGGTTCTGTTTACGAATGAGCCATGGTTTGTGTATTAGCTTCGAACTCATTTCCTGCTGTTTCTCAGTTGCCAGCATCATCAAATGTCACGTGCATTCCAGGTCCCAACTCTCAGATATGACATTAGGCAATGATCTCCTGTGAGTATGGCCTGTCTGTCTCCTCAGTATTCTATTCTCTGCAATTTCCTTCATCATTCTTCCTCATGAGTTCTCTCTAATGACTGTTAGTGCAGCTTAGGTGTAGTATTCTACAAAAACTATTAACAAAGCCACAGAGTTAGGTGCAGAGTTTCCTTGTTATGATATGTCATGATTCTGTGTCATTCATTACCTTCCAGCTCCCTACAGAGCACAGATCTTCAGAAAAGTCTTGCAAAGCTTTCTTGCCCCGTGCTATCCATTCAAGAAGAGCCAGAACATTGACAAAATCTAGATATCAGGCTGTTTTGCCAGTCCACTGAATTCCATTTCTGTTGGCTGGTGTCATCGTCATAGTCTATAACCAGATATAGTAACAAGAAGTATACCTTCCGCACTCCAGTTGTTACCTCAAACAGTTCTGTAAGCTGTCCATTATGAAGAATTCAGCATTTCATTTTCTTTTTTTAACGTTAATGATCTTCATGGCAAGCGTCATAATGTCTCATAAGTTTCTAAAGTAATTCACTGTTTTAGTGATGAATGCCTTTTCATAGTCCATACATTAAATGTAAAGTGGTGAGGTCCATCCCAAGCTTGTCCAGTACTTCAGTGTACCAATGCTAAATATACCCTGTTCTGGAATTCCTAGGGTAGGAAAGATAAAGGAAGACCAAAGAAAGAAATATATGTCTCAGACCTAAGGGTTTTTTATATTTAGACATGCGCCCTAATATAACTGACTAGGTTGAACGGGACGCGCCTCGCCAAAACCTTATTTAAAAAAAAGACCAAAGAACACATGGAAAAAAGAACTGGACACAGATATAAAGGGGATGAAAAAGATATGGAACGACCTTGACCTGATGACATGGGACAGAAAGACTTGGCATAAGTTTGTTGAAGGTCAATGCTCCTTTGAGAGTTGAAAGTTGAAAGAAGAAGACGGCCAAATATTCCCTGACCTGACAATAAAGGTCAATGTAGTCACATAGCGTCAAGGCCTAAAATCCCACCCCCTGCAGACCCAAGTAGAACAGTCCCAACTAAGATGGTTTGGCCATGTCTGCAGAATGGGAGAAGATCGGCTACCATGACAAGCATGGGAAACAAAGAGCCAGGGATCCAGACCCCGAGGACGACCCAGAGTCCGCTGGGAGGACAACATTAGACAATCTTTGAAGGATCGAGGACTAGAATGGAACCGGCCAGGAGGAAGACAGCCGATAGGATAGTCTGGCGCTCTCTCTTCCAAACCTCTACACCTCACGGTAGAAGGGGAACGACTAAGTAAGTAAGTAGTCCCATAGCAGATACTGCCATAGGGGGGAGAGAATAAAATGACACAGCATCATCATCATTTCATTTTTTTCCTCCTTGTCGTGAAACATTCTAAATCCACATATCTAAATTAAAAAGTAAATGTAAAGCCTAACGAATTAATTCAATAAAAGGAAAGAAGAATGGTAAAAGAACAGTGCTATCACAATGACTGTATTCGAGATCCCCTTTTTCTACTTCGTCTGCATAGTGTAACGCTTTCACGTTTACTAGTAAAGCCTACAGCAGCATACACGCGTTTCAAAAAAATAAAACCGGTACTGTATTTCTTAGAAAACCTTGAGATAGACACACTGCGTAATGACCTGGATTAATATTCCATTAATGTCATTATATACACTGCGTAATGAAAAGACAGACGGACTTCGAAGAGAGAGAGAGAGAAGGAGGAACGCATTCAATACTAACACGCCGTCTCGCGATATACAATTAATGCCACCCCCAAGCGAAAGGCATGAAGCACTAACTTTTTTTTCAAATAAACAGTGACAAAAAACACTACCAATACACGGTTAGATTTTAAAAAACATGTTTAATGCTTATTAGGAAACATGACATTCTACTGTTTTACGTCTGAAATCCTGACAGTACGGAAGACACCCCATAGTGTGGAAGTGAGGAGGTGGTAACAGCACGACTATCCTAGAAGAAAATACATATTTTGAACGCAGCCACTTAGCTCCATTAAAACATATATTTGGGTGCCTTAGGACTTGCTGACAAAGAATATGTTAGGTGTTAAGCAACTAGTCTAATAATTAACAAATTATAGCCAAAATATTATAGGGGTGCTGTCTGACACCACCAGATCATAATTGCTCAGTGGCATGTTTTAAAACCACTATTTTACAGGAAATAGGCTAACAAGTTAAATCCGATTTGATTGGCTAAAAGAATATGTAAGCCTAAACATGATTAGTCGATTGCAAATACTATTTTTGGTTGTTATGGGAAACGGTAGGAAGGGTACTTTTTTTCAAATACTTTTGTAAACATGGTCTTATTGGCTAGACCATTTAATATAGTCAATTAGGAGCGTCTGTTCAGTGCCACATTTTGAAAATAAACTTACTGAGAAGCAAGTGCGTTGAGATCCAGCTCATATTTTTCTAATGAAAGCCTGGGACAGAGGCAGATCGGAATTGTGCCATAATTCATTGCCAGTCAACGTATTTGTTTAATATTTCATGAATTGTGGTAAGCTTGACATATTTGATATCTTTTAGATGAAAAATTGAATGTGAATTGATAAATTATGTCTGTCTGTGTGTAGTTCAGTAGCAACCATGAGGAAAAGCCTAGATATTGCTCCACCAGGAACAAAACTTGTCGGAGAGGAGTATAACTGCATAGGCCTATATGGGATTGCCAAATAGTACTATGACACCTATCTTATTGAATATAAGGAAATAATGCTGAAATTGCAGAGGCGTTGTAACCATTAGGGAGAGGAATACTGGTGAATGTGTTACATGAGAAGCTAACAGTTGGCCTACTGCGCTGAACTTGGTGTTTGTTATGTATTGTGCTTCAGTGTGGAAATAGATTATAAATTAGTTCTGAAGTAGGAGGTACAACCTTCTTGTTTCAGGGACCGTGGTCCTAACGTATTGAAGCAGCACCTGGTCTGAGTTTTGCTGAATCCAGAGGCTGGTAGCATACTCCTTGGTCCAGATATCAACCAGGGTTGTTTCTCAAGGAAACGGTGACGCAAGCGAGCAGTGGAGACTGTTTCCTGCCGCTCACACAGAAGTTAAGAGTGTGTGGCCAGAGCAGCTCAATCTTGTGTATAACCCCCCTCTAACAGTGACTTTACCTTAATTCAAGAGGGACATTTATTTGTTTCAAATCAAAAGAAACTGTGAACCTTACCAATATTATTTCCACCAGAAACAAACACTTGAAGTCATGATGACAAACAACAACTTAGCTTGACAAGCCAGTATTACCTCAAAGTACCACCGCACAACTTACACACATATTGCAATAATAATATATGTCATTACAAAGATCCTATCTATAAATTGTGTACATACAACTTATGATTACATTTGATTGTGATTCCTGGTTCACTTTGTAGTTGAATCAGGATATCTATTATTGACAGGAATTAATACATATTTTAAAAAGTTACCCTTGACTTATTAAGATAGTCTTATAGAGTGTTATATGTATGTGAGTGTCACAGTGTTGTAAAGTGTTGTGGATTAAATTAAAGTCTTTATCTGTCTGTTGGTTGTTGTGAACATACACTTCATCATTATCATAACCCTAGACATTCAACGTAGTCATCACAATATTCCAGAATAAGCCTAACTGAGGTATAAATGTGGTAGCAAGTAAGGTTATCTGTAATACACCACACTTATTAGATACAGATACCTTCACAGCTGATCTCAGTCAGTACACTAAGTCCCCTATAAATATTTATAACATCCCACTTTACCACACTCCTCCCCATGAAGTTTGCAAACACCACCGCAACCGGTATGCTTGCAGGTAGCCTGCACCAAAGCATTCATATGCTTTTCACAGCGATGGTTTCTGTCTGCAAAAAAAGCAGTAATTTGCTTCTGCAAGTGATGGTTTATGTAGCTATCTGTTTTACATGATGAGAGAGCCAGCCCCCTTCCCCCCAATGACATATGAATGAAATAAACAGAATTTGACTTTCTCCAATACATTGACAAACAACATTTTTCTTTCTTATATAAGAATAAGTGTTCTTAGGTCAGTTTCTTGCGCTGATTTCAAATTTGAAATCCGTTTATCTCTATCACATCGGGTTCTTAAGATATTTGTGAATAAATATATTTTTGGGAAACCGTTATTTGCTCCGTTTCATTATTACTATATAACATTACAAATTAATAAAATGCAAAATAATTCTACTTTTTATACTGCTAAAAGATGCATGACATATGTTACGCTATTTTTCAAATAGTTACTGTATTTTGAAATAATTCTGAGCGAAATATGGCTTCTAGAAGTTGTAGAAATTCGGCTGATCTGTTCTGTTACGTGTGCGGATATTTTACCGATCGTGTTCACCAGAAAAAACTTTACACCATTACTAAAGAAAGCATATGAACTTTATTTGGATTCGAAAGATGATGATGCAAATAAATCTTGGAAGCCAAATGCAGTTTGTTCGACTTGTGCAAAAACATTGGCAGGTTGGTTACGAAAATCGCCGAAGCATAAGTCGATGTCTTTTGGAGTGCCAGTAATATGGCGTGAACCGACAAATCACGCTACTGATTGTTACTTCTGCTTGACAAATATCCATGGTTTCACTTTTAAAACTAGAAATTCTGTGGTTTATCCAAATATTGAATCGGTTTCGAAACCAGTGCCTCATGATCCAATCACGTGTCCGATCCGTTCCACCAGAACAATATCCGCTGGACGTGAATGAACCATCAGAAAGTGATAGTTTACCTGCTTTATAAACTAATTCTGACTCGGATTATATACCGGTGAATGATGGTGTTCACTTAATTAACCATTCAGAACTTTCAGATCTAATACGTGATCTCGCTCTTACCAAAGGACAAGCGGAATTACTCAGTTCGCGACTCAAAGAATGGAATCTTTTAGCGCCCAATACTCCGATATCTAAATTTCGTCATAGACACAGAGAACTTGTTCAATACTTTGAGATGGATGATGACATTTGCTATTGCAAAGATGTAAACGGTCTAATGGTGCACCTCGGTCATGAGCACATAGTCAACAAATGGCGACTTTTCATCGACTCTTCCAAGACTAGTCTAAAAGCCGTGTTATTGCATAACGGAAATTTATTTTCATCAATTCCAGACGCCTACTCTGTTCATATGAAAGAAACTTATGACAATATGGCTATACTTTTGGCAAAAATAAAGTACAATGACCACCAATGGCGGATTTGTGGAGACCTCAAGGTCATTGCAATTCTCACGGGCATGCAGACTGGGTATACTAAATTTTGTTGCTTCCTATGTGAATGGGACAGCCGCAACAGACAGGAACATTATGCAAGAAAGGTGTGGCCTATCAGGGATCTTATGCAGCTCGGGCATAAAAATGTAATACACGAGCCATTAGTTAACAAAGACAGCATCATTTTACCACCGTTACATATAAAGTTGGGGCTCATGAAGAATTTTGTAAAAGCGTTAGATAAAACGAGCAAAGCTTTCACTTATCTACGAGAAAAGTTTCCGTAAGTTAGCGATGCAAAGATAAAGGAAGGTATCTTTGAGGAACTCAGATTAGGAAAGTTATTGCAGACAAACAATTCGAGAACTTGTTACATGGTAGTGAACTTCGCGCATGGATGGCATTCAAATCGATCGTCGATAACTTTCTGGGAAATCACAAATCTGTCGACTATGTGCATATTGTTAAGCAGTGCATAGATGCATACAGAATTATGGGCTGTAACATGTCCCTCAAAATCCTTTTGCTCGATTCGCATCTTGACTTTTTCCCTGACAACCTTGGCGAAGTCAGCGATGAACATGGAGAACGATTCCATCAAGATATCGCCGTAACGGAGTCACGTTATCAAGGACGGTGGAGTGTGACCATGCTTGCCGATTATTTTTTTTTTGTGGTGGGTAAGTTTCTAATTTTAAATGTTGCTGTATGGCCTACTCTTTATGATTTCCAACTGCCAAGGGATTTTTAACGTGCGCAACTTGCACACCGGACCTCCTATTTTTTTCGCAGTTATCCGAGAAGTCTAAGCATCCAATCTCACTACCCAGGAGTCCAAGGAGGAGTATGACATCATTTAGGACCAATTGGTTCTGAAAAAAATTTCCATCAATTATATTCCTCAACTGGGAATTGAACCCAGTACCTTTAGAATTCAAGGCGGATGCCATACCTCTGAGCCCCATGGCATGAAAATGAAATAAATAATATGAAGAATCATCTTCGTCTTTGATGACCTTTCACCAATTCTTCCCATTCTCAAAGGGTTAGCTTCTAACTGCCTGTGTCCATGTTTCTATATGGGTGTTCACCTGCCCATCTGTTTTACAGACAACTGTCCTTGCTTCCTTCCTTTTGTTTTTTTATTCTTCATCATCATCATCATCATTTTCCTTTGCGCTCCTTACAAAGCATGTAGCCACCACTGTAACTGCTCCCCCATTCTTGCAGAAACCCAGCCCCTAGCAGTCACATGCTCTTCCAGCGGTGGTTTCTATGGCAAACTGTTTTACTGGATGAGATAGTTTTTCACTCTTGGTTATTTCTAATCTATCAAGTTCTTAGCATAAAAAGAAAGGAACAGTTATAAAACTGACATCCCGTGACTGATCACCTGACTGACATCAGGATGATGATGATGATGATCTTGGGGTGTTGTTAGGGTGATGAATGGAGAGGTACTTTTGTAAAATATCGATTGCTTATTATGTATACTTGGGGTGTACAGCTTGAGTCTAACAACACTGAAATGAAGACACTGGGCACAGAAGAAATAGTGTTAAATTTAGACCATGGGGATGGGACCTAAGATGCATCAACAGTGAGGAATGCAGTCAGCGACTCATAGCTTGACTGCTTGCATCAGGGACAGAGCTGACCAAGACCCTACTCCACTTCCAAGTGGTGGTCCTGGAAACAAGCTGCATCACTGCAGTCTGGCTGAGTGAGTAGGGATCGAAGAGGGAAGGCTAACCCGGTCTAAAAAATGCTGTGCTGAAGTCGGATGTGTCGGCCGAAAGGCGCAAATATCGCAGCTTTGCTGTAAATGGATACAACGCAACCAACGTCCTGTTCAGGATGAACAAAGAAGAAGAACATGGGGATGAAGGTACACCTCTTAGTGAAAGTGTGGCTCTAATGCTGTCCAAGGAAGTGCAAATGCATTTTTTGAATTGTAAGCAGTGGACCTAGATTACTATCAGCAACATTCAAAACTGCCAAAAAAATAAAAAAAAATATAAAAATCATTCAAATGTTACACAACAGTTATGATAAAGAATCTTCAGAAACTGGTGTGGATCTACTGTCCTGGTCATGCAGGAGTATGCAGCAATGAGAGAGCTGACAGACTAGCTTCGAGAGCACCCATAGTGGGGACAATGGATACCAATAAGGGAGAAATACTAAAGACAGTTAATGATCACCTGTTAGAGAATGACACTGCAATATATGAATCATCAAGGCTAAAACTGTTGGAATTTAGCATCGACCATAAGACTAGCAGGGACAGACGTTTGAGAGGATGCATCCGTCATGTATACAACTAGGGTGCCATAGGACAGTTAGCATTCATACCCTTCGATATTTGCTGAGGGAGACTGAGCACCTATGGGTTTGCCTGGAGTGTGATATGTCGATTCTGATCAACAATAACAATAATGACAAAGAAGAATTTGTGAAAGAAACATTTTTTAATTAGACCAGCGGTTCTCAACCTCTTTGTCCTGGAGGAACACTTCAAATAATTTTCAGGTCTCAGGGAAACCCCTGCTTAAAAGTTATTATATCTACAGCTCATGGTATCTTAGCGTGATTCATTATCATTCCTTTCCGTTCCCTGTGGAACATAGGGCTGAAATAGTTGCTCTCCATCGATTTCTATTCTGGGCTGTCTTTTTTCAGCTGTGCCCAAGAAATATGGGAAATGTTAACAGAGAAGTGTCTTGAAACATATTAATGTTTATTAAATACAACGGAAGGTAGGAAGATGAATGAGGTAATGTTTATATAGACCTACGGATTAGAGAAGTTGCTGAATCTACCTAATTATGCATGCTGTGTAATGATGTATTGTCTACGTGAATAAATAATGGAATGTTACTAAAATATCCAGCTGTTATATTGATCGTTGTGTGGAATCTTTGAGATATATAAAGGATCGTTAATGAACTATTGTGGCTGTCCTGAATCTTGTGGACCTATGATATATAAACCTAGACACAGTGTGAAAACGAGCACAAACAATCAACTGAAGAATATAAACTTTTAACGCCACAGATATGGGGGCTCGTTCCGTTGGAGAGGAATTAATTGTTTGGAATATGTACAATGCTGTACTGTGGAAAGTACGCAAGATATTAAGCACACGTATTTGTGGAATCAATAGAAATTGCAATTTTTCGTACGAGGTCATGCCAAGACCTTGGACTGTTGGGAAGACGTTATTACCAAACAACATATATTCTATTAAAGTCGCTGAACAGACATTTGACTGCCTACGAACAGATATGAAATTTCGACACAATATATTGCGGTCACAAGTTACTATGACGAATATTGTCACCTCGAGGCCATTTCGCGTTGAATCGTTGTAGTGAACCATTACATCAAGATCACCTGAACGGACTTGTAAATCCTAAAGTAAAGTTACCAGTGGACATTTATTATACCAATAATATGAATCGTGAGAATCATGACGGTATCCAGAACCAGTCTTTTGGGTCTTTCAAGTCTGACAAGTCTTTCAACCCTGATGTCTGAGAAATCATTTCGGTTGTCTGCAATGGTCAAGAAGGATGATTTAATCTGTTAAGTACGTCATCGAACAGATTTGCTGACCACTTGGATTTCGTAATCAGGAACATGGAACGTCTTGAACAGGACACTTATACGCGTTGAGCAACTCAGACTTTACATTCTTTCCTTGACCCGTGTTTATTGCATAGATTCAAGGCTACTTTGCGAGGTTGATGCGTCTTGTCAACAACGAGGATTGGCGGTCTTTGATTTTAATCATATAAGTGAATATATGTTTGTAAGGTCATGGTCTCTGGTCCTAAAAATGTCAGGCACGTCTTATTTTTGTGTATCTTTTATGTTTTATGTTTTCTTGTGGGCGACACTCAATTATATCTTTGGATGAATTTAGTTGTCGTCGTTCTATAGATTTTGATTGTATTGATCTCTTTCAGGGATTCAGCATTTAGTGCTGTCGTATTTCCGCTCTGACTGAGATTAATATTTTCTTAGTTGTTTAGCTGTGCTGTCACGTAACATATTGTCGTGGAATTCTTATTTAGTTCATTATGATTATGTTCGTACCTGTAGGTCTTCTCTGACTTTCTTTTTAATATGTACAGCAGTTCTATGTGATTGTATCTCGTCCTGTACTGTTCATTGACGGTGGAAACAACTGTTTTATTATATTGTAGGATTTTATGACTTTTTACATTGTTGTCTCTTTCCTGATTTGTTTCCAGCGCTGTCTTTTAGTCTTTTGTCTAATGTGATGTTATGGCATGCTTTGACATAGGTATTAATGGCGATATTTAGTACTTGAAGATGATTATATTATATTGTTAATTGCTGATATGTTAATATACGATGATTTCAGATACTCTGAGATAGTGTGGATAAGTATCATATACTTCAGAGACAAGTATATCACACAAAACGAATAAATACTGTATATACAGTTGGTGTTGAAAAAGGTTTGAATTACCTTACGACTAAGTATAGTCATTGGGCAACAAGTGGGAGAGATATACATTTTGAATCTATAGCCCATTACTCTTTAATTTCATTATGGCGGACTTTGTGAAGGTAAAGGCGGGATTTATACAGAATGGGAAGGACTTGAATTTCTCGGGTGATGATCTTATAGCCTATGTAAATAAAGAAATAGCGGAATACAAAGAAGAGAAAGAAAGAGAAGAAAAAAGACAAGAGAAAGAAAGAGAAGAAAAAAGACAAGAGAAAGAAAGAGAAAGAGAAGAGAGGGAACATGAGAGAATGGAGAGAATTCGTTTAGCAGAAATTGCTGCAGAACAAGCGAAATTTGAAAGAGAAAAAACTTTTGAGTTAGAAAAATTGCGCTTACAATCTTCTTTTTCTAGGGAATCTTCTGGTACTGGATCGTCGAAGATCATTAATTTAAAATTACCAAATTTTTCTTCATTGCATGACGATATAGGATTCTTTCTTTTGAGATTTGAATCAAGAGTTACGGCTTTAAATTTACCTAAGGCCTCATGGCCTGAACATTTTGTCGGGTTACTTACTGGTGAAAGTTTACAATTTTTTTTTAACATTGCCGATGACAAAAGAAACGACTATGAATCCATAAAATCAGTATTTCTTCGCAAATATTGTTTAGACGAGGAAGGATATCGTTTAAAATTTAAATCGATGGGTCCTGTGGAAGGTAAGGATGTCGAAGACTTTGTGTCTTCAGTGAAGATGTGTCTAAACAGATGGATTGAACTGTCTAATATTACTAAATCTTTTGAAGGACTTTATGATCTCATCTTAAGAGACAAAATTTTATCTTCTGTGAATACGGAAATTTTCTCATTTCTTCAAGAAAGGAAGCCTACCGATATAGGAGAAATGGAAAAATTAGCTCAACAATTTTCGGTCGCACACCCAAACTTGCCTTTAGGTAAGACGAAGGTCCTAGAAACTTTGCCAGCTTGTGCGGTCACTCATGATAGATCACGCACTCGCAGCATGGACCGACGGTACAGGGAAGACTATCAAAATTCCTATAGAGGTAGATATAATTTCCCTCATAATCATTCGCCCTCACGGGGTATAGAGAGACGCAACTTTAAAAATAATAATAAAAAGTCATGGCAAAGAAATAATCAATACTCCAATAATAATTACACTCACAAACATCATTTTTCGGCACCCTCACGTAATGATTACAATAACAGTAATTACAATAACAAACATCATGTCTCACCACCATCTCGTGATGATTCTTCTCGCATGGACAAAAAGGGGTACTATCGGTCTGACTGTCCAGTGGATCGGAGAGGAACACATTTTTCTAGGAGTCAAAGTAGAGGAAGATCACAAGCTCACGTTTGTCAGATTAACGTTGGTAATGATAATATTTCCAATAATGAGAATAATACTCATGCCAATGCATGTAGTTTTGATTTAGAAAATAGTGGTAATTGCACAGAATGTATGACTCTATTTCAACCTGGATCTACTCCACGTCTGAGATGTGGACATGCTCTGCCAGTTTTGTCTTTAAATGATGGGGTTGGCTCACTCGTGATCCATAGAGGTTTTGTTTTTGACACACCCGTTTCTATTTTACGTGACAGCGGATGCACCACCATTGGCCTAAGGAAGGCACTAATTCCTTCTTCTTGCTTTACGGGAACCTCTATAAAGTGCGTAACTTTCGGTGGAACTGTTGAATCTTATCCGCTGGCAGATGTGGTAATAGATACTCCTTTCTTTTCGGGAAAAGTAAGAGTGTGTGCTCTCGATCGACCTTGTTGTGATTTACTTATCGGTAACATAAAGGGGGTTAAAGAGTGTTCTGAACAGGATATTATTGATTGGGAGAGAAATCATCCCTCCTTTGCTAACGCGATCACAACCAGAGCACAACAAGCTGCAGAGACAATTGAATTAAATTCTTCTATACACACTCAACACATTACAACTTGTCATTACATTGACAAAAATATATTTATAGCTAAACAACAAATGGATCCTTCTTTGGCACATTTTTTCCCATTAGCTATTGCTCGAACTATTAAACATTCTAAAAAATGCAAGACATTGGTTTCAAATGCAGGATAATATTATGATACGATGTTTTGATAATTACTCTTTCATTCTCAAACAAGTTATAGTACCTACGTCATTTCGCGCACTAGTCTTGTCAAATGCGCACGACGTACCATTTGCTGGACATATGGGAATTTCCCGTACGGCTTATAGATTACTAAAATACTTTTATTGGCCTGGGGTAAATAAAGACATTTCAACTTATTGTAAATCTTGCGCTGAATGTCGAAGTGTTGCACGTAAGGGTGCACATCAATCAGCACCGTTACAGGTCACGGATATTGCTGTACGCCCTTTTTTCAAATTGGCTATTGATATCATAGGACCACTGTCTGTAAGGTCTACCAGAGGTTTTCAATACATATTAACATGTATTGACCTGTGTACGAGATGGCCAGAAGCCATTCCTTTAAAAAATATTACCACAGTGTCGGTAACAGATGCGTTGCTGTCTATATTTTCACGCATCGGGTTTCCGGAAGAAATCCTCTCTGATCATGGATCTCAGTTCGTGTCAGGTATGATGTCAGATGTTTTCAACACACTTCGTATCCGTCACTCTCTTAGTGCTATATTTCACCCTAGCTCTAACGGGGTCGTGGAACGTTGGAATGGGACATTAAAACAATTGTTGGGGAAGGTGACTACATCATTTCCTCAAGAATGGGATCGTTTTATTCCTGCTGTACTGTTTGCGTACAGAGAGGTTCCTAATCATACTGGTTTTTCGCCTTTTCAGTTGGTATTTGGTGCGAACCCAAGAGGACCAATGTCTCTCTTACATGATTTGTTAATGGAATCTGATGTGAATAATAATAATAATAAGAAATCCACTTATCAATACGTTACAGATTTACGCCAATATCTTGTGGATGCATGTCAGGTGGCGACTGAAGCATCTGAGATGGCAAAATATAAGACCAGATCTCGCATTAACCGAGATAGACGACTAACGTCTTTCTCAATCAATGACGATGTTTTTGTTCTCCTGCCACTCAAAGTAGATCACTTGTTAGTAACATGGCAAGGTCCGTTTAAAGTGGTTGCAAAGAGAACGGACGTGGACTACGTCATCAATATGCGGGGTAAACAAAAAAACATTCCATGTTAACATGCTCCTACCATACATCACTCGTCCTCCTCAGTTACAATTCATTTGTGATGCTATCATGAACCAACCTACCCATCATGCATCTATCGCGTTGGTGGATGAGGTGCAAACCAATTTCGCTGATGTACCTTCCACGTTTCCGGTAGCACCTATTAAGTCTTCGGAAACATGGAATGATGTTATAATTTGTACTGATTTACCTGCAGATCATAGGGATCAAATTCGTTCTATGTTGGTATCCTTTCAGGATGTTTTGTCTGATCTTCCGGGACGTACTAACATTATCACACACGAAATCAAATTGTCAGATTACACCCCGATTTCATTACGACCATACGCCGTTCCTCTACATGTTAGAGATCAGGTGGAAAGTGAAGTAGATGGTATGTTAAAACTGGGTATTATTTCACCGTCTGATTCACCTTTCTGTTTTCCTATGGTGGCAGTACGAAAGAAAGACAAGTCAATTCGTATTTGTATTGACTTTCGTCGCCTTAACAAGGTGACCATATCCGATTCTGAACCAATGCCTTTGCTGGAGGATTTGTTGCCACGCCTATCATCCGCCACTTTCTTCAGCAAGTTTGACCTATCTAAAGGTTACTGGCAGATTCCTCTGGCTGATGTATCAAAACCTTTGACTGCTTTTGCCACTTCTCGTGGATTGTTTCATTACAATGTCATGTGTTTTGGTTTACGGAATGCTCCAGCGACATTTGTACGCATGATGCGTCGCGTTTTAGGTAATCGCACCGATCTCATTTCGTATATGGACGATATTTGCATTTTTCATGATACTTGGGAACAGCATATCGCTGGGATACAGTCGTTGCTCCAAACTCTCAGAGTACATAACCTCACAGCTCGACCTTCCAAAGTCGAAATTGGGTTTACTGAGATTTCATTTCTGGGTCATAAGATTGGCCGACATACAATACAACCTGATGAGTCTACACTAAAAAGGGTACTGGATCTTGCCATACCAACTACTAAGAAACAAGTTCGTAGTTTGCTGGGACTCATAAACTTTTACCACAGGTTTATACCACGATTTTCCCTTTTAACTTCTGTTCTATCTGCTCTGACAAAAAAGGGTATGCCTGACAAAATAATATGGAACAAAGAGTGTGACCATGCCTTACAGAGCATCAAAACACAATTTTCAAAAAGTCCAATACTAAGACTACCAGACTTAAGACGACCTTTTCTCGTTGTTACAGACGCATCTCTGAAAGGAATCGGGGGATGTTTAATGCAGACCTTTGATGGCGAGTGCCACCCGATATTCTACCTCAGCAGAAAACTTTCAGAGACAGAATCCAGATATCCAATTGTGGAAAGGGAACTTTTGTCATTGGTATGGACATTACATAAACTACAGAAGTTCTTGGTGGGTACACATTTTAAATTATATACTGACCAAAAAGCCCTCACATATTTACAGACTTTTAAATCGACTAATGCACGTCTCACCCGATGGGCGCTACAAATGCAGGGGTATGATTTTGACGTTCTACCAATAGCAGGAAAGGACAATGTCCTAGCTGACACCCTCTCTAGAGTTATGTAATAACTCGAATACGGAAGTGGACAATAATTACTTATTTATTCATATTGTTATTACTGACATTATTTTTTTTTCCTTTAAAATCTAGATAGATATCATTTAATTGTTTGATAGGTAATCATAAGGCATTAGGGATAAGATGAATGATTTAATCTCGCTTCACATTATAATTGCCTGACTGAAAACTAAGTTTTCAGTTGTTCGAGGGGGAGGTAATGTGGCGCTGGCTATTGCACGCCACACGCTAGAAAATATATAGGATTTTGGTGCTGATGAGCGCTGCACGATAGTAATTTGTCGATATGTGTATTGCGCACATGACGTGAGCAGTGTGGAGGAAAAATGGACAGAGCGTGTGTTGACCCTGAATGGGCGGCTTGTGTGCGTGTTCTGCCCAATGGTAGAAATATGGGAAATGTTAACAGAGAAGTGTCTTGAAACATATTAATGTTTATTAAATACAACGGAAGGTAGGAAGATGAATGAGGTAATGTTTATATGGACCTACGGATTAGAGAAGTTGCCGAATCTACCTAATTATGCATGCTGTGTAATGATGTATTGTCTACGTGAATAAATAATGGAATGTTACTAAAATATCCAGCTGTTATATTGATCGTTGTGTGGAATCTTTGAGATATATAAAGGATCGTTAATGAACTATTGTGGCTGTCCTGAATCTTGTGGACCTATGATATATAAACCTAGACACAGTGTGAAAACGAGCACAAACAATCAACTGAAGAATATAAACTTTTAACGCCACACCAAGTCATTCCAATTTCCTTAGCCTCCTCTTCCCCTGTTCTTCTCCAAGTTCTCCTTGGCCTCCCCACTCTTCTTTTCCCTTGTGGGTTCCAGTCAAGGGCACCTCTGGCTATGCTTGATTGTTCTCTTCTCAGTGTATGTCCTGTCCATCCCCACCTTCTTACTTTAATTTCCATTTGTATTGGCTGTTGCCCGCATCTTTTCCTTAGCTCTAAAATTGTTATTACAACTGGCCATCTTATACGGAGGATCGGTCGGAGACATCTATTTACAAATATCTGTAGTTTGGAGGTGATACTCTTTGAGACGTGCCATGTCTCTGAGCCATACAGCAAGACTGACTTAACATGCGAATTAAAGATTCTGATTTTCAGCATGATTAGTAAGTAGTAAATATAATAATCCAATAAAAACTGTCAATGCATATATGAGTAGATAATGTTTTTTTCTAAGGTTCTGTTTATT
This sequence comes from Oreohelix idahoensis, assembly GCA_024509875.1. Taxonomy (NCBI): domain Eukaryota; kingdom Metazoa; phylum Mollusca; class Gastropoda; order Stylommatophora; family Oreohelicidae; genus Oreohelix; species Oreohelix idahoensis. Next base: position 199,103 of record JAMPIV010021310.1, read on the forward strand.
TTGGCCAACTTATTAGCCTACTCTTTTTGAGTGGTTTTCCCCTCCTCACAAATGATATCACCTCTAATGCAAGTCTGTAGTGTAGGTGGAAAAAACTTAAGTTTTTCCTTTTTTCAAAATTTCGTACATGATTTTTTTGTTACCTTTTCCAAGTAAGCCTAAAAGTCTGAACACAAATTTCTACTCTACAAGATGCTAATGAAATATTATGAGTGCAAGAGTGAACACAGTCCTATTGTGCACTGCCACGTGCGGCTACTCAGTCACTGCCCATCACAAATATCGCCTGGTGCGCTAAGTTGAAAAAAAAAACTACGTCAATTTTTTTTTTTCATGATCTCTCGCAGACCCTAGGGTTCTGTGGAACCCCGGTTAAGAAACCCTGCATTAAACTGTAAAATATCATAGATGAAAAGAGATGTGAAGAACTTAATGGGTGACCTAAATGCAAGATAGGATCAGACAACAGTCTCTGAAGAGACCTTGAGAACCCATGTACTTGGGACAATGAATGACAATGGAGAAATATTTATAAATTTCTGTTCTTCAAATCAACTTGTTTTTGTTATTGTTGATCAGAATCAATATCATTGCACTCCGGGCAAACCCATAATCAACTTGTAGAAGTACTGTTTCCATGGAAGTACTGTTTCCACATAAAGACTTCAAGAAACAACATGAGAAGAATACATAAATAAAGCAGCGTGGATATCACCAGACCACAGGACAGAGAATCAGATTTATCATAACATCCATAAACAAAAAAGTTTACATCATCATTACATGATGCAGAGGAGCATATGTGGCATCAGGTCACCATTTTCTGTTAGCCAGTGGTTAAAATTCACAAGATATTCAACAATACATAACCACAGACAACAATTTAATGTGGGACATCTCAGATACCAACAACTAACTTGAGCTACTCATGGTTTTAATTTCTTAGTCAAGTTTTTAATACACACAAAATAAAATGTTGCTTAAATAATTCAATCCCCTTTTTTAGTTATGTCAGTTTGTTGATTCCCTTTCTTTATGTTTTTGGGGAGCCGCGGTAGCATAGTGGTTAGTGCACTGGCTTCCTAGCTCAGTGGTCTATGGTTCGATCCCCAGATGAGGTGGGATTTTTTAAGGCAGCAAATGACTCCTGGGTTGACCCAGCCCCAATTGGGTACCAGAGCAACTCTGGGAAGGTTAAGGCGGCCGGCGTGATGCTGACCACATCACCCCTAGTGTGCGAATGGTCAAGAAAATATGGACCTAACACCATATTCCCAATATGCCTCAATGGGCATGTAACGGGATCCTTTTTCTTTATGTTAATCTTTATACTTTCTGTAATTATTTTAATGGCATAAAGGATATTATTTCAATCAATCAATACCCTTTAGCTCCCCAAGGAGCACAGGCATTCAACAAACACATCCCAAGTCCTTCTGTCACGTGCCATCATCTCTTTCCATGTTTTCCTCATCATTTTCACGTCTGTGTCTAGTTTTCTGCTGTATTTTTTGGTCTACCTCTGCCTCTCTTGCCCTGGGGATTCCAGAACAAGGACTGCCTTGTAATGGTATCAACAGGTTTCCTCAATGTGTGTCCTATCCATCGCCAGCGTCTTCTTCTCATCTCTTGTTCCACTGGCACTTGTCTGGTTCTTGTCATCAGTTCCACATTCGTGACTTTGTCATTCCATTTCAATCCTAAGGACATTATTTAACCACCTAAAAATAACTAAATAAGAATGAATATTGATACCATTGTCCCCTGAGACACTGCTAGGCACAAGAAATGCCTCCACTCAGAAATCTCGGCTTGAGAGGCTGCAGACAGTACCCAGCTCCTTCCCTCGGCTAAAATGAGCTCCACACAATATTTACGATCTGCACGTGAGGTCTGACGGCAGCCAACACACTGATCACCTCCCAGACTCAGGCTGGTGTGAGGTTGGTGGTCACGCTTGTCATTTTTAATGTACAGCATGGAACTTCTGGTGAATAAAGTAGGAACATGATATTAAATTGAAAAAGAATCTGAAATATAATTGTTATTGTTGAACAGAATCAACAACACTGTACTCTGGGCAAACCCATAGGGTGCTCAGTCTCCGTCAATATATGTTGAAGAGTGTGAATGCTAATTGTTCCTGTAGCGCGCTGATTGTATACACGACGGATGCATCCTCTCATATGTCCATCTCTGCTAGACTTACGTTTGATGCCAAATTTCGTCTTAACCTTGATGATTCATCTATTGCAGTGTCATTCTCTGACATATGATGTATGTCTTTAATGATATGTTAATACGGGTCTATGTCATTTTATCCTAAATCCTTGGGGGACAGCTTTTGTTTTGGAAACCGGATTTTTGTGTGTGGTTTTCAGATGTTGCCAAAATCACGTTAAAAAATTAGCCCAAATCACCCATGTCCCCCAAAATGTATTTAAAAATAGCCCAAAGTTGCCCAAAATAGCCACTAATCGCCCAAATTGTGATAGAAAAGTAGACCAAAGAAACTTTCTATTTTCAGAATATTTTGGTTTTTGGGTGTTCAGATCAAAGGATACACACCTGTGATTAATTACTCATTAAAAATGTAGATGTATTATTTTTCTCTGATATCAGAGGAACAAACAAAAGAAGGGGAAAAAATTAGAATGCAGAACAAATGTTAGTCAAAACTTGACTCTTGTGCTTCTTACTAGTCCTGATATAAGTGGGACCAATTTTCTCTCTAATTTCTGATTGTTCCGATCTCCTCCCTTAGATCACACAAGGAGGATCTCAGCACAGTTCACGAACTCACAGAGCACCGATGAGGATCCCAATGTGTTTATACAGGAATCACACATTCTATAAATATTTTTTTTGTGGTGGGTAGGTTTCCTAATATTTAAATTTTGCCAGGGAAGCGGCCTTGTGACACACTCTTTACGATTTCCAAATGCCGTGGGATTTTTAAAGTGCACACGGGACCGCGGGAGCCGCGGTAGCATAGTGGTTAGTGCACTGGCTTCCTAGCTCAGTGGTCTATGGTTCGATCCCCAGATGAGGTGGGATTTTTTTAGGCCGCAAACGGCTCCTGGGTCGACCCAGCCCCAACTGGGTACCAGAGCAACTCTGGGAAGGTTAAGGCGGCCGGCATGATGTTCACCACGTCACTCCTAGTGTGCCGATGGTCAAGAAAATATGGGCCTAACACCATTTTCCCAATATGCCTCAATGGGCGTGTAATGGGATCCTTTACCTTTACACGGGACCGCCTATTTTTTCACCCTTATCCAATAAGGCCAGGCATCTGATCTCACTACCCAGGAGATCAGGGGAGAGTATGACATCATTAGGAACCACTGGTTTGGAAAACATTTCCATCAATTATATTCCCTGTGCTGATAGCGAACCCAGTACCTTTAAAATTAAAGGCGGATGCCATACCTCTTAGCCACTCTGACCCGCCTGTATAATATGTTATCAGGGTGTAAAAAGGAAGTAAAGAAGAGTAACAATGTACTCAACTATGCATGTCATAAGAGTTGACTAAGGAGGGGTGGGTATAGGGCCATCCTGAAGAAACTTTAACACTCTTCGGACCGGAAATAAAGAAAATCGTTCTGTAACGGAACGATGACTTTTGAAGTAAAAAAAAGCACATTTATTTTTTAATTTTGACTTCAAATCAATGTTTTATATTAAGAATACATGTTAACAATTATATCTGTGCTAAAAAATATACAGCTTTCACTTATTTTGACTTTGAAATTACACGCAGAAAAACGTAAACACCACATTTGTCCGTCCGCCATTTTGGATATTTTCTGAACAACTCGTCTTAACAGATCGTAAACAAAATGCAGCCTGATAGTGACTACAACGCATCTAGTGATGTAGATTCCTGTTCTGATGATTATTCAGAGGACTTGGAAACATCTGATGAGTCGGATAGTGAAAATACAGCTCAGAACAACTCAAATCACCTGCCGTACATGCAAAGGTAATGTTACTTCGTTAACGAAATGATAACAGCTGATTTTGAAAAGCAGTAAAACAGTCATTTTAGTGGGCTATTGTAATCAGTATGCTGCTTTCTGTTTGTTTTTGAAAAAAAGAAACAAATATTTCACCATTCAAACAGTTAACAAAGAACTCATGGCACAAGGAAATAAATATAAAGTGGGTCAGACATAACTTCTGAATCAGCTGATTTTTCTGACCTCATTTGCCATGTGTCTCTGCTTTTAAAAATTATTATTTACGTCATATGACTTTATTATTGACAGTATTCCTTTGTATGGAAAATGTCATGTGTGTCAATTTTCCTGTGTACTCTAAACTGTAACTTTGAATTCTATTGTTGATCTGTAAAAATTAATTTTAAATTGTTCTTCTTGCAGATATTTTGGTTATGATGGACTTGATGAAGACCCACCTTCCAACCCTCCACCATTTTTGCCTGAGAGGTAAGGACCAGAGAAAATACAAAGCAGTTTTTGAGACCCATTGACTTCTTCAAACTGTAATTTTGTGAAAGAAGGTATAAGAAAAGGGTGTTTTCTTTTTGACAGTATTTAGAGACAAGCCAACAAAATGGGGGATGAAATTATGGGTTCTTGCTGATGCTGTTAGTGGATATACTTTGATGTTTATTTAGGTAGGAACACTCTAAGTGGACCATTTGCTTTAGCTTACACTATAGTTATGAATCTTATGAAATCTTTGGTGAGTCAAGGATATAGGGTTTATGTTGATAATTTTTATACATCCAATCAGTTACTGAAGGACTTGTGGAAGTTAGGGGATTGGAGCTTGTGGCACATTTCTTAGAAACAGAAAGAGATTTCCAGCTGCACTTTCAAATATAAAGGAATTTGAAAAAAATAGTATCAGAGGTGCAATGAGGTGGGTTAGAGATGAAGAATTACTAGCACTGCAGTGGAGAGGTAACAAAACTAAAACACTGGTTTCAAGCATTCATTTCGCAAATGGCCATAGGTTCGCTAAGCGTAGAACTAAGGTTAATTTGAATATTCAAGAACTTTATGTCAGACAGCCAAATCTTGTAAGGGGTTACAATATATACATTAAAGGAGTGGACAAGAGTGACCAGCTGATTAACAAGTACATTGTTTTGAGAAAGAGCAATAAATATTGGAAAACTCTTTTTTACACTTTCTTGATATTGCTATGGTAAATGCTTACATTTTATTTCAAGACTGGCAGAAAAAATACCCAGATATGGTCAGCTAGATCTTACAGAACTGATCCGGGAATTGGGGAACATAAGTTTGTACGATGATGTACCACTCGCTTCAAAGCTACCAGTTTTTTTCTCGGCACACCATGGACCCAGAGTTTACAGAGACAAAAAGAAATTGTAAGCTTTGCTATCAGACTGTAAAGATTGAAAAAAAAAACAAAAGTTAAATGTAAAGTTTGTGATATTTTTTTATTTTTCATGCAGGTAGGAATTGGCTGTCAGAATATCACAAGCCGTAGTAAGAAATATATAAAGATATGTTGAGCCTTTATTATGTCACCCTCATAACTGATTTTACTTATGTGTTAGTGATCATACAGTGTTACACAAGAAATATGTCTACTGAAGTCATATTTCATTATTTTAGCTAAGATAATGCAGCTACTTATAATAACTGTAATGTATTCAGTGGAAGATTTTTTTTGAACATTTTTTCTTTTAAAAGCCTAGTTATGAAACATTTCTAAAATTTGCATAATTTTATTATTTAATGTTGAATTGTTTTGGAAATGTAACATATAATGCAGAAATGGCCAGACTACAATAAAATATGACTGCTGTTAATTGTTCTGATACTACTTTTTTTTTCCTTCTTTGTGAAATATCATGTTTATAATTGATGTGTATTTTTTCTGTTGACTTTCCTTCAATTTTTTAAAACTCACATTAATACAAATTTTAAAAATATTAATTTTACATGTAAATATGGTAGCCTGTTCAATTACAAACAATTTGATGTATAACACACTTGGGTAGACTTCAAATAAAAATGTATCAAGGAACATTAGAAGTCAGATATGTCAGAGTATGAGAAAATGATACAAAATATCAGGTCTGAAGAGAGTTAAACACCCCCCCCAAAAAAAAAAAAAAAAAAAAAAAATGAAAGGGACAAATAATAATCTTTAAACATTTTTTTAAAGTTGCTTACCAATTAGGAGTTGTACGGATATTTACTTACTTGATCTTGTGCAAGGTAGAGAGAAACTGAAAACCACATGAAGACGACAACTGGTGAAAGATAAAAGAAATGAAAGAGGTGAAGAAGACATGGATAGACCGTGAGATGATGGCATGAGTTTACCAAAGGCCTATACTCCTTAGGGTGCTAAAGGGAAATGAATGAGTGACTGAACTTGGAGTGCTCCACTATATTCTTCCTTGACTGCTACTTTTAGAAAATGTTGTTGCCGTCATGGTGTAGTAATGATAGCAACGGAATGCTGGACAATGCATTTATATACAAGTCTATTGGTTTCACTTCTAAATCAACAATTTAAAGGGACTTAAACTGTGTCTCACTGCCATAATGGCTGAATTCAGATAATCAAAGGATGCAGGCTCATTTTCATCTCCTGCCTAAAATTTAAAAAAATAAAAAAAAGGAAAAGAAAAGAAAAGAAAGAAGGATGACACTTTGGAAGCCACAACTTTCAGGGACCAATAGATTTTTAAACTGGCAGTAATTCCTCTTCCTCGTTCGTCCTGAAAAGGACGTTGGTTGCGTTGTGTCTGTTTACGCCGGAGCTGCGATATCTGCGCCTTTCGGCCGACACATCCAACTTTAGCACGGCATTTTTTGGGACCGGGTTTGCCTTCCCTCTTCGATCCCTACTCTCTCAGCCAGACTGCAGTCTGTTTCCAGGACCACCACGTAGAGGTGGAGTAGGGTCTTGGTCAGCTCTGGTTCGCTGACCCTGACGCAAGCAGTCAAGCTATGGGTCGCTGACTGCATTCTCTATTGCTGCATCTTTGGGTCCCAGTCAGTAATTCAAAATGGCTCAATAACTACATACGGCTTCTGAGGATCACAGCCCAGCACAGAACCTGGTGGACAGCAACAATTACAGGCATGGGTTCCATGAGGACAGGAAAGGAATGATGAACTTCTGATGGCCAGATAACTTCCCACTATGTTTACTCTTCAAACTCATTTATTACTTTAGCTTCCCCAGGAGCATAGGCCTTCAAGAAATTCACGCCACGTCCCCCTGTTATGCGTCTTCTGCTCAAGGTCTTTATCCCTTTTATTTATGTCTTGCTTTGGACAACTACACATCCTACTGACAGAGTGGTTAGAGCGCTGGTCTCTCGCGCCATAAGTGCCAGGTTTGATACGCTTCAGTCTACCCATCTGTAAATGGGTACCCGACTTTGCACTTGAGCTAGAGAAGGAAAATGCAGCGAGGAAGGGAACTGGCCACCCCCACCTCTAAATGCTGGAACTAGTTTAGTGAAGTCTCTAACACTTCACTACTCTACGGCAGTATCGTCTATGAAACTACCCTTTTTTTTTTTTTTACAAGTAGTTCATATTCGTTGAAGTTTTTTCTTTGGCTTGGCGTTTCTACAAGACGGGATAGCCAGCGCCATGCCCAATCCTCCTTAGTCCCCTTTATGACACACTAAGTTACAGTGTTACCATTCTCTAATTCCATTTTCTGGCCATGATAACATACAAGCGACTTGAATCCAGAGTTACATATTTTTCTTTTATAAATACATACAGCCCACCTTCTTACAAGCTTTAACAACAAAGCAGCAATGATGCTATCTATATTTAACTTACTTCAGAACAATGTACACCGGTTTCCAAATGTGACCTTTACGAGAGTCTTGAATCTTGAGGTGAAGTGTCCCTTCTTTATAAACTGCACCATACGGATTACTGTTGACAGAGGACAGATCCTCCCAGAACAGAAGAGTATAATCACATAATGTTACATCCTGGGGCTGGGGACAAAAGTAGGATGTTGTTATACAGTGTAAGAAATGAAGTTCACTAAACTGTTCAATATTCGACCCACAGCAAAATAGTGATAATAAGTTTAAAACAACTTCACTCCCCCTGTCTTATAAGTATAACTTTTCATTTTTTTTTTCCCTCACTCTTTTCCAGTCCTTGTTTTTATTATTTCTTATTTTTTGTTTTTAATGTACTATCGACTTCCTCTTTCCGGTTTAGTGGCAGCCATCTTGCTTCACATGTGACTGGACACAAGGGAGTTTTTTTTTCTCTTATTTTTATAGTTTCATGTTCTCTACTTAATTCTCATTTTCTTTCCCTCCTGTCTCTTGTTTGTCTGTCCCTGACGAAGGCCTTGTGGCCGCAACGTAGGTTTTTCTTGTCCTTCTCCTTGTAAGACGTATTACTATTTGTGTGTTTTTTCTTTTTTTTTCCCATTCAACTGTTTCCCCCTGTCTTATGCAGTTTTATCTGGTTTAGTCAATTGTTACAACACAGAAAACAGCCTGTGTGTTATCTATTTAAGGGAAACAAGTTAAAAGAAAGTTATCTTAAATCCACTTTGACAAATGCATGAAAAATAAGTAAAACTGTATTAATCTTTCATCGATTCTCATTCTTATGTAGGACTTGATTTCTCTGAATTTCCAGGCATTTCCCAATGTAATGAACGGTTCTCTTGCCTTTTTGTTTGGTTTGGTTTTAAGGATTATCTTCATTGAGCACGGACAACTCTATCAGTGCTCCGATCTCCTCCCTTAGATCACACAAGGAGAATCTCAGCACAGTGCACAAACTCTGTAGCACCAGTGAGAATCCCAATGTGTGTATATAGGAATCACACATTCTATAAATATTTTTGTGGTGGGTAGGTTTCTGATTTTTAAATTTTGCCAGGGTAGCGGCCTTATGGCCTACTCTTTATGATTTCCAACACGGGACCTTCTATTTTTTCGCCCTTATCCGAGAAGGCTAGGCATCCGATCTCACTACCCAGGAGACCTGGGGGAGTATGACATCATTAGGACCACTGGTTCTGAAAAAAATTTCCATAAATTATATTTCTCTACTGGGAATCTAACCCGATACCTCTAAAATTCTAGACTGACGCCATACCTCTTAGCCACTCTGACTTTTTGTATTATTTTGATATCACTATCTGTTTCTCTAACTGTGTTTGTACTGCTGCCAAGATGCATGTCCGGATTGTCATCATCATGTGCCAAAAGTTCCAGAAACTAAACAATATATTCTCAAAGCAGGGATCATACCATTTATATTCTCACTGACGCAGTCGATGTAGATTATACTTTTTTGTCAAAGTTGCTCTAAACCAAATGCCACAGGAAATGAGAAATATTACCAAAGAAAACTAAAAAAAAAAAAAAAAAAAACCACACACACAGAGTATAGCATACATTAAACACGCCATGACAACTATTAGCTGTTTCTTGGGAAGGAAAAGTGAAGGAATGCTCAGGACAGGACACAACAGAAAGTTTCTGTTGGTGGTCTATATATGACTAAGGTGAACAGCTGACTAGATTGTCATTCAGAGTCTTTGATTCCCTTTGTGTGTCAAAACCACATGTCTTCCAATTTTCTTGTACATTTATCTAGGCCAGTGACCATATGCCTTCCAGCTGTCTTGTATATATATCTAGGTCACTAACCATTTTCCTTTCAAATTATCATCTATTTAGTACCTTCCAAATTATCCTGTCTATTTAGTGCCTTCCAAATTATCTTTTCTATTTAGTACCTTCCAAATTATCCTGTCTATTTAGTGCCTTCCAAATTATCTTGTCTATTTAGTGTCATCCAAATTATCTTGTCTATTTAGTGTCATCCAAATTATCTTGTCTATTTAGTGTCATCCAAATTATCTTGTCTATTTAGTGTCATCCAAATTATCTTGTCTATTTAATGCCTTCCAAATTATCCTGTCTATTTAGTGCCTTCCAAATTATCTTGTCTATTTAGTGCCTTCCAAATTATCTTGTCTATTTAGTGTCATCCAAATTATCTTGTCTATTTAGTGTCATCCAAATTATCTTGTCTATTTAGTGCCTTCCAAATTATCTTGTCTATTTAGTGTCATCCAAATTATCTTGTCTATTTAGTGTCATCCAAATTATCTTGTCTATTTAGTGCCTTCCAAATTATCTTGTCTATTTAGTGCCTTCCAAATTATCTTGTCTATTTAGTGCCTTCCAAATTATCTTGTCTATTTAGTGTCATCCAAATTATCTTGTCTATTTAGTGTCATCCAAATTAACTTGTCTATTTAGTGCCTTCCAAATTATCTTGTCTATTTAGTGTCATCCAAATTATCTTGTCTATTTAGTGTCATCCAAATTAACTTGTCTATTTAATGCCTTCCAAATTATCTTGTCTATTTAGTGTCATCCAAATTAACTTGTCTATTTAATGCCTTCCAAATTATCTTGTCTATTTAGTGCCTTCCAAATTATCTTGTCTATTTAGTGTCATCCAAATTAACTTGTCTATTTAATGCCTTCCAAATTATCCTGTCTATTTAATGCTTTCCAAATTATCTTGTCTATTTAGTGCCTTCCAAATTATCTTGTCTATTTAGTGCCTTCCAAATTATCTTGTCTATTTAGTGTCATCCAAATTATCTTGTCTATTTAATGCTTTCCAAATTATCTTGTCTATTTAATGCCTTCCAAATTATCTTGTCTATTTAGTGTCATCCAAATTATCTTGTCTATTTAGTGCCTTCCAAATTATCTTGTCTATTTAGTGTCATCCAAATTATCTTGTCTATTTAGTGCCTTCCAAATTATCTTGTCTATTTAGTGTCATCCAAATTATCTTGTCTATTTAGTGCCTTCCAAATTATCTTGTCTATTTAGTGCCTTCCAAATTATCTTGTCTATTTAGTGTCATCCAAATTATCTTGTCTATTTAGTGCCTTCCAAATTATCTTGTCTATTTAGTGCCTTCCAAATTATCTTGTCTATTTAGTGTCATCCAAATTATCTTGTCTATTTAGTGTCATCCAAATTATCTTGTCTATTTAGTGCCTTCCAAATTATCTTGTCTATTTAGTGCCTTCCAAATTATCTTGTCTATTTAGTGTCCATCCTATCTTGTCTATTTAGTGCCTTCCAAATTATCTTGTCTATTTAGTGTCATCCAAATTATCTTGTCTATTTAGTGCCTTCCAAATTATCTTGTCTATTTAGTGCCTTCCAAATTATCTTGTCTATTTAGTGTCATCCAAATTATCTTGTCTATTTAGTGCCTTCCAAATTATCTTGTCTATTTAGTGTCATCCAAATCTTGTTATTTTGCTTTCTATTTAGTGTCATCCAAATTATCTTGTCTATTTAGTGCCTTCCAAATTATCTTGTCTATTTAGTGTCATCCAAATTATCTTGTCTATTTAGTGTCATCCAAATTATCTTGTCTATTTAGTGCCTTCCAAATTATCTTGTCTATTTAGTGTCATCCAAATTATCTTGTCTATTTAGTGCCTTCCAAATTATCTTGTCTATTTAGTGCCTTCCAAATTATCTTGTCTATTTAGTGTCATCCAAATTATCTTGTCTATTTAGTGCCTTCCAAATTATCTTGTCTATTTAGTGTCATCCAAATTATCTTGTCTATTTAGTGCCTTCCAAATTATCTTGTCTATTTAGTGTCATCCAAATTATCTTGTCTATTTAGTGTCATCCAAATTATCTTGTCTATTTAGTGTTTCCAAATTATCTTGTCTATTTAGTGCCTTCCAAATTATCTTGTCTATTTAATGCCTTCCAAATTATCTTGTCTATTTAGTGTCATCCAAATTATCTTGTCTATTTAATGCCTTCCAAATTATCTTGTCTATTTAGTGTCATCCAAATTATCTTGTCTATTTAGTGCCTTCCAAATTATCTTGTCTATTTAGTGCCTTCCAAATTATCTTGTCTATTTAGTGCCTTCCAAATTATCTTGTCTATTTAGTGCCTTCCAAATTATCTTGTCTATTTAGTGTCATCCAAATTATCTTGTCTATTTAGTGCCTTCCAAATTATCTTGTCTATTTAGTGCCTTCCAAATTATCTTGTCTATTTAGTGTCATCCAAATTATCTTGTCTATTTAGTGTCATCCAAATTATCTTGTCTATTTAGTGCCTTCCAAATTATCTTGTCTATTTAATGCCTTCCAAATTATCTTGTCTATTTAGTGCTTTCCAAATTATCTTGTCTATTTAGTGCCTATTTAATGCCTTCCAAATTATCTTGTCTATTTAGTGTCATCCAAATTATCTTGTCTATTTAGTGCCTTCCAAATTATCTTGTCTATTTAGTGTCATCCAAATTATCTTGTCTATTTAGTGCCTTCCAAATTATCTTGTCTATTTAATGCCTTCCAAATTATCTTGTCTATTTAGTGTCATCCAAATTATCTTGTCTATTTAATGCCTTCCAAATTATCTTGTCTATTTAATGCCTTCCAAATTAACTCGTCTATTTAATGCCTTCCAAATTATCTTGTCTATTTAGTGCCTTCCAAATTATCTTGTCTATTTAATGCCTTCCAAATTATCTTGTCTATTTAGTGTCATCCAAATTATCTTGTCTATTTAGTGCTTTCCAAATTATCTTGTCTATTTAGTGCTTTCCAAATTATCTTGTCTATTTAGTGTCATCCAAATTATCTTGTCTATTTAGTGCTTTCCAAATTATCTTGTCTATTTAGTGCTTTCCAAATTATCTTGTCTATTTAGTGCTTTCCAAATTATCTTGTCTATTTAGTGCTTTCCAAATTATCTTGTCTATTTAGTGCTTTCCAAATTATCTTGTCTATTTAGTGTCATCCAAATTATCTTGTCTATTTAGTGCTTTCCAAATTATCTTGTCTATTTAGTGCTTTCCAAATTATCTTGTCTATTTAGTGCTTTCCAAATTATCTTGTCTATTTAGTGCTTTCCAAATTATCTTGTCTATTTAGTGCTTTCCAAATTATCTTGTCTATTTAGTGCTTTCCAAATTATCTTGTCTATTTAGTGTCATCCAAATTATCTTGTCTATTTAGTGCTTTCCAAATTATCTTGTCTATTTAGTGTCATCCAAATTATCTTGTCTATTTAGTGCTTTTCAAATTATCTTGTCTATTTAGTGCTTTCCAAATTATCTCCTACATTTAGTTCCGTCCAAATTATCTTGTACTTTTAGTGCCTTCCAAATTATCTTTATTTGTCTATCTTCAGAAGTACAAGCATAGGCGAGAACAGGTCACCATTTTTCGGCTACTCATTGGACACAACAGCCTGAGATACCATCTATACCACATGTACAAAATTGGTGCAACAGATCTCTGCACCTGCAGCACCAGCCCGATGACAGCCGAACACCTGCTGCAGTCCTGCCCAACCTATAGCAACGAACGGAGTAGCATATGGCAACAACCCATTTCTGTCAACGAAAAACTGTATGGAGATGTCAAGAACCTTGAGTTGACTGCTGCCTATATTAGAGTCATTAATGTGGAAGTCTCAAGGCGAACGAGGAAGAAAAAGAAGTACAAGCATTTACATACTTCAGTTCTGTAAAAATCTGTAAAAATGTCAGTCCCCAACAAGTTAAGCTGGTGGTACATTTCCTTGGTGCACGTCTCATTCCTTCCTGCTTCTGTTTCCCTTTCAGTTGCTTGGTGGATTCGTATTTGGTCCTGTCCAAAGGTCTTCTGTATCTCACTGTTGCCTACTTTTGAAGCTCTTAGGCCTCCATTTATAACTGCCTGTAATCTTGTATATTTTTGTTGTTGTCTGTGTTTACTACTTCCAACTAATAGGAAAATCACTGGAGGCAACCGAGATGTGGTTTTACAAGAGTATGTTAAGAATTCCATCATCATTCATAATTTTACGCTGTGCTCCTTATGGAGCAATAACTGTACCAGGTCCCCCTTGCAGGAAACCTGCACCAAGCATTCACATGCTTCTGCAGTGGTGGCTTCTGTGGCAATTAGTTTTACATGATGAGGTTGCCACCCCCCCCCCCCCCCCCCCCCCCCCCCCCCCCCCCCCCCCCCCCCCCCCCCCCCCCCACCCACCCCACCACCCCGCCCCCCACCCCCCCCCCCCACCCCCCCCCCCCCACCCCCCCCCGCCACCCCCCCCCCACCCCCCCCCCCCCCCCCCCCCCCCCCCCCCCCCACCAACCCCCCCCCCCCCCGGTGCAAAACCTCATTTTAGTTGCCACAGGGTGCAGCAGTCCTTTTATTTCTTTGTCTCTTCAGGGACCGCCGAGAACTACATTGGGCCAAGAATCTCATGCAGGACTAAATTTCATATTCATTCATAACCCTCCACTCCCAAAGGAGCACAGGCCTTCAACAAACACATGCCAAGTCCTCCTGTCACGTCCCATCATCTCAAGTTCTTTCCACATTCTCATCATTTTCACTTCTGTTTCCAGCTCTCTTCTCCATGTGCTTCTTGGTCTACCTCTGCCTCTCTTGCCATGGGGGTTCCAGAACAAGGACTGCCTTGTAATGCTATCAACAGGTTTCCTCAGTGTGCGTCCTATCCATCGCCATCATCTTCTTCTCATCTCTTGTTCCACTGGCACTTGTCTAGGACTAAATTTACTAGTGAAGAATGCTTTGATGAACAAAGAAATATAACAATAATTAAAATTTAAAAAACAAAGATAAAGAGAAGACAGTCAACCTTCACCTGACATATTTATCAGAAGAGGACCACTTGAAAACACCATGACAAAGGGTACAAACAGAAGGAATAAGAAGTACAGGAAGACAGAGGAAATAAAAACAAAAGATGGTTAGACATGGGAAGATGTCAACAACAGAAATGATGGACAACATCAAAGATAACATCTACAGATAGACATAACTGCTCATGCCTCGCAGCACTAAACTTGAAGAAATCTGTTTCTCAGCACCACAGCAGTCAGCACCAACATATGTATTTGTGAGAGACCAGGTCTGATCTTGATGAGAAGTCAAACATGACACACCTTCAGCACTGCACACCTAAACTGCTAATTAAATTGAAGTATATCTTCCCACTACTTGTAACAGCAGAAAAGCAAAGATAAATTTTTTGGGCAATTTTTGTTTTAAAAACCATAAGCTTAGTGTTGGGGGTCGGAGTGGCTAAGAGGTATGGTGTCCACCTCAAATTCTAGAGGTGCCGGGTTCGATTCCCAGTTGAGGGAATATAATTTATGGAAATTTTTTCAGAACCAGTGGTTCTAATCATGTCATACTCCCCCTGGTCTCATGGGTAGTGAGATTGGATGCCTAGCCTTCTCGGAAGTGCGAACAAATAGGAGGTCCCGTGTGCAAGTTGCGCACTTTAAAAATCCCACAGCAGTTGAAAATCATAAAGAGTAGGCCATAAGGCTGCTGCCCTGGCAAAATTATAAACCTACCCACTAAATATATTTATACGAGGGGCGTTCAGAAAGTAATGCACCACATCGTTTTTCTCAGCTAATAATGAAGATAGAAGCATGAATTTTGTACACTTCAAATATGGCACGTGCCAATTGTGTGCACCAAATTGCACCGCAACTGGCCAAATAATACGGCTGCCCTAAACCGTTGAAATGGAGCATGTTAGCAACTTGCGTTATAAGCAGCGAATTGTGATAGAATTTCTTGTTGCAGAGAAGGAAACTGTTGTGAACATTCACAAGCGTCTATGTGATGTGTATGGAAGTTTTGCAGTCGACAGGAGTACAGTCAGTCACTGGGTTCAGAGAATCAAAGAATCAGGAAGTGGAGATATGGAGCTGCTTGATCGGCCGCGCTGTGGACGTCCTGCCACAGTGTGACGAAAGTACTGAGATTCTGTCTTTCAAATGGCCCATGTCTTTTTCTCCTTGCAATTTGTTTACTATTTTTGGAGGGATTACAGAAAAATCCTTCTCCATGTTTCTTCTCCTTCTATTATTTACGTTTTTTCAAGATGAGATCACGATGGAGCTTGATCTATGTGTTTAGAATGGGGGTGTAGGGAATTAGACAGTATTTTTCTAGAAGAAAGATTATAGATGCTAGATCAGGATTGGCACCAGATTGTCTTTTTTTAAAGATAGGCATGCAGCTAGACACATTTTTCGGGATTTTTTATATATATATTTTGGCCATTTTTGTTTCATTGCCACTAGAGGGCTAGGCTTAATCCCGTTTCTTTGTCTAAAACTCATGTACGTTGCATCAGCATGATCTAAGGTTCTGATTGGCTGAGAGCTAACTGCAGTTGAAATGCAGAGCTGCCATTGGCTTTAGAACCACGCCGCGCATATGATGTCATGAAGTCGGCGCGTGGGGGTCTTGATTATAAAAGGCCTATATTTCATAGCCTCTTTCTCTTTTAATGAAAAATTGCTAAGCCGGTTGCCAGAGTCAAGTCGATTGCCTTCAGTAGGACATTCGAGATTTGGTAAGCATAAATTTTTGCGTGAGGACTTTATTTAATTTTTCTAGTCCTAGCCGATCATTTAAGTTTCTTGGGAAGTTTTAGTTTAATTTAATTCTTAACTCCAGAGCCATCAATTCGATCTTAGTGATAGACTTGAAACTTTATAGGTCCATTTAATTCCTTGTTGAAAGAATAGCGGCATGGTTTAAAAGTTGAGATATCACCGCTTTGTATTACTGCAAAGTCGGTCGGGAGAGAAACTCGCATCTGCGAATCATATGTATTTACAGAATAGTCGGGAGCGTGTGTAATGTGTATTTTTATTTGTGATTTTAGTGAGAGTATTGATGCTCGCTATTTATATAGTTACGCATATATCTGTGGACGGAAGTGATAGAGGTATTAATTGGAGCACGTGTGTGCTATCAGTAATGAATATGTATGCAGGAGCGCGTGGTTGAAAAACTGCGGCACCACGTGGCTGAACTACGGGGTTTTCAATTTGATAATCGGGGTTATGTATAACTTTTGACGGCAGGTAGATGCTAGCGTAAACAGGATTATATGTTTATTGATTGTGCATTATTGTTCTGTGAATTCAGAAGATGGGAGAAGTAATTTTAAAGGGAATTATTTTGTATTACATTTTGAATGTGATTACTATTATTGACGGGAATTTTAGGAATTCCTAGAGAGGGCTAGTTTTAGTTGTGTTAAACATTACGGCATTAGTGTCAGCGTAAGAAGTAGGCCACAGTACGTCTGCCCAGACGGGCCAGTGAAAATATTGTTGTTGCTCGTAGTTAGTCAGGCAGAACCTGGGTCAGACGGTCTGCGGTGTTGTATTACCGGGTGATGTTTACTTTGTAGGCTCAGGTAGAGAGGGGAGTTACGTGGTGAAGAGTAAGGAAGTTAATTGTTATTTGAAATGTATTATTACGGTTTGTTTAGCTGTTGTTTTGTTTTGTCTAAAACAGCAGGTACCGGCTTTGTGGGAATGAGAGCGGAATTTTGAGACCACAAAATTTCTCCCACGGCAAAGTTGGGGCATTCGCAGAACCGCAAGGGTTTTACGTTAGTTGCCAGTGGTGGAAGGAGAGGAAGAAAATACGTTTTCCCAGCCAGGGGAAGACATTTTCCAGCGAATAGGATTTTTGTGGATAAATCCCGAGCTCTGACGCTCGTTACACACGCAGATTTGGCATGCTGCCCGCGTTGTGGTAATTTTATGTTCGCTTCTTCACGGCCATAATAAAGCCGACGGCCCAGTTATAGGTACTCGGGCAGGTAATTTCAGAGTGGTAGAAGTCAGCTACAGTTCCAGTCCAGAATCCAGTGGGGTTCTGTTAAACCTCAGTCATTAATTCCAGAGTTAGTGGAGAGAGAGAGGGTAAACATTCTCTCTACTGAAGTCAGCACAGATAGGCAGAACTGTTAGTTTTGGTGAATCATAGCAGAGGACAGCTGCTGAAGTTTAGAGGTGCAGTTAGTTGTGTTCAGGAGATTCCAGGATAGGCTGTGTAGAACCGAAGTCTGTGCAGAGATTGTGTAGTCACTTCGCAGTCGTTCCAGCTATCAGTGGACTTAGAGTTAGAGTTAGAATTTAGAACAGCTAGTTTGGAGTGTAGGCGACATCAAGTGCAGTGTAGTTCATTTCAGTTAACCTTACCTTCTTTCTCCATACAGGTTGCAATTGTGGGAGAAGGGTTGGGGTTGATGCATTTTTAACTGTGCTTGATTTTGTTTCAGGTGTGCATCCTCGCATTTTTTGTATTTGACATGTATATGAGTTTGTTTATAGGTGTATAATAAACTTGTATAAATTGTAGCTGGCATCAGTCATTTCCTTTAGTACAGTAGCTATATGTTGTCTGTACCTTGGTGTTTGTGAATCTTAATTTAACCTTATCCCCGTAGGGTAGTTAGAAGTGGTTCGAGGCCATAGCAATTTAAACGTCCGAAGTGGCGAGGAAAGAATCAACCTCGGTTCTCAACCTCGGAGCCAATGGTCTCAACTTTCACATTTTGCAATATATTTCTATCTGAATCTAATTTTCCAGTCTTCCTTCTCACTAGTGTCTTGTCACTATAGGTAGACAGTCTCTAGTCCTAAATCCATTTCGTGACACACAGCCACCAACGCAGAAATGTTGAAATGCGCTGAGGGCATTATTCTTACTGATAGGCGAATCACTACTCAACAACTGGCCTTACAGCTGTCAGTCAGCATTGGTAGTGCAAATGCAGTTATAAAAACTCTCGGATTATCTAAGGTTTGCGCAAGATGGGTTCCTCGAAGTCTCACAAATGACCACCGATTGCAAAGGAAAGCAATTTCTTCTGAATTGTTGGAGCGTTTCAATGCTGATGGAGAGAACTTTTTGGCTAAGATCGTTACAGGTGATGAAACCTGGGCACATCATTTTGAACCTGAGACAAAAAGACAGTCAATGGAGTGGCATCATCCGCAATCACCAAGAAGAAAGAAATTCAAGACAATTCCTTCAGCTGGAAAGGTCATGATCACTGTCTTTTGGGACATTGAAGGTGTGATTCTTGTGGACGTTATGCCAAGAGGAGAGACAATCAATTCGCAAGCTTACATTAAGACATTGAAAAAACTCAATCAACGTTTTCGCAGAGTTCGGCCACACAAGAATCCAGCAGACCTGCTTCTCCTTCACGACAATGCGCGACCTCACACAAGTCTGGCAACACGGGAAGCAATCACCAAATTGGGTTGGACTGTACTACCCCATTCACCCTATAGTCCCGATTTGGCACCCTCTGATTTTCATCTATTTGGTCCACTTAAAGATGCACTCCGTGGGACAAAGTTTGAAGATGATGAAGGAGTGATTCATGCAGCGAAGAAATGGCTACATGATCAAGACAAAATCTGGTACGGGCTAGGAATACATGCACTTGTTTCGCGCTGGCATAAAGCCGTACAAGTTGATGGGGATTATGTTGAATAATACCGATGTTTACATGACATATCCATGTATATTGTGTATAAATTTCATGCTTTTTGAATAAACAGCTCCTGAGAAAAACGATGTGGTGCATTACTTTCTGAACGCCCCTCGTAGAATGTGTGATTCATATATACACACATTGGGATTCTCGCAGGTGCTACGGAGTCCGTGGACCGTGCTGAGATCCTCCTTGTGTGATCTAAGGGAGGAGATCGGATCACTGATGGAGTTGTCCGTGTGCAATGAAGACAGTCCTTCAAACCAAACCAAAGCTTAGTGTTTTGAATGATTTAAAAAAAAAATCTACACCTTCTCAGTGGGCCTACTTGAAAAGGATGTTAACAATAAGGCCCAACAAAGCTGACATGCTTATAACACATTTTAGATTTTGCACTCTACAAAATAAAAGAGAACCTGAAGTTCTCGTACAACACTTGATAACGAGCACACATTTGATAACGAGCACACATTTCACCAACCTCACAACAGAGTTCCCTGGAGATGTATTTTCTCAGTGCTATTTTCTGCAAAGGGACTTCACTCCCAACACTGAACCTCGACTTCACTGGTACATGTTCACTGGCAGTTTTTACTGCATCAGCTACACATACCACAATGGCTCTAAAACACATGTGCAACATTAAAATAATGATAAGAATTCTGCAGTCACAAACACATGAAAAATTATAATATTTAAAGGATGCAGACACAAACATGTTTCCAAGCAAAATCCATGAGTTTTTATCTGTGGTAGGTGTAGCAGTAGGAAATTTATTACTTTACTTTATATTTTTTTTTTCACCAGTGTGTTACACTGACCCGAAAGGGGAGCAAAGAACAGCAACACTGTTCCCTGCTATGCATGTCGTAAAAAGGCTACTGGGGAGGGTTGGGAATGGGGTTGGTTCCCCTATCCTGTTAAACAAAAATGTTAAACCACAAAAACTTCAACAAACATGGACAGGTCAACTAAGAAAAATAAAACTCAGGAGAAGGTTCTCTCGTAGGGAGGTGTATTATGCAACACAGAGAAAGCCAAAAGTAGCCTGTGTTGCTGAATAACCTCCTTTATTCTAGGAGAACCTCCAGATTTGGTATCTGGAATGTTCAAACATTGAATGAACAAGGGAAAACGGTACAGGTGGCAGCACAAATGAGGGAATAAGAGACCTTGAGACAGAAGTGAAAATGATGAGGAAGATGCAGAAAGAGCTTGAGCTGATGGCACTTGACAGGAGGACTTAGCATGTGTTTGCTGAAGGCCTATGCTCCTTGGGGAGCTAAAGGGTATTGATTGATTGACATATTTTTGATGCACTCTGGCCGTGAAGTATTGTGGGGAGCCACAGTTTTCATTCTTGAGCCAAGTGTGTTGCACTGGAAGATGTGAGCCCATGCTGTTGTAGGATGTCAGTAATAATGTCTACCCACCTACCTCTATGTCTTCCTATGCCTTCAAACCAGATCTTTTACTGTTGTAGGCACATTCGATTCACGTATATTCAGCACATTTTGACAACATGTACTTAGCTGTTCTCATTCATTCTCTTATGTTGTAAAAACTTAAAAAAAAAAAAAAAAAAACAGGTACCCAAACCTGGCTATGTCCTGCTCTAGTCTACCCAGCTGAAGAAAATGGGAACCTGACTCTGGTCATGAGTTAGGGAAGGCAAAGGCAGTGAGGAAGGGAACTGGTCACCCCATCTCATAAAGCTGAGATCTAGTAAAGGTGAAGTCTTTAACACTTCACTCCCCTAAGGCAGTGTCTGCTATGAGACTAGGTTTACCTTCATCCATAATACACTTTTATTCTGTATTTTCTGTTCCTTCATTTTGAAACACTGTCTTCAATTTCAAGATTTATGTCATGAATTGTTCTGCTTAGTCCACATTTCAAAAAGGATTCTGATCTTTTTTTTTTTGGTAACTGCACTAAAGAAGCTAGATGCAGTAATGTACTGATAGCTATTATATAAGATCACTTTATAATGTAATCAAGTGGAAATATAACTAATATAAGGTTTATTACAAACCAAGGGGCATAGGCTTTCAGTGAATTTGTGCCAGGTCCCCCCTGTCTTGTGCCGTCTGCTCAAGATCTTTCTATGCCTTCTTTATCCCTTTCATTACTGTCGCCAGTTCTTGTCTCCCTCTACCTCTCTTAACCTGCGGATTCCAGAACAAGGACTGCCTTGTTAATGCTATCAGCAGGTTTTCTCATTGTAAGTCATATCCCATTGCCAGCATATTCTTCTCATCTCCTGGTCCACTGGCACCTGTCTTGTTCTTCTCATCAGTTCCACAGTGGTGATCTCGTCATATATTTAAATGTCCCTCCCTTACGTGCTACCAGGACCCAAAAGTGGAGCAAAGAAATGTAACACTGTAACCTACCAAGCACGCTGTAAAAAGGCCACTAATGAGGGTTGGGCATGGGGGCTGGGCTACACCATCCTTAGACATTTTAAGCCCCAAAACTTCAAATTTCATTACATATGCTTTACCATAATCTATTCCTGTGAAGTTTAAACCCCATCGAGCTATAAGTTCTGGTTCTTCAATCAACACCCTTTAGCTCTCCAAGAATCATGGGCCTTCAACAAAGTCAAGTCCCCCTGTCACCAGCTCAAATTCTTTCGATGTCTTCATCATCATTTGCATTTCTGTCCAGTTCTCTTCTCCATGTTTTTTGGTCTACCACTACCTCTCTTTCCCCAGGTATATCAGAACAAGGACTGCCCTGTAATGCTATCAACAGGTTTCCTCAATGTGTGTCCTATCCATCTTCAGCATCTTTTTCTCATCTCTTGTTCCACTGGCACTTGTCATCAGTCCCACATAAGGAAGGGAAACCCCGAGGCCTGTAAACAGTAAATAAATATTAGACAAACGTAAAGGTATGTTTTCAGGCACTCGTAAGAAATAAAGTAGTTTTCTGCTTCTTTATTTCTTACGAGTGCCTGAAAACATACCTTTACGTTTGTCTAATATTTATTTACTGTCATCAGTTCCACAGTGGTGAACTTGTCATGAAGTTTTTGTGGTTTAAATTTTTTTACCGGATGGAGTAACCACCCCCTTCCCCCCCATATGCCCACCCCTCATTAGTCCCTATATATGACAACTTTGGTAGGGTACAGTGTTACTATTCTTAGCTCCCATTCCTGGCCCCGGTAACACAAGGTTCTTTCTGGTTCTTAGCAAAGTAAAAACCAACTCGTGCGTGTGCATGCGCGCACGTGTGTGTATTTCTAGAACCAGCAAATAATTTCTTAAAACGTCTTTCAAATCTAAACCTGTGACAAATATTTTAAAGCCAGATTCAGCAAGAACAAGGATTCTTAACCTTTTAGCCCTCACACCTCCCATGAGAGTGAACTGAATATTTACACCTCCCATCCTTCCCAAATTAATCAATGAACCAATCACAGCTAAGATGTTACAACAGGGATTATACTTCTAGACAAATCCTCACATACATAGCCCATCAAAAGGTGGCGCTGAGTGGTGTTAAATTTCATACAAACATACATGCAAAGAAAATTATAGAATTTGATTCTAAACTTTAAAAGTTTATCCTGTGAGAAAAGCCACTGCGATAAATTTTCTAGGAGGGACCTCACACATTCCCTCTGCATCTTCCCTAGGGAGGTGCATGACAATAGGTTAAGAACCCTTGAGCAGAATGTGGAGAAAAGCAGTTTCTTACTGAGACAGGCTGTGGTTGCCAGGTGTTAGCCACAACCTCTGTTTCTGCTTGTTTTTTCCTCTACTTTCAATGTTCAGCGTCTGTCCATTCAGGCCAGTCTAAAACACACACATAAAAAAGTGTTAATTAAAGCTGTCTCTGGGTTATATGTGCTCAAATATTCTGTCATTTGTGTTCAAGGATGGTAGTGGTGGTGTGGTGGTGGTAGTAGTAGTAGTAGTAGTAATAGTAGTTGTATTAGTAGTAGTAGCCCCTTCAAGTCATAACAAAGGGCTGTGATGTGTTTCCAGCATACTGGACTGTTCATGTCTTCTTGGAATGACTATCATTTCCAGCAATTTAGCGGGGCAGCCTATTCTGAGGAGGATTCTGAAGAGTCCATCCCTGCTAACCAGGTCAAATGCCTTTGTGAGGTAGACAAAGGCGATATATAAAGACTTTTTCTGTTGTCATTTTTCCTGAAGTTAGGGGAGAGAAAAGATCATGTCTATTGTTGATCTATCAGCTTGGACGCCACACTGCGACTCTGGATATATGCGCTCAGCTAACCTGTGTAGTCACATTAAGATGACTGGCAAAAACCTTAGCAACAATACTAAGAAGAGTTATGCCTCTGTAGTTATTGCAATCACTTCTGACTCCTTTATTTTTATATAGTGTAACAATCTTGGCATTTCGTACGTCTTGAGGGATAGTTACCTCTTCCCAGCACTGACACAACACCATATGCAGGGGGTGCAATAGTGTGCTTTTACAATATTTTAGTGTCTTTATAATTACTATCAAAGCCAGGAATGACATGTGTTCAAGTATGGATTTATACGAGTTCTGGAACACATTATATGGAAAGTTTAGTGGCGGTGTTTCTTGTGGTGTGTTGTGAAAAGTTCAAATCTTGATCAAACTTTCATACTTCTTCTTCCTTCTAATAACATAAACAGTGGTACTGGAGTCAGTTTAACAAATCAACAGTACAAATAAAATTTAAAAAAGTACCATGTGAACACCAACAGAAACAACTTCAAATATATATTTCTTGTAAAGGTGTGTAACCTTTTATCCAAACACCAGAAAACTGAAATATTCTGAAAATCAAAAAGTTTCTGTGGGTGACTTTAGGCCATTTTCAGACACATTTTGGGTGACTTTGCACAATTTTTGAACATATTTAGGGCAATTTTGGGCGACTGTGTGCTATTTAGGGCTACTTTCTGAACATGATTTGGGCGACATCCAAAAACTGAAAAAAAATCCTGTTTCTGAAACAAACCTGTCCCCGGGGATTTTGGATAAAAAAGGATTCAAACCTGTCCATAGCAGGCAAACACTAGTGGAACGAGAGGTAAGAAAAAGACGCTGGCATTTGATAGGACACCCACTGAGAAAAACCAGCTTATAGCA
Source organism: Oreohelix idahoensis (assembly GCA_024509875.1). Classification (NCBI taxonomy): domain Eukaryota; kingdom Metazoa; phylum Mollusca; class Gastropoda; order Stylommatophora; family Oreohelicidae; genus Oreohelix; species Oreohelix idahoensis. The sequence goes on from JAMPIV010021310.1 coordinate 223,596, forward strand.
TTGCAAGGCAGTCTCTGTTTTAGAAACCCCAGTTTAAGAGAAATAGAGGGAGACTAAACAACACATGGAGAAGACAACTGGAGAGAAAAATAAAAGTGATAAAGACATGGAAAGACCTTGAGCAGATGGCACAAGAATAGGAGAGCCTGGCATGTATTTACTGAAGATCTATACTCCATGGGGAGCTAAAGGATTGATTCTGTTGCTGATGATGATGATGGATGATGATGACATACAACAGATTTAAGGGAAATGTGTGTGTTTAATGTCAAACAGTTGACAAGTAATTCTTACTTACTTACTTACTCGTTCCCCTTCTACTGTGAGGTGTAGAGGTTTGGAAGAGAGAGCGTCAGACTTCCTGACTTCCTCCTGGCCTGGTTCCATTCTAGTCCTCGGTCCTTCAAAGATTGTCTAATGTTGTCCTCCCAGCGGACTCTGGGTCGTCCTGGGGGTCTGGATCCCTGGCTCTTTGTTTCCCATGCTTGTCGTGGTAGCCAATCTTCTCCCATTCTGCAGACATGGCCAAACCATCTTAGTTGGGACTGTTCTATTTGGGTCTGCAGGGGGTGGGATTTTAGGCCTTGATGTATCATCTGGTTGCGGACCATGTCTCTTGTTACTTCAACCACCTTCCTCAGATACCTCATTTCTGAGGTTTGGATCTGGCTTTTGTGGGTTGTAGTCATTGCCCATGACTCGCATCCATATGTCAAGACTGGGACATAGGTGGAGCGGTATACAGCCATCTTCGTTTTCTTACCAACCTCTCTCTTGCTGAGGAATCCTCGATTTATGGCCTGAAAAAGTCTCCCAGCTGCTGCTTTTCGAGTGGCCAACTCTTCTTTGATGCCTCCTTTCAGTCTTTAATAGCTCCTAGGTATTTAAAGTGGTCGACCTGCTCCAGGACCTGTTCTCCCAGCTTAATCTGATGTCTTCTTTCTTCTCGCGATATACCATGGATTTTGTTTTAGAGGACAAGTAATTCTTACACTAATAAATATAATATCCGTTAGGGCTGTGCAGCAATGTCGGACAAACTTCATGGCTGACCGCTGGTGGTGCAGGATGTAGAGGCAGTGATCAGAGATGAGAATGAAGGCAACACCTGAGCCACCTTCTGTGTGGTTCTCCCATGTTACAAACATCTGTGGATAGATGAAAAAAATTCAATCAATCTATTTCATCTTCGCTCCTTACAGAGCAGGAAGCCACCACTGCAGCCGGTCCCATTGCAGGAAGCCTACACAAAAGCAGTCTTGTGTTCTTGAAGTGGTGGTTTCTGTTGCAAGTTGTTTTACATAACGAGGTTGCTAGCTCCAAGCAGAACTTGATTTGTAGGGTGATTAAAAAGTCGCTCCCTGTTTTTAAATTGTTACTACTTCATTCCTATTCAACTAATTTATATGAAACAAATATTACAAAAAAGAGAATTAACTGTTATTTTATTGCATTAAATGCTATGGATACCAGCCTATTGCAACATTCCAGGTCACGAAGAGGGAGATAAACTTGCTAAAGATGGGGGAGCTCTGCAACAAAACAACATAGAGACAACTTATGAAATGGCTAAAACAACTATAAAAGCCATATTCAAGTCCAAATAGGATAGAACACCCAGGTCACATAAAATATGATGCCAATCACCAGTTATCTAGGCGAGACCAGTTCATCATTTTCCGCTTACGTACTGGTCACAGTAGATTGAGGTACCATCTATTTCACAAGTACAGGATTGGTCCAACAGATCTCTGCTCCTGTAGCACCAGCCCCATGACAGCCGAATATTTGCTCCCGTCCTGCCCAACTTACAGCAGAGAATGCAAAGGCAACAACCCACTTCTCTCAACAACAAAAAACTGTTTCGAGATGTCAGGAACCTTAAGCTGACTACAGCCTTTATTAGAGTCATTAATGTAGAAGTCTGAGGGTGAACGAGATGTCAGGAACCTTGAGCTGACTACAGCCTTTATTAGAGTCATTAATGTAGAAGTCTGAGGGTGAACGAGATGTCAGGAACCTTGAGCTGACAACAGCCTTTATTAGAGTCATTAATGTAGAAGTCTGAGGGTGAACGAGATGTCAGGAACCTTGAGCTGACTACTGCCTTTATTAGAGTCATTAATGTAGAAGTCTGAGGGTGAACGAGATGTCAGGAACCTTGAGCTGACTACAGCCTTTATTAGAGTCATTAATGTAGAAGTCTGAGGGTTAACGAGATGTCAGGAACATTGAGCTGACTACAGCCTTTATTAGAGTCATTAATGTAGAAGTCTGAGGGTTAACAAGATGTCAGGAACCTTGAGCTGACTACAGCCTTTCAGCATGCGACAGCGGCCACCCCCGGACAACGGCTTTGACAGGCCGGCTAAACTAGGTGAGGGTAGCCGAATGGTTATAAACCTTCGGTGAGTTAGGGTCTGCCTACCCATGCATGCGAAGACTGGATTCGATAGACTGCGCGGAAGAAACCACCTGTTGGTTCAACGGGCATGACGGCGATTACCAGCAACGCGCTGTGGAGCGTAAGTAGCACGGCGAGGCACGTAGAAAGCCCTGGTCATCCACTGCACCTGACTTCATCTCCAGTCGTCTTGACTTGTCTTGCCACTGGATTGAGATGGACCCAGGCGAGAGAGTGAGGTCGACGAATTGCGCAACTCTTCCTCACTTTAATCCAAATCACCGCGCAAGTCACTCTTTCATCCATTCATCCATCCACTCACAACAAGTCCTGTGGCGATGGGCGAGCGGCGAAGCGGCAGGCGTGGGTACGCTGGCAGTCGTAGTCGCAGACCTACACACAGGCGGCTCAGGCCATATGGTCGTCTTCCACTGATCGGAGCAGCAGTGGGATTCGGCAGCCCCCTGAGTGTCTGAGCAGCCCTCTTTAGGAAAGCACTGCTCACCTCCATGGCATGAGGAAGGGGCTAGAAAAGGTGCCCTAAACATTGCCTGCTTCACCATTACCTAACCAGCTTACCGCGGTTGGTGGGTACCCTACTTCGGCGGTCGACATATAAGAAAAAGAAAGGACAGATTTTTCCCCCCTCATTCTAGGCGCATGGAATGTGCGCACTTTACTTGACAAAGACTTTAACGCAAACAGACCTGAGAGACGAACCGCCCTGATTGGGAGAGAACTGACCAGGTACAACATTGACATAGCAGCACTGAGTGAAACTCGACTTGCAGGCGAGGGCCAACTTTGCGAAAAGGGTGCAGGTTATACATTCTTTTGAAGCGGAAGAGGAACTGAAGAAAGACGAGAAGCAGGGGTTGGATTTGCAATCAAAACAGCAATTGTCAGCAAGTTAGCGGGGCCCCCAAAGGGAATAAATGACCGACTCATGACGGTCAAGATCCCTCTGTTCTATGGAAGAAAACATGCCACCATCATTAGCGCGTATGCACCAACTATGACAAACCAGGATGATGTCAAGGATAAGTTTTACGAAGAACTACATGCAGTCATTGCATCAGTTCCTAAAGCAGATAAGCTCATCATTCTTGGTGACTTTAATGCAAGAGTAGGCTCAGATAACATCTCCTGGAATGGCACTATTGGTAGGTACGGCGTGGGTCGCTGTAACAGTAATGGACTTCGTCTCCTCCAGACTTGCGCAGAACATGACCTCCTTGTCACCAACACCATTTTTTCGACTTCCTACCCGCAACAGGACCTCCTGGATGCACCCTCGCTCAAAGCATTGGCACCTAATTGACTATGTAATTGTTAGGAAGAAGGACAGGCAAGATGTCCGGGTGACCAAGTCCATGTGTGGTGCCGAATGCTGGACTGATCATCGCCTCATTGTATCTAAACTTAAAATTCGTATCCAACCAGCCAGGCGCCCTCAGGGGAAGAAAACTCAAAAGAGGCTGGATGTCACCAAACTAAAGAAGTCAAAAATCAAACAGTCATTTACTGACACCTTAGAAGACCGTCTCAAATCTATCTCGCTAGACGGCCAAAGTGTGGAAACAAATTGGGCAGCCCTAAGTGAGCAGATCTACAACACTGCTACAGAGGTCCTGGGTCCTTCCATCAAGAAACAAAATGACTGGTTTGATGAGAACTCAGATGATATAAAGCAGATGTTGGCTGAGAAACACCATCTCCATAAAGCATATTTAAATGATCCAAAATCTACATCCAAGAAAGACGCTTTCAACAACATGCGTAGAATCGTCCAACATAAACTACGCCAGATGCGGGATTCATGGCTGAGTAATAAAGCAGATGAGATCCAAGGCTTTGCTGACAGCCATGACTTGAAAAACTTTTACCTTGCACTCAAAGCGATCTATGGTCCAACATCATCAGGATCATTTCCCCTCCTTAATGCAGATGGAAAAACACTAATTACAGACAAGGAAAAAATTCTCCAACGCTGGGCTGAACATTTTAATAATATCTTGAACCAGCCATCATCTATTAACGACGAAGCCATCATCCGCCTGCCCCAAATTCCTATAAATGAAGCATTAAATGATGTACCAACTCTGGAGGAAACTAAAAAAGCGATTCGTCAACTGTCTAGTGGAAAGGCCCCTGGCTCCGATTCAATTCCTGTTGAGGTTTATAAAGATGGCGGTGCAGTTCTGATAGAGAAACTTCATATGATCTTCCAGCAAATGTGGCAGAGTGAAACCATCCCACACGATCTCAAAGATGCCTCAATTATACATCTTCATAAACGTAAAGGTAATCGCCAAGACTGCAACAATCATCGAGGCATCTCTCTTTTATCAATCGCTGGGAAGATATTCGCCAGAATCCTTTTGAATCGCCTTACGGCTCATCTTGACAAAGGTCTTTTACCTGAAAGTCAGTGTGGATTCCGGAAAGAACGTGGAACCACAGATATGGTGTTCGCTGCAAGACAGCTACAAGAAAAATGCCAAGAACAGCACTGTGACCTGTACACAGCTTTCATCGACTTGACAAAGGCGTTCGACACGGTCAGTAGAGAGGGTCTATGGAAGATCATGGCAAAATACGGCTGCCCAAAGAAATTTATCACAATAGTGCAGCAACTGCATGATGGAATGCAGGCTAGAGTTCAGGAAAACGGTGAGCTATCAGAGCCTTTCCCCGTCTCAAATGGAGTTAAACAAGGGTGCGTACTTGCACCGACTCTGTTCAGTATCATGTTTTCTGCTATGCTGACTGATGCTTTTAGAGACGGGGACACAGGAATCGACATTAGTTATCGTATTGATGGAAAATTGTTTAACCTTAGGAGGCTTCAAGCAAAAACCAAGGTCAAATCACACACCATCAGAGATCTTCTGTTTGCTGATGATTGTGCCCTCAATGCTGGCTCAGAGGCTGATCTGCAGCATAGTGTGGATAGATTCTCCGAAGCCTGCGCCAACTTTGGGCTTACCATCAACACGAAGAAAACAGAAATTATGTACCAACCAGCTCCTGGCACAGTTTATACTGAGCCAGTCATCAAGGTTAATGGTGAGAAACTGAATGTTGTGAACAGATTCACATACCTTGGTAGCACACTATCCCAGAACATTGTCATTGATGATGAGGTGAACACCAGGATCTCCAAAGCCAGCAGCACATTTGGCAGACTATACACCAACGTTTGGCATCGAAGTGGCATTAGTCTACAGACAAAGCTGAAGGTGTACAGAGCTGCGGTGCTTCCAGTGCTGCTATATGCATGTGAAACATGGACTGTATACAGGCGCCACGTAAAGAAACTAAACCACTTCCATACAGTCTGTCTCAGGAAGATAATGAACATCAAATGGCAAGACAAGATCCCGGATACCGCCGTTCTTGACAGAGCTGGTATCCCTAGTATTGATACTATTCTGATGCAGTCACAAATTCGCTGGGCAGGTCATGTAGTCCGCATGCCAGACCATCGACTGCCAAAGATACTCTTTTATGGTGAGATGCAGAAGGGTAAACGCTCCCATGGTGGCCAAAAGAAGCGCTTCAAAGACACATTAAAGACGTCATTGAAAACCTTTGACATAAACCCAGACACATGGGAAGCTGCTGCGCAAGACCGAACTGCTTGGCGCACATCTCTTCGTAAAGGTGCAGCAGCATGCGAATCATCCAGAAGAGCAGCAGCGGAACAGCGAAGACAAGCTAGAAAGGACCGTGAAATAAAACCTTCACATGAAGCAAACATTCCCTGCCCACACTGTCCAAGATCTTTCCAGGCCCGCATCGGGCTCTTCAGTCACCTTCGTACCCATAGACTAACCTAACATATTCTTAAATAATTGGATGAACAGAGTGGTCTTCATCACCCGTGATGGACGAACAACCAGTGAAGATATAGAAATTTAAAAACAGGGATTGGCTTTTCAAGGGTTCTGTAGTTGCCACTTCTGACACGCCTGAGGTGTAGTTCTCATATTCTTTCCTTAGAAAACCCCACCAAGAACTAGACAGTTCAATAAACAAATGGTCTTTAATTACCAGACAGTTCAATAAACAAATGGTCTTTACTGAAGTGTCAATTAGACGATCTAGCAAGCAATTGTTGGCTTCAATCAATCAATACCTTTTATCTCCCCAAGGAGCATAGGCTTTCAACAAACACATGCCAAGTCTGCCTGTCACGTGACATCAGCTCAAGTTCTTTCCGTTTTCCTCATCATTTTCACTTCTGTCTCCAGTTCTCTTCTCCACGTGTTTTTTGGTCTACCTCTGCCTCTGTTTCCCTGTGGATTCCAGAACAAGGACTGCCTTGTAATGCTATCAACAGGTTTCCTCAATGTGTGTCCTATCCATCACCATTCTCCTGTTTTTTTTTAGCCTACATATGCTACATCTGACTTGGAAGTCATGATCTAAGTGGGACCAAGGAGGTAACCGAGATAAAATACTTGTCTGATAGAGGACCACTTCTGGTGATCACATTACTTCATGCTGCACTACTCAGTATAGAGTTTATGATCATCGACTTCAATTTTATAATTACACAAAAGGAGACATCCAAGGAATGGCTGAGTGATCAATTCCAATTAAAAATGTGACAAAAATGTTGAAACCGGTGTTAACAAACCCTCAGGAATGTCGCAAGAGGTGACTAATATAAGGGTGTGCAGAAGGCTGGCAACATACATCGTCCTTGGTAAACAAACTGCGACAGAAACCACCATTACAGGAGCATGAGTGCTTTCACATAAGCTGTCTGCACGGGGGCCCAGCCTTAGCTGCAGCTCCATAAGAAGTGGAAGAAAGGAATTGATCATCATAAAGGACAAACAGAGCTGCCATATTCATTTTCATCGAGAACACATGTTGACAGCCTTACAAAGACAGTACTTGTTCTGGGATCTCCAGGGTAAAAGAGGCAGAGAACGACAGAAAAACTCACGGAGAAGAGAGATGGAGATAGAAATTATGAAAGCATCGTGGGGAAAAGCAGTTTTCATTACTGGGCAAGATGTGTTATATATCGAGTTTCCTCAGTATTTCTGTAACTAACACAGTCTATCAACCTTCCTTTTAGATCTAACTCTTAATCTGTAGGCAGATCATCTGCCACTGAAAACATAAAGATCTTGTCGCCAACAAAACATTTGTTGTGTGCGTGTAGACTGGCTCTTGAGTAAATAACTTGCAAAAAGGCAGAAATGCCGAACTCGAACCGGAAACCTTCACTGCACACAACTCACATTATGTTATAATGTGGTGTACTTATTAATCACATACAATGATAATCCTTATCATTGTAATCATTTTCCTTTGCTGTCCTTATAGAGAATAGAGCCATCCTGGCAGCTGGACCCCTTGCAAGGAGCTCACACCAAGCATTCAGATTCTCATACAGCTCTTGGTTTCTGTGGCAATTTATTTTAACCTTTAGCACGCTGCGGGGACATGTGTCGCCCAAAAAAAAGCCTATGTTCTGACAGCTGTTGTCGACTTCATTAGCCTTACAGATATCATCGTTTCTAGCATTAGGACTTGTGTACACGTGATTTCAGCCCCGGATGTTAAGTTCTAATGTTATTTGCGAGAGAGTTAGCTTCCGTTTCCGATTTTTTTTAAGTAATGGATGTATTCGCACTTATTTTCTGTGAATTTTTAAAATCGAAATGAATCGGCATCGAACACGCGGCCATTTTCACTCTAATTTTATTGGATTCTGACGCCATGCGGTGGGGATGAGATTTTTGTCTTTATAAGCGCTGATATCGGTTCTCAGAATATGTTTGATGGCCAAGATGGAAACGAAAGTAGAATGGCATTGCTAGTATGTATAATTTTAGGGGTTAGGATTAGGTTTATCGGAAAGGTTTAGGGTTACGGCCGAATGTCACTGCTGACGAGGGCGTTTGTTGCTTTGCTACTGATGATAGGTGTAACGAAAAGATCATTATTTGATTTGTATTGGTCTATTGATCAAATGACTTTCATTGAGATGCAAGGGATATGGACTCTTCGTTTGTTGGTCATTAAAAAAATTTTTTTTTTAAATTTTAAAATAAAAAAAAAAATTTTTTTTTAATTTTTTACATTTTTTTTTTTCATCTTTCCTTTCCTCATTTCCTATCACATCTAACATGTACACAAACAAATTTTATATCATCAGATTCATCATTCATTCATTTCTATACAGTCCAAAAATTAGAGCAATTGACCTAAAAACAAAAAAAACTATAGAATTTACAAGTCACCCACTATAAAAATGGGTCGTTGTGAAAAAGAATGCAGTGGCAGGACCACTGTTTTGGGAAAAGAATGCAGCGTGCTAAAGGTTAAATGATGAAGTTTATAAACCCAATCTGGCCTAACTAAAACAAACAAAATGACATTTCAAGAAAAAGGACACTTTGTGTTTTATGGTTATTTCAAAATTTACTAGAAACAGAACAAAACTGAGCTCCTGTACAGCTTAACAGGGGGTCCAATGATCACAAATAACATGGTACAGATATGTTATACTCCTTTCTATCAATAGTAGAAAAACTTCAAAAACGTAAAGAAAAAAAATGGAGTTAGAACAAGCAAGTGCTCATGGCACAAAACAGTGCTGATAGAATAACAGCCGGTGACCCTACTCAATGAAGGAATGAACTCAATGAATCACTGAACTGATTAACCCTTTCGCAACGACAGGTTTTTCATTCCAAATGACAACACCATTTTCAGCTTAGTTCGTTCCCCTGAACGACAGGATAATTGTAATTTTAGGGGTCATATTTTTAATTTGACTGTAAACAGTTTACCGTAAAAGGAAACCCATTAAAAGTATATTCTGAACCAGACTACACAAACTCTCACCCTGAATCTGGGTAATCTTTACATTTAGTGCCGTCGAGTATGTATAATATGTGTATTGAGTCAGCATTAGAATTAGGGTAGCCTAACCCTAAACCTAACCTCAACCTTAACTCTAAATGGTACGAAAATACACATATTAACTCTTTCAGGACGTAGGGGTTTTCCCATGTTTTATGCAAGGAATTTTTTGCGACTCAGATTTTTCATATAGTGTTACCATGTAAGTGTCAGTTATTTCAAAGTTTTTAACAAATATAGTCATGTTATATATATTTAAAAAGGAAAATGAATGAGGATTCTGAATACGTTCAGTTTATAAATTTAAAAAATTTTTTATGAGTATAAAATAGTTGGAGACTGTGAAGAAAAAATTTTTACAAAAAAAAAAACAAAACAAAAACATATCAGAATTACCCACTCAAGATAGCAAATCAATCACTTATGTTATCCAAGATACAAATATTTGTAAACTACATTCATTTTGGAAATAAAATACATATGGTTCAAGTTTATGCTCTAACTACTTTTCAATTGGCTTCAAGAAAAGGAAAGACACTCTTTTGTCACAAATTTTCTGCGGCACAGGTTTTTCATATAGTGTTACCATGTAAGTGTAAATTATTTCAAAGTTTTTAATAAATATAGTCATGTTATATATATTTAAAAAGGAAAATGAATGTGGATTCTGAATATGTTCAGTTTATAAATTAAAAAAAATTTTATGAGTATAAAATAGTTGGAGACTGTGAAGAAAAACATTTTACAAAAAAAAAAACATATCAGAATTACCCATTCAAGATAGCAAATCAATCACTTATGTTATCCAAGATACAAATATTTGTAAACTACATTCATTTTGGAAATAAAATACATATGGTTCAAGTTTATACTCTAACTACTTTTCAATTGGCTTCAAGAAAAGGAAAGACACTCTTTTGTCACAAATTTTCTGCGGCACAGGTTTTTTCATATAGTGTTACCATGTAAGTGTAAATTATTTCAAAGTTTTTAACAAATATAGTCATGTTATATATATTTAAAAAGGAAAATGAATGTGGATTCTGAATATGTTCAGTTTATAAATTAAAAAAAAATTTTATGAGTATAAAATAGTTGGAGACTGTGAAGAAAAACATTTTACAAAAAAAAAAACATATCAGAATTACCCATTCAAGATAGCAAATCAATCACTTATGTTATCCAAGATACAAATATTTGTAAACTACATTCATTTTGGAAATAAAATACATATGGTTCAAGTTTATACTCTAACTACTTTTCAATTGGCTTCAAGAAAAGGAAAGACACTCTTTTGTCACAAATTTTCTGCGGCACAGGTTTTTCATATAGTGTTACCATGTAAGTGTAAATTATTTCAAAGTTTTTAACAAATATAGTCATGTTATATATATTTAAAAAGGAAAATGAATGTGGATTCTGAATATGTTCAGTTTATAAATTTAAAAAATTTTTATGAGTATAAAATAGTTGGAGACTGTGAAAAAAAACATTTTACAAAAAAAAAAAAAAAAAAACATGTCAGAATTACCCAATCAAGACAGCAAATAAATCTTTTATGTTATCCAAGATACAAATATTTGTAAACTACATTCATTTTGGGAATAAAATACATATGGGTTCAAGTTTATACTCTAACTACTTTTCAATTGGCTTCAAGAAAAGGAAAGACACTCTTTTGTCACAAATTTTCTGCGGCACAGGTTTTTTCATATAGTGTTAACATGTAAGTGTCAGTTATTTCAAAGTTTTTAACTGAATATAGTCATGTTATATATTTTAAAAAGGAAAATGAATGAGGATTGTGAAAATTTTCAGTTTAAAAATTTACAAAATTTTTATGAATATAAAGTAGTTAAAGACGAGACAGAAAAATATTTTACTAAACAAAAAACAAAACAAACATATCAGACTTACCAATTGAAGACAGCTAATCCACCATCCAATATAGAAATCACTGTAAACTATATCCATTTTTGAAATAAACCACACATCAAGTTTATACTCTAACTACTTTCCATGTGTCATCCAGAAAATGAAATACACTCTACTGTCACAAATTTACAAATAATTGAAAAAGATCACAAAATGTGATATATGTGCTGAACTGCTCTCACAAAGAACACTCATTACACCCCAACTTATATTTACAACTTAGCTTTAGTGTGCCATTTTAGGAAACATTCATCTATGTGCAGATGGGGGTGGCAAGTGCATCCGGCACAATAATAGTTTGTCCTTTTCCTGTCGTCAGGTGTACTGCAAACTTTACACCTATTGAACTTAGTGCTTCTTTGCATTATATGTTTTGCACCCTCCAGTCTTTCCAATGGGTTATCTGATAATTTACTTGGCCTTGGAGGATTTAGCTTTCCATCCTATAATCATCTCATCAATAGCTACGTCTTGGTTCGGAGTGTATGCCGCAACAAATTGAGAGCATAACATTTGAACGAAGGGCTCTATTTTATTTTTCCCTTCTGCAACTGGCTCACAGATATGCAACATAGTTTGCAATATAGACAAAAATCTGTCTCTCTCCATCATTTGGGAATAAAATGGAGTGTGAAACATAGGCTCTTGTGAGGAGAAATAATCTTTTATGCTTGGCCTTTTGTCGATACCCATTGCTTGATGCAGAGCAAAAAATTTTAGCAGCTCATAATCGCTTACTGGATTCCATCGATTATATCTTGATCTTTTCAGTGACGGTGTATGCTTCTGTACTTCAATTTCTGCAAAGCAGTTTATGCTTTTTAAAATTTCCTCCCTTATAGCTGATGATACAAGGCTTTCAAAACACTGGATCGGGGTAGATGATTCATTTAGGCCTAAATTTGCGGACACACCCACTGCTCTTCCGTCTTTAGGTTGAAATCTAAAGCTATTCGTTGTTAGTACACCCAAGTTTGCTTCGTGCCATTCTATATTTCTGACACACTCCTGTTTTCGTCTTTCCCCTTCTTGTAAAACTAAATTAGGTCCTACTGGGTCTGATGTTGAAGAATCAAAGTTAGGTGATAGAACCACACCCACTCTTTTTTAACATAATAGGCCTACCTTCATTCTCTGAATCGACATCACTGAAAGACGAATTATTCATCGAATTAGCACTAAAATCACTACTGCTATAGACGTCCTCATCTTTGCTGAAATTTTCTAGCAAACTAAGGGCCTGCTGAGCACTTAAACGAGCAGGTCGCTTTCGAGAAGATGAATTAGATGCCATCGAAAATATGTATCGAAAATAGGTAACCCAAATTTCGTAACAAAAACACGAGGATGCAATCGGAATCGGTTTGAATTTAATAGAAAGAGTGACGCTATAACTCTCCCGCTTTAGAAATAATAATAAAAATGGCTATACTTCCGCTTCCCAGTCATCGAAAACTTCTAACTGTGATGAAACTGGTTGATCGTCCTTTAAGAGTTAAACATACTCGACGGCACTAAAGGTAAAGATTACCAGAATCTCAGTAAAAAGAGTTGTCAGAATCATTCAAGTTGAATAAATTCAACTCAAACAAGAATTTTCATGCTCTTTTTCCACAAGATGTTTATGGTTCGCCGGTACGGCAGCGTCCATGTTTGTGAACTTTCGCTTTGGTAAAATCACTTATCAGTTCTACTGTATTCGCTAGCAGTAAAATATTTTGTTCGTTTCAAGCTTAGTGGCCAGATTTTTTAATGCTGAATCCGATTATGCCAGCAATTGCCGATACGATTGTACGCTGTACGTCATATAGGTGAATGGGAACGAGGTATCGCGCTACTTACGTGACGTATGCGGTATGGCACAGCGGGAAATATTGTGACGATTTATGCCGTACGGCGTATGTCATAATGGTGCTGAAAGGGTTAATGAATGAGGGAGTTGTTCTTTATATAGTAATAAGAAGTTCTAAAACGGACATATTCTACTACACTGGTGAAATAGAAGCAATGAGAAGCTGGAATAAACAAAATTGATGAAGTAAGCACAATAATACACAACACTCTTCTACATGAGCACAAATAATGATGTCAATTAAAAAAAAAAAAAAAACACAATTTTGAAAGGTCTACTTAATGAAAGCAGGAATGTAAAATGAAAAACGTCACCTTTAATAATTTTTCATCTTCATGAGTAAATACGTCCAACATCAACTGTAACACTGTGTTGTTATCCAACCTTAAAAGAAAGACAAGTGATAAAAATAAATAATGTATATAGCTCAACTTTGTTTAGTTTATTATCTTCACCTGCAAACTTCTATATGGAGCAGGATCCGGCACATTATTATGACAGCAATGATACAGCAAACCTCTGCATGGATCACAGACATGGATAATGTCTACAGGGAGCAGAGAAATGGTAAACCATTTTGTTTCAGAGATATGGAAAACATCTACAGGGAGCAAGGAATGGTAATCCTTTATATGTTTCAGAGACATGGATAATGTCTACAGGGAGCAGAGAAATAGTAAACCTTTATGTTTCAGAGACATGGCAAATTTCTATACAGAGCACTAATGTGGTAATTTCTATATGAAGCAAAAATGTAGTAAACTTCTACATGTCGCAGTAACATGGAAGAAACTTTGTATGGCGTGGAGACATGACAACCTTACATACTGGAATAGAGACCTGGCAAACTTTAATGTTGATCAGAGACATAACAAACTTTTAAGTGGATAAGAGACATAGAAGACTTTTATATAGCACAGAGAAATGGCAAATTTTTACGTAATCAGAGACAACAAAGTTGTGTAAAATCCTTTAGGAAACAGAAATATGGAGGAGGGCTATTATAGAGGGTCCCTACAAGATGCCACTAGGCGTGATGGCCACTGATTGCTTTGTCAGTCAGCGACCAAGGACCAAAGAAGATTATAGAGTGTCCTGTGTAGTTTCCAGAAATCTCTGAAAAGACAAAGATAGAACAAGACTACTGCTCTATCAGGTATAGCGACTAATTTCATCTCAAGGCGGTTTGCGTTGCACTAAGTTGTGCACCTTGCGGCCCAGTGCACCCATCTTAGCATGCATTTATTTTGGACTGCTTCCCTAGCCTCTGGTTTTCCGTGACCTTCCTGCAAGGCTGCAGTTGTTTGTCATCAGAGTTGTCTCTCCTAGGACAGTTGTCTTTCCGAACTAACGAGTCTTTCCTACCCGGGTTTGTGTGAAGTTTTCCTTCTCTTAGGTAGATTTTCAACCAAGACTATCATGCTCCTCCTGCACTATTTTTTTTGCAGGGTTTACTCTCTGACTTTAGTTTTACCAGGGTAAGTTCCCTCTGCATGCCTTTGGTGGGAATTTGGGACATGTTTACACACCGGTGGGCCCAATTTTCCCCACACCTAACATAGGGGGGGGGGGGGGGGCATGCTCCTCTGAGGGGTTTCTGTAAGGTCCCCCACCCATAATGAATTTTATTTAGGAAGGGCCTGTCTTGTCACCCCCCCCCCCCCCCCCCACCTTTCTATAAGGAGTAGAGACATAGCAAACAGTAAAAGCAGCAAAGAACCCGCAAATCACTGTCAACAAATAACTGACAAGGGAGATTTTATGCATGAAATTATGTATTATTAAATCAGCAATAAGGAACTTTGAAATATCATAAACCAATCTAGAGCAAACAGATTTAAAAAAAAAAAAAAACACATTTAAGACTGACCAAAAACATATTGAAAAACATCCATTGAAGCCATCAGTGGGAGTTGTGAGGCATTAAATTATATTATAAAATCAGCAATAAGAAACCCTGAACAAGATAAACTAACTAAAGCCAACAGAGATGAAAAAAAAAGGTATTTAAGATTGAACAAAAACACATTGAAAAAAAATCTCTTGAAGCCATCAGTGGCAGTCTCGAAACATGGATCACACTGAGGAAAAGAACAAAGAGGAATCTATGTAACAAATGAATGCTAAACATGTAGACTTATGATGGGAAAAAACTAAAATTGAGATCTAAATGTACAGAAAACGATTTGTCTATAATAGGTACTACTGGACAGCTACAGCTGTAGGTGAAGGTCATTACAAGAAGACTGTGTGTATTATTATTTCTGAGTCTGTCATTTAATAATTCAATAAATAAATCAATCAATACCTTTAGCTCCCCCGTGGAGTATAGGCCTTCAACAAACACATGCCAAGTCCTCTTGTCATGTGCCATCAGCTCAAGTTCTTTCCACATCTTTCTAATCATGTTCGTTTCTCTCTGTTCTCTTCTCTATGATTTCTTCTGTCTACCTCTACTTCTCCTACTCTAGGTATTCCATAACAAGGCCTGCCTGCTCCTGTAATTATCAACAGGGTTCTTCAATGTGTCTCCAATCCATCATTTCTCATCACTTATCCCCCTCGCACGTCTGCTTCTTGTCATCAGTTCCACACTGTTGACCTTCATTTAATAATTACACAAAATTAATTAACAGACCAGATGAAACGTGTACATATGATTGTATTCATTTTAAGCAAGCTATGTAGAATATCTTTATTAAAAGAGAAAGACAATTATGACTGAGTGTGAGTGAGTGTTTCGGCAATCTGAGTGTATGACTTAGTGTGAGTGTTTCGGCAATCTGAGTGTATGACTGAGTGTGAGAGAGTGTTTTGGCAGTCTGAGTGTATGACTGGGTGTGTTTCGGCAATCAGTGTATGACTGAGTGTGAATGAGTGTATCGGCAATCTGAGTGTATGACTGAGTGTGAGTGAGTGTATCGGCAATCTGAGTGTATGACTGAGTGTGAGCGAGTGTTTCAGCAATCTGAGTGTATGACTGAATATTTACATTAATGCTGGTGTAAATGACTGGTTAAGAGAGGGTGACAGATACCTAGCTAAAAATTTGAATTAATATTTCAGTAGTTCTGTTCCATATATAAACTTATGATAGACAGGTTGCACAAAAAGTATCCTGTCCAAGCCAAACCTGAGAGACAGATCAGTATCTCTTGCTTGCGTCTCCTCCTGTCTATCTCTTTCCACAGCAGGAGAGTCAGAAGTCTGAATGATGCAGTCCCTATTGTCCTAAATAATTGAAACAAAGAACATATAAAATAACTAGCAACAGTATCAACCTATGGTAGGAAAATCTACACAGTGCGTTTACAACAGGAAGTAATATAATTCTCAGGAGGAGTCCTCCCATCTAACAAGGTTTCCACACTTTATTCTCCTTCACACATTAAGGGGAGTGGGCTCGCTTGGGTTATGACCCCCAAATGTCCGCCTTCTGTTGATTTTTCACCTGCACCAGGTACTGTATTAAATTCACCTTGGTTGTAACTTCCAACTTCACTCCTGGTTTTATAAATTCTGCCAGCATGAGGTAGTTGTGAAAAAGACAATTGTTATATATAAATTATCGTCTTAAATTCCATAGCCCATTTTGATTGTTCCACAGCCAGCATGATGTTCTTTTCAGTTTTCGCAAAGCCTTTTAAGTGCCTTTGTTCTTGACTGTCCCTTCAGGCCTAATTGTTTCAGCAGATCATACACCGAGGCAGCCACTACACCACTTGTTCTGCATATATCACGTTTGCTGTGAATTTGTCATGTCTCTAATCGGTGACCAGATCATTATAATCGGCACTCTGAATGTGTGCTAATTTGGATTTGAATGGCAATGTCAGCTCAATCACTATAATCTGGAGCAACGACAAGGAGTGTAGAACTATATCTGGTCATCTCTGAGACTTCCTAATAACTTCAGGGTATGTCCCTCGCCCAGGCAGGTCCACTACCATCTACCAGTCATTTGCACCATCAAGAACAGTTGGTAAGCTAACATTTGGTTTGGGATGTGATGACTTCCCTGCTCTCAGGAAATACGTTTGTAATACTAGGCTGGTGTAGTTCTTGGGGGTCAATGAAGATACACAGAACAAACAGGACTAATGCTCCCTCAGTACAAGGTGACTAATATAAGGCTGTGTGCACGGGGCTGGCAACTTCATCATGTGAAACAAATTGCCTCAGAAACCACTGCTGTAAGAGCATGTGAATGCTTGGTGCAGGCTTCCTTCAAGGGGACCAGCTGTTGTGGTCTCCATGCTCAGTGAGGAGCACAAAGGAAAAATAAAGGTGTTTAATACTAGGCCTGATTTTGCTGCGCCTGACTTTATGGGAGATAATTAAAGCCCAGAAACAAAGGACACATAAATGAGCTGGGAACTGTATCAACTTATTCTCTACACAATGCAAAACAAAGACAGGGCAACATAAAGGAAATTAATATTGAAAATTACATTAACTAAAAGTCGCAGAGAGAACATCCCACCTGAGATAAGGTACAATCGGTGACAGGTTGGCATGTCTCATTTTGAGAAAGTGGAAAAAAAACAAAACAAAAAACCTTCATTTAGTTTAACATATTGATAATCAGATGTATACATTTTATAAAACATCTGCTTCTCTGCTATCAAATGGTATACGTTACATTTGCCAAAAATGATTCTAAATACATTTAACATGCCTTTGAAAGCACTGACCCAGACAGATATGGCACCAGCATATAAACCTGATTTTGTTTTTGAATTCAGTACCTACAGCCTACTGTCTTCAAACATATGTAACTTTTCACTATAAATTTTTAAAAATTGTAATATTTTTTTTTTTTGCACCAACACAAAAATCACTGAAAGATGCTTCATGTCATAGCAATGTGTCAACACTTCAAAATGCCAACACGTTACAGACTTTATTAGATGAATCATCATCCTCAGCTGCCATCTCCACATCGAAGATTGGCTGCGATGGATCTTGTCGTCTGCCTCTAGTCTTGTTGGTACACTCTGACAGACTCTTTCCTGTCACCATTCAACTCTTTCTTCCATTATGGTCTTCGGCAAGGCGTTATGTCTTTTTATGGGGGGTTTGGGATGTCAGGTATTGGTAGTACCTCTGGTGAAGGAGCTGTCATGCCCTTTTCAGGGCAGCTCGGCCACCTTTGGTCCAAACCTGGCATCCAGCTCTCACCTGTGGCTCCTCGTAGCTGTCAGCATGCGACAGCAGCCACCCCCCGGGAAACAGCTTTGACAGGCCGGCTAAACTAGGTGAGGGTAGCCGACTGGTTATAAACCTTCGGTGAGTTAGGGTCTGCCTACCCATGCATGCGAAGACTGGATTCGGTAGACTGCGCGGAAGAAACCACCTGTTGGTTCAACGGGCATGACGGCGATTACCAGCAACGCGCTGTGGAGCGTAAGGAGCAGGGCGAGGCACGTAGAAAGCCCTGGTCATCCACTGCACCTGACTTCATCTCCAGTCGTTTTGACTTGTCTTGCCACTGGATTAAGATGGACCCAGGCGAGAGAGTGAGGTCGACGAATTGCGCAACTCTTCCTCACTTTAAACCAAATCACTGCGCAAGTCACTCTTTCATCCACTCATAAGCCCTGACACGTGGAAAGCTGCTGCGCAAGACCGAACTGCCTGGCGCACATCTCTTCGTAAAGGTGCAGCGGCATGCGAATCATCCAGAAGAGCAGCAGCGGAACAGCGGAGACAAGCTAGAAAAGACCGTGTAATAAAACCTTCACACGATGCAAACATTCCCTGCCCACACTGTCTGAGATCTTTCCAGGCCCGCATCGGGCTCATCAGTCACCTTCGTACTCATAGACTATCCTAACATATTCCTAATAATTGGATGAACAGAGTGGTCTTCATCACCCGTGATGGACGAACAACAAAAACATGTCTTTTTATATAACCAAAATGTTTTAGCTGTATAACTTTAATTTCCTTCATTAATTCTCTTTTCGCTCCTAGCTTTTCTAGAATCTCTTTATTAGTTTTATTTTTTTTCATGAGGCATGACACATTCTTCTACACATCTGCATCTCAAGGGCCTCAAACCTTTCTTACAACTGCTTGTTTACTGTTCATGTTTCTACACCACAGAGCAATGAAGAGTGTATATAAACACCTGATGACTCAGTTTCAATTTGTGAGCTATTGTCTAGATGTTAGCATATGTCTCGTCGCCACCTTAGTACTGCTTTATTCTCTCTCCACTTCAACTTGTTTTGAGAAAAATGTGTTCACAGTTTTTGGGTTACTAGTTGAAAAGAAGGAGATACCACATTAAAGTGAAATTTGTCATGATGATCAAAACTTTTAACTGTACGATATTGTGTAGGATGATAGATCATTGTGTAGGATGATAGATCATTGTGTAGGATGATAGATCATTGTGTAGGATGATAGATCATTGTGTAGGATGGTAGATCATTGTGTAGGATGATAGATCATTGTGTAGGATGATAGATCATTGTGTAGGATGATAGATCATTGTGTAGTATGACAGATCATTGTGTAGGATGGTAGATCATTGTGTAGGATGATAGATCCTTGTATAGGATGATAGATCAATCTACTTTGTCAATTTATGACCTCAGGTCTATTTTGGCCAAAAGTGAAGATGAAAAATTAATTAATGTTGTTGAATGTAGTTTAGGCCATTCCTATTCTCTTAATTTCTTACGAGATGAATATCTTGACCAAATGGCTGAATTAATGAAGGCACATTAGGGGGAATGCAGATGCTATAAACAATATTATTGATAAGAAATTTGGATTTTAGTATATTCCGAATTTTGGATGTTTTGAAAGGGAATAATCAACCTGGATACAGGTCCAAAGTTGAGTTGGGACAGACAAATTACCTCGACTTATCCGAAAATTCTAGATATAAAAAAATCGACTTAACCAGAGTTTTTTTTTAAACAAAGCCAAAGAATACATTTGGCCATGATCTTCAGAAATGCTTCTACTGAGTAATTTGACCTATGTGAGTTCCATTAAAAATCAGAGGCACATCTCCAATCCAACCTGCAAGTCTGGAAGGAAGAGCTGGAGAAGAGAGGGATGGTCATAAGCAGCACTAAATCAAAATCCATGGTGATATCACGAGAAGAAAGAAGACACCAGATTAAGCTGGGAGAACAGGTCCTGCACTTTAAATACCTCAGAGCTATTATAGACCGAAAGGAAGGCATCAAAGAAGAGTTGGCCACTTGAAAAGCAGCAGCTGGAAGACTTTTTCAGGCCATAAATCGAGGATTCCTCAGCAAGAGAGAGGTTGGTAAGAAAACGAAGATGGCTGTATACCACTCCACCTATGTCCCAGTCTTGACATATGGATGCGAGTCATGGGCAATGACTACAACCCATAAAAGCCAGATCCAAACCTCAGAAATGAGGTATCTGAGGAAGGTGGTTGAAGTAACAAGAAGAGACATGGTCCACAACCAGATGATACGTCAAGGCCTTAAATCCCACCCCCTGCAGACCCAAGTAGAACAGTCCCAACTAAGATGGTTTGGCCATGTCTGCAGAATGGGAGAAGATCAGCTACCACGACAAGCATGGGAAACAAAGAGCCAGGGATCCAGACCCCCAGGACGACCCAGAGTCCACTGGGAGGACAACATTAGACAATCTTTGAAGGACCGAGGACTAGAATAGAACCAGGCCAGGAGGAAAACAGCCGATAGGATAGTCTGGCGCTCTCTCTTCCAAACCTCTACACCTCACGGTAGAAGGGGAACGACTAAGTAAGTACGTAAGAGTTCCATTAAAATGGATTGCACTGTACATCTTCAAGTACCAGACCTGGTGGTGGCTAAGGTGATATCTCTTCATAACTTTCTTCCTTCACTACTATTTATTGATTCCATTACTTTTTTCCCGATGGCGTGATGTTAAACTGTCCAGTATATTCTCTTTTTGTCTTCGTCTATATATTTTTCATATAATCTTCTGTTGCCATAGTATATTCCTACTTTCTTCTTCTCATAACATGTGCAAATTAGAAAAATTAATGTAACGTAACATGAATGTCAATTTTGCAAAAGAACAATAGACACTGGAATTTTTCCCTTCGCTCCCCATGGAGCCACCATGGCAGTTGGCCTTTTTGCAGGAAGCCGGTACAGGCATACCTCGTTTCCCAGATATTGGGCGTTTTTTTTCTTCAAATTTTTCATGTTTATTTATTAGAATGTGCCTTCTTCTTCCGATAGATTTTGGCAAAAAGATTACAATTCGCTGAAGGCTCAGAAAAGAAGATTGACATTTTTTTTAGCAATAAAGTATGTTTAATTTTACAGTACATTGTTTTTATTTTATACCTAGCGCTATTGGCCAGCGTGATGCTGACCACATCACCCCTAGTGTGCTGATGGTCAAGAAAATATGGGCCTAACACCATATTCCCAATATGCCTCAAAGGGCGTGTAACGGGATCCTTTACCTCCTTTACCTAGCGCTATTGCGCACTTATTATACATAGTGTAAACATTATTTTAGGCTTTTATATGCACTGGGAAGCCGAAAAAATGGGTGTGACCCACTTTATTGCGATATTCACTTTATTGCGGTGGTCTGGAACCGAACTCGCAATATCTCCGAGGTATGCCTGTACAATGCATGCATATGCTCTTACAGTGGTGGTTTCTGCAGCAATATGTTTAACATGATGAGGCTCCCAGTCCCACACACAACCTCATATTAGTTGCCTTTGTCCAATGTGCCAGATTAGATCATTTAGAATTTTAAAAAAAAAAAAAACATGAAAATAAAAATTAGCTAACCACTCTTAAGCAAGGACAAAACAAAATTAATTCCTGAAAATTCATTTCATATTAAACAACACATAATCAGCCTTTAAAATAATAAAAAAATCTACATACCTCTAATTGTGACACTGCCTGGTCAGCACAGACTTCTGCTGATGCCTCAGGTAACCCTGACTGACTGTGAAACATTCCAGAAGCATCTTCTTTATGGTTCGAATAAACATCATCCACATTTTCAGCTTTGAAAGACAATTCAAGCCCATCATGCTCTTTATATCCTTTAACTGTTTCCTCACATGTGCGTCCAACCTGCTTATCACAACTGGAATTTTTGTGCTCCTCAACACATGCTTCCTTCTGCAGATTCTGATCATATATAACCAAGTTTCCCTCTCTCAAAATGTCCATGTTGTTTATAGTGGACTTGGGTATAGGGTTAAAATCCTTAGTCAGATCTGAGCTACAGGAAGCACTAGGGCTGCCAGTTAAGTCACTCAAGTGTTCTGAAGATTCCTTGCCTCTGCATGGTGCAATATAGGAATCTGGTAAATCATCTACATGCAATGAAAATAAACCACATCTGATGTTCTCAGAAGTCACTTCTGAACTAGAATTATTGCTTGCGGCACCAGAACAACAAGGTTCTGCTATATTATCAGCACTCTGTACCAAAGCAAGCTTTGAACTGCTTGGAATAAGTGGCAGCTCTGATGATGTACAATCTTGACATTCTTGAGAAAAAGTTGATGTAAAGTTACTGATGTCTGGACTGTGAGTACTTGAAGTTGTAGATTTACCATCTGGTGCAGCCAAACTACAAATATGTACACTTGAATCACACTCACAGATAGATTTAGAGACAATGTCCAAACCAGCCTGGTCAACATGACCAGCCATCTTTGGCGGCATTTCTCCTAGATTTTTATCACAAATTTCACTATTAACCACATCACTTTTCACGAATGTGGAGTTATTTGAGATATCCTCTATATTCCTTTCATTGCCTCCTTGCTTGACCCATGAATGTAATTTGTTATTATCATCGTCATTTTGACTAAGTAAAGCACTGAGAGTGCCCACTGGCTTGGCTACAGTGTACAGAGTTTTACCATTTTTTGGGTCTAAACTGTTCCTGTCTGTCTTCTTCCTTTTAGATTTACCACCACTGCTCTTTTTACTTTTGATGCAGATAACTTCAAGTGAGTGGCCTCCTTCATTTGTATAATCAATGCCAGAAGAAACAACATTTTCAAGCCTCTGATGCCTGTCTGGATCTCCTAAAGAACTGACTGATGTCAAGGAAACACTGTCAGATGAAGTTCCATTCTGTTGCTTGGTGTTCAAGATTGCTTCAGCTAAAGTTACACTGTGTTGTCTAGTACCATTTGTAGAAATGATATCACCTGGAAAGCCTGAATCAGCAGAGATGGTGCTAGCCTTCATGTGACAGTCTGAATGGGACTGGCCATCCAAACTGGCAAGACTTAGAGAGTCAGAGTCACTTGGCTGGTGAGATGTTGATGCTGACGAGTTAGCAAACACCTGTAGGGAGATTATTTTGCAACATGAATGCTTCTTTAAAATGTCCACACAATATGATACATATTCCCTCAAAGAAAATAAATATCTCCTCAATACAACAAAAGCATGAAGTATTAAATATGAATCATCCTCAATAATCAAATAATTAATGAAGGAAACCTCCTGAGACCTGTGAGTGGTAAATAACAAATACAGTAAATAAATAAAGATAAAAGGCAGGCACTCGTATGACAGAGTGCCATTTGGATAGTCCCTAATTTGATTTTCCAGTGAGCTAGTCTCTTATATTTCTTTTCTGTTGTCTTGTGCTCTCCTTCTTTGATTTCTATCTTATGAATGCCTGCTACATACCTTTATTTATTCAATAATCAAAGGAGATCAAATTTACTACAGAAAAGAAAACATGTTCAACTCAAATGTTAATACTACAAAAAGAAAACGCTTTCAACTCAAATGTCAAGTCCTTGGCGAAGTAGAGGAGCGTGAGCGTCCCCATGACCCCAAGAGCTATGCCGGCAGTAGCATAGCAAACAACAGGGTCTCCCAAGCCAGACAGGCCGAAGGGTAGGGACCAGATCAAGAGAGACACACACTTGTTGCCTTGCAGGCATGCTGGGACAGTCAAAGGCTAAGGAAGACGACCTGACAGAAATGCCTGTTAAAATTGGATGCACTGGCCTAAGGGCTTGACGAAATAGTGCAACGTACTTCACCTAATGATGATGTCACGAATAAACAGTAAGAATGGTGCTCATCCCGTGGAGTCCAGACAAGTAGCACGAGCTGCCATCAGTACTATTCCTGGAAAAGCCCTACAGAGATAAAAATAGCCTCAAGCTGACTACTACTTTCTTTGAAAATATTCAAGTTGACGTCTGAGAGTGTAAGAAGAAGAAGAAAGGTCAAGTCACTCCTACAATACAATATGGCCCTCAAATATGGAAGATTAGCAAGAATTATAATCAAGAAGTTACAAATATTCACAAATGGGTTTGCACAGAACAGAAAGATTAAATTAGATGACAGGATCAACAATGTGGAGCTGACTGAAAGAACCAAACAAGTACCAGCAGCACAAGAGGTAAGTAAATAGACATGCCAGGTGGTTATGAGACATACTGGGGAAGTCACCTGATGGTATTACTGGGCAATTCGTTAATTTGTAAAACTGATTCAATACCATTTTATTTGTTTATATATATATATTTAAATCCTTGTTCTGGAGGTTAAAAATACAAATTAATCAAAAACAGGGTAGAATAAACAGATGGAGCATGGGGGCCACACCTGCAGTTTACCCCCAAACTTGCACCAAACCAATTCATGTGCTCTTGTGGTGGTAGTTTCTGTAAACCATTTATTTTGCAACATAATGAGATTGCTAGTCCAATGCACAATCTTACTTAGGTGCCTTTTATGACATGCTTGGTTGAGTGCAATGACATTATTCTTTGTTCTCAAACACTGGGCCTGAGAAACCACAGGTGGTCTATAGCATCTAAGGTGCCCCAAGAATAAACTACTTCCGTACAGTACTAACCTCCGATCATGACCTGTAATGGCTAGGATGCCCCAAGAATGAACTAGTTCCGTACAGTACTAACCTCTGACCTTGACCTGTAACAGCTAGGGTGCCCCAAGAATGAACTAGTTCCATACGGTACTAACCTCTGACCTTGACCTGTAACGGCTAGGGTGGCCCAAGTAAGAGTCGGAAGAATCAGAGCTAGCGTCTCCATCTTGCTCTGAATTGCTGCGACCGCGGGGTGGATATGCATTGAGGTCAAGGTATGGCACGTCCTGGAGAAAATTATAAACAAAGTATAAAATAACAAACTGATTAAGTCACTACTGGAGAAGACATGGTCTTCAAGAAGAGAGGACTCATTTAAAGATATGAAGCACTGCAGAATATTCAGTAGAAAGTAATAATTGTGGGCCATCACTTAGGCTACCTTGTGTAGTTTGAGGGGGTCTCTGATAAGAAGAAGAAAGAAACAGGACATCTGCTTCCACGATCATGTCGTAAGTAGCAATTAACATAAAGTTGTACGTGGAGCTGGCAATCTCATCATGTAAAGTGAATAGCTACAGAAACTAATGCTGCCAGAACACTTCAATGTTTTTTCGTACAGATTTCCTGCAAAGGGACCAGTCGTGGTGGTGGTCCTGCTCCACATGGAGTAAAAAGGGAAATGATGATGATGATACCTTTCGGCTGTACTCATTTTGCCCAATATATACTGAAGCACACTGAGAATAAACAAATGGCACTCAAGGCCACAGAACCAGAAATTAGCAAATAAATTTAGCAGAAATTTGTTGCTAAGCTATTGGCTTCCATAACTGATCTATGTGTCCATATTTATTCACCCAACTGGAGTGCTTGTGTCAATGGTGTTAAGTGTTTGGTTTTGTTTTGTTTTAAGGACCATCCTTCATTGCACACGGACAATTCCATCAGTGCTCCGATCTCTTTCCTGAAATCCCACAAAAAGAGGATCTCAGCACAAACTCTGTAGCACCGGCCAGGATCCCAATGTGTGTATACAGGAACCACACATTCTGTAAAAGTGTCTGTGGTGGGTAGGGTTTCCTAACGAGGATGTCCTGAGAGAGGCCAGTGCACAAGGAAGCTTATTCCTCATGTTAGAAGGAATCAATCCACTTTCTTTGGGCGTGGTATGAGAAGAGGAAAGTTGGAATATATCGTTATCAACAGGAAAGATTGAAGGATAAAGAGACAGAGAAAGACAAAGAGAGCAGATAATGGACAGTTTGACATCGTAGCATGGAAAGAAGTCAAGAACAGAATTGATAAATAGTACCGGAGACAGGAAGCTGTGATAAGACATTACCTACACCACCTGGCATGGTACTTGAAGAAGAAGAAAGTAATTTTTAATGTTGCCATGGCAGCGGCCATATGGCCTACTCTTTACGATTTCTAACCATTTGTAACGTGCGCAACTTGCACATGGGACTACAAATTTTTCGCCATTATCTGAGAAGGCTAGGCATCCGATCTCCCTACCCAGGAGATCAGGGGGAAGTATGAAATCATTAAGAATCACTGGTTCTGAAAAAATTTCCATCAATTATACTACTCGTCAAAAGTCAAGGGCCACCCTATTATTTTCAATACACTTTTATATAAGCGCATAGAATGATTAAATGAAGGAAGTTTTTAGTAAAAATGGGTGCAATATCTTCCTCTGACAGTCCTCTATGCACGTTAAGCATAAAAACAACTCACCGACAACCATGGGGATCACGTGCAATTTGGTTTGCTGACCATAAATTCACATTTTTAATCTGTTTTTTCAAACTTCCTTACAACCAAACAGGTGAAGTAATCGTGCTGATTGACATTCCACGTGCAATGGCGACTTTTCGTGAACAGAGTTCACTCTTAATTTGTTTTACAATCAGCAGACTTAGGGTAGGTTCATCACTTGCAAAAACCATGCCATCGAGAAGAAGTCTTGCGACTTTACAAAGAATGAGGGCTATAGTGTGGGTTGAAAGTGGTTTATCTGTCCGTGAGGTTGCTAGACGGCTTGCAGTGTCACACTCCACTATCCAAAGAATTTTGGAGAGATTTCAGGCCACAGGAAGTGTGGAGGATTGCCACCGGCCAGGTCGCCCTAGATGCACCAATAGACATGATGACTGGTACCTCTTGTTGTCAGCCCTGCACCATTGAACAGTGACTTGTTCCACTCTAAGATGTCAGCTGACGCAAACTGTAAACGTTAATGTCAGTCAAAGCACCATTCGCAGACATTTACATGAATTTGGACTGGCTGCTCGACATCCTGCAGTCAGAATCCCTCTTACTCCTGCTCATCGCAGAGTCCGTGTTGCTTGGTGTCGCAAGCACATCCGATGGACAAGGCAACAATGGAGTCAAGTTCTCTTCACTGATGAATCTCGCTTCACTGTGTCATTCAATGATGGCAGGATTCGAGTTTGGAGATGACCAGGAGAGCGATTTACTGATGACACAATTCGAGAGGTGGATCGTTATGGTAGGGGTTCTGTCATGGACCGGGGAGGCTTCTACAGATACGGCAGGACCCCACTCTACATCATACAAGGCAACTTGACCGGCCCAAGATACCAGAACGAAATCTTGAGACCAATTGTTCAGCCTGCTCTGGAGGCCATAGGTGGTAATGCCATCCTCCAAGATGATAACGCTCGACCCCATCGAGCTCGTGTGGTGAATGAGTTTATTCAGCAACATGGGATCATCAGGATGGCGTGGCCAGCTCATTCACCTGACCTTTCTCCGATTGAGCACCTCTGGGATGTCCTTGGTCGAAGATTGTCAACAAATCACCCACTGCCAATGGATGTTGCACAGCTGACTGCATTTCTGCTTCAGGAATGGCAAGCTGTTCCTCAGGATACTCTTCGGACCCTTGTGGACTCGATGCGTCTACACTGTCTTGAATGCCTTGCTGCAAACGGTGGTCATACCCAATTTTGAAATGTCTATTTGTCCAATATCTATTGTGTGACTTTTGAAAAGGTGGGTGACACACTTCACAGCTTCATTGCATTTGAATGTGTGTTTCCATTTCTTTACGTGACATGTCAATTTGGTATTCAATAAATGCCGGTTTGACTGATACCAATTACATTTATATCAGATTTGTTTTATGGTTTCAACCAAGGTTTTTCTAAGTGGCCCTTGACTTTTGACGAGTAGTATTCCCTGTACTGGGAGCGAACCCGGTACCTTTAGAATTATAAGCAGACCCTCTAAGCTACTCCGACCCCTATCCTGGTTTATGTGGTGCTTCTGTCTGTTGTTGCCTTGATGAGATGCTGAGTATTAAGGCCCTTGATCTGTACTCCAGATTAGCAAGAAGTGAGTGATGGTACTACTGCGCTGTTATACTTTGCAGCCAACAAACACAGTCAGATGTTTTGTTTTTGTCGGTTCAAATCACAGTACCAGGCATGACCCAGCTGGAGAAGCTACACAGGGCTTCATATCAAGTCACCAGAGGCAGGATCCCTCAGTGCATGCCCAATCCATATCCATTTGTGCTTGTGTCCATTCTCCAGCAGGCTCATGTCTGGTTTTGCACACACATTTCCTCTCCTGTTAATTTGATGTCTTTCATGGTTTGGCTCTTCATCATCATTTTTCTTTGCACTCCTTACGCAGCATACAGCCACCATGACAGTTGTAGCCTTGCAGTACGCCTGCACCAAGCAGGTCACATGCTCTTGTGACAGACACATTACAGGGCAGTCCTTGTTCTGGTAAACAAAGGTAGTCCCATAGCAGATACTGCCATAGGGGAGTGAAGTGTTAGAGACTGATGGCACAGTGCAGAAGGCATTAGTTTGCTGAAGCCCAGGCTCTTTGAGGCGCTGAAGGGTGATGATGATAAAGCATTAACAGAATGACAGCTGCAAATATGTAATCACTAGTGGATGCATAAATACAAAGCTGGACTATTAGGGAATTCTTCTTCTTCCTCGTTCATCCTGAAAAGGACGTTGGTTGCGTTGTGTCGCCGTTTACAGCAAAGCTGCGATATCTGCGCCTTTCCGCCCAACACGTCCGACTTCGGCACGGCATTTTTTAGGACCGGGTTTACCTTCCCACTTCGATCTCTACTCTCTCAGCCAGACTGCAGTGATGCAGCCTGTTTCCAGGACCACCACTTGGAGGTGGAGTAGGGTCTTGGTCAGCTCTGGTTCGCTGACCCTGACGCAAGCAGTCAGCTATGGGTCGCTGACTGCATTCCATTTTTGACGTGTCTTAGGTCCCTTGGACTATTAGGGAATTAAAAATACTCATGTGTTTATAAATATTTAAACACTCCTTTATACATACACACACATTTAAGCACACACGCACACACACATAGACACATGTACATGCACACATCTGTGGTACAATAAACAGTCTTCATACACTCTTTATTAATGTATGGTGTAGAAACATGGACAATGAACAAGCAATTAGAAGAAAGAATTCTTTCTTCTTCTTCTTTGTACACTCTCAAACATCTACTTGAATGTTTTCAAAGAACCTCACTAGAGCTTTTCCACGAATGGTACTGGTGACAACCATATGCACCCTCTCTGTTCCATATATGTTGGGCATCTTTGAAGCAGAAAGAAAGAATTGAGGTCCTTGTTATGTGGATATACAGATGAAACGGGCAAATCTCTGGGAAAGAGAAGAAGACCAATAAAGATATCCCAGAAAAGCTAAGAACGAAAAGAGAAATAACGAATGAGATCAAAGTCAGACAGATCAAAATATTTTGGTCATATAAACAGACATAACAACCTTTTTGAAAACCATAATGGAAGGAAGAATGGAAGATGAAAGTGTAGAGGTAACCAGTGCTATGAGCGAGAAGATAACATCAAGAAATGGACAGGAAAGAGTCTATCAGAGTGTATAATCAAGACAAGAGACAGGAAAGAGTCTATCAGAGTGTATAATCAAGACAAAAGACTGAAGGTATGGAGATCCACTGTGGCTGACCTTCCATGAGAATATGGCAACTGATCTTAAATATTCTTCTGAAAGAACTACATTTTCTGCTGCTCATATGGGGCCACCACTACAGTTGGTCCCCCTAGCATGAAGCTTCACCAAGCACTCACATGCTTTTGTTGTGGTAGATTCTGTAGTACTTTGTCTTACGTGATAAGGTTGCCATCCTCATGCACGCAAAAACTATAATCACAGTTTAGAAACAAAAAAATGCACACAATCCACATGCACAAGAGATGCATAAAACTGTAACCTTTCCAAAAGACTGCTTCTTTCTCACAGTGAGAGGGGCCTATTAAGATGTTTTGGGACCTCTCTCCAATCTTTTAAAAGGTAAAACTAGGAAAAAACTGATGGATTTCAGATAAATGTTTGTATTAATATATAATAATGTTTTAAAACAAAAATACATGTGTTCGTTACAGGCCCTTGACTTTGTTAAAGGTAGTGGGTCCCCTGCAAAGAAAATATAATAAAAAAAGGAACAAAAGCAGGGGTGGAAGTATCTAATAAACTAACTGTTGTACAGATACTATTAACCTGCACTCATGAGCGTACTAACATGCACATGCCATTGCTGTAGAGCTCTGTGCATTACGACTTAGTTGCATTTTTCACAGGGGTCCTTATAAGCCTAGGGCCCTAAGCTCATGTCTAGTAGGCCTAATGAATAATCTGGCGCTGTATTTATACTTATGATTTTTTTAAATTTTGAAAATGTTTTTCTTGTCTGAAGTTTTAACTCTTTCTCTCCCCGACATTTTGTTGGCTTTACCCATGCATATTAAAAATTAGTAAACCTACCCACCACAAAAATATTTACAGAACCTTGATTCCTGTAAACACACATTGGGATCCTAGCCAGTGCTACGCAGTTCGTGCATTGTGCTGCGATCCTCCTTGTGTGATATAAGGGAGGAGATCAGAGCACTGATTTGAAGTTGTCCATGAGCAATGAAGATGGGGGTCCTTAGAATCAAACCCAGGCATTAAAATGGATGTGAATTTATTTCCACGGGGGCTGAAGAAATGACTGATTAATGTTTTGACATATCATAAGTCTAAAATACAACAATGGTTTAATATTGAATAAAGTTCCTGGGGGGTCTCTTACGAGGCAAAGAATAAATAGGGCCACTGCTCCCTCAGGAATGTCATACAAGACAACTAATCTAAGGTTGTGCATGGGGCAGGCAACCTTATCATGTAAAACAAATTGTTATAGAAGCCACTGCTGCAAGAGCATGTAAATACTTGGTGCAGGCTTCCTGGAAGGAAACCAACTACTGCGATGGCTCCAAGCAGCGCAAATGAAAATAATAATGATGAAAGCGCAGACACGAGAAAATCTGAGTATAACTAAATGGCCGTAGGAGGCAGTCCCTGGTAGATCATGTACTGGCACATCATGTGGCTCTTGGGGATAAAAGGGTTAATTGTTTAAGTGTAGTTTGGAATGAACAAACAAATTTATTTCATCAGGGTAAAGAAATAGGCATTACCACCTTTTTACATTTCTGCTGTGACGTACGTCTAGTTTGACAAGTGAATTCTCCCTGATATGATGGATGATTTAAAGGGACTTTTAGCTTTTCATAACATTAGAACCCCTGAACATTTGTTGTAACTTTTCGTTTGCCAGAACGCATTCCACCGGGACTCATGTAGGATACAGCGACGAGATCAAAGAGACAGACCGAGGGATCTTAGGGGAGACTATCGGCGCTATCAAAGACAGTAGGTTTCCCTGATACGAGACGCAGTTGCTTGCCGCTAATTTCGCGTCTCGGTGTCAATCGAGGAACCGAGCGAACGGGGGAAAGCGAAACGGGCAGCAGCGAGCGGATACGAAGACCAGGGGGCGGCTTCATCTCTTGATTTGGCGGTCAGATCCCCAAAAGTTCGTGAGATCAAATAAGTTGTCAAGTTTATCATGTCCCACTCAACTTACATTTCATTTTAGCTAAATAGACCATGTAGAACTAGACACGTTATCACTCGCTGGCCAGATCTTTACAGAAGCACTAGCTTTATTGAAATCTTGTTATAGATTTTCCCCTGGATTTTATATATATTTGCAGTGATTTCTAATTCTGTGCAAAGCGGTAATATATATTGTGTAAAGTGATCAGTGGTCTAGCTCAGTCATTCTATTTAAAGGGATTCTGTGTTAATTTAAATCTATTTAATTAAACCATCTCAAGAGTTCCAGTTTTAAATATAATGATCTATCTATTATATTATTTCAAAAGATAATAGATGCTTAAATTAACTTTTAAAGTCGCGAAGGAATTTATAATTAATAAATTCAGTTAAGTCCTAGTTTTATAGATGTGGGTTTTTAACCACTAGAACTCGCGCAGTGTTTATTAAATACATAATTAAATACGCGAGCATATATATAATAGGCTTAACGGGAAATTCATCGCGCTTTAGAAGGTTATTTGTTTTCGGTATATTACATGTCTTTTTTTTTTTTCTTTCATACAGAGTGATCGTACCTGCGATCCCAGCATTAAGAAAGCAATAAAGAAATCAATCTAAGCAAAGCAAAGCATAAACAGTGTGTAGAGTTCCCCTGACGCAGAACTTGTTGAGACTGTGTAAATTTTTAATCTTTGAGGCGATTCTATGTTTGGAATTCCGCTATCTAACTTATAGCAAAGAAAGCACACCCAAAGACAAATTTAACGCACCATCAAACAACTTAAGTCGTAACGGGAAGAAGAACACTGGCCCGAGCTTTGTTAGTTTACTGACACAGAGAGATAATTCATAATTTCCTGAACAGTGATGTGACTAGTTTTCTCACTGGACTTAAACCATACCTCACGGATAAAGTGTACCAGCACGCGTAAGAATTTTATTATCCGCGGCATAGTCAAATAGACCACACCATCCTCACCCCGGTATCAGAGACCGTGCCCTCCCATAGAAACTGTTATTAAGAAAAGAGACACAACTACAGATTCATTTTCCAGCGATTACGGGACCCTTTTATGTGCTGACCGCCTACCCGATAATCTGGGGCTAGAACTTGAACAAACACTCATACATTTAGTTGAGGTGTAACTGCTGTTGTGTTATTCTATGGAGTGCAAGATTTTTTCACAATCGGTAAGTGAGAGCAAGATGAGTGAAGGCCTTTGCTAGCGCGTGTATGAATGACAGGAAATTAATTCTTTTGTGTGACCATTTTGTTAACTTGCTTACCTGGTAACATATATCTTTTCTGTATACCCTACATTGTTCCTTTAAGTGGGATAGTTGATAATTTGTTAACTCTGTTTAAAACCACCTCCTTTCCATTTGCTTAGTAAAGGGAAGAACAGCTGGGAAGAACAGGTTTTTTTTTTTTTCTATCACTTATACCTAACTTGGTAACACCTCTTTCAGAGTAATTAACTTTACTGTTAGGTTAACGTACCCGTGTTCCTGATATTATCTATCTCTGGACTGGGTTTGTCTTTGTCTAATGAGCGGGAAGGGCTTAGTCGATACCAATCTTCTTCACCCCTCCCAAACTTGTTATTTGCATTTGTGTACTTATGATAATTTATGTAATATCTGATATTTTTAGTAACTGCAATAACACAATTCTCAAAATTTTTTTCAAATTAAAACATTCTTAACTTCAATAATATGTATTTAATTTTAACACTGTATTCAGTAATATAACACACCCATACATACAGACACAGACATAAACAAAGGGTATGATAACAAGTAAGTCATCATCAGCTGCCACCTCCACATCGAAGGTCAGCTGCAAGGGATCTCCGGTTTTCTGCCTCTTGTCTTGATGGTGCACTCTCATACTCTTTCCTGTCCATTTCTTGATGTTATCTTCCAACCTACAGCGTTATCTTCCTCTTACACGTTTGCCTTTGATACTTCCTTTTATTATCGTCTTCAGTCCGATGTTATGTCTTTCTGCATGGCCAAAATATTTTAGTTGTCTAATTCCTAGTTTTTCTAGGACCTCTTTACTTCTCTTTTCATGAGACGTGCC
Source organism: Oreohelix idahoensis (assembly GCA_024509875.1). Taxonomy (NCBI): domain Eukaryota; kingdom Metazoa; phylum Mollusca; class Gastropoda; order Stylommatophora; family Oreohelicidae; genus Oreohelix; species Oreohelix idahoensis. The sequence goes on from JAMPIV010021310.1 coordinate 257,553, forward strand.
CCATTCTTTTCTATATCCACACTGAAGTAATTACATATTAAAAATTAACGTTAAAGCTTTAACATCTTGAACATCCTTTGTCGGCTGAAAGTAATGAAGCTAACAAAGGTAAAGGTAAAGGATCCCTTTACATGCCTCTTGAGGCATATTGGAAATACGGTGTTAGGCCCGTATTTTCTTGACCATCTGCACACTAGGGGTGATGTGTTCAGCATCACGCCGGCCACCTTAACCTTCCCAGAGTTGTTTTGGTACCCAATTCATGAGGCTGGGTCGACCCCGGAGCCGTCTGCGGTCTAAAAAATCCCACCTCAACTGGGGATCGAACCATAGACCACCGAGCTAGGAAGCCAGTGCACTTACCACTGCGCTACCGTGGCTCCTGAAGCTAACAAAGAGACAAAGAAAATCTACACTACATAGAGATATGGCAAGTCTGTAGCACAAAGATGTAAAGTAAGGTTTATAGTCATCATAATTTTTCCTTATGCTCCCTACAGATCATGGGGCCACCACTGCAACTGGTCTCCTTGCATGAAGCCTGCACTAAGAACTCACATGCTCTTGCACGCAGTGATTCATGTGGCTATTTGTTTTACAGGATGAGGATAATAGCCACATGCACAACCTCATATTAGTCACCTCGTATGACATGCCTGAGGGTACAGTAGTCCTGTTCTTTCTTTGTCTCTTCAGAGACCCACGGAAACTACATGGGGCTAAGTTCATAGTACAAAGAGATAAATCTATGGCACAAAGAGAGAAAGCAAGCCTGTACTCAGTAGTACAAAAATATAAGGTCTGTGTTGTGCACACCATCATTCTCCACCGCTGAAGGTAGACAAAGAGTGTAAATTCTCCTGACTAGACAGGTCTGGAACAGTTTGTAAGGAGATATTTGGTCTCTCGCTACCGCAGTCCCCTTCTCAGTCATTGTGACGTACGTCTAGTTTGACAAGTGAATTCTCCCTGATATGATGGATGATTTAAAGGGACTTTAGATTTTCATAACATTAGAACCCCTGAACATTTGGTGTAACTTTTCGTTTGCCAGAACTCATTCCACCGGGACTCATTTAGTAGGCGGCACGAGATCAAAGAGTCAGACCGAGGGTTTTTAGGGGAGACTATCGGCGTTATCAAAGACAGTAGTGGTCCCTGATACGAGACGCAGTTGCTTGCCGCTATTTTCGCGTCTCGGTGTCAATCGAGGAACCGAGCGAACGGGGAAAGCGAACGGGTAGCAGCGAACGGAGATACGAAGACCAGGGGGCGGCTTCTTCTTTTGATTTGGCGGTCAGATCCCCAAAAGTTCGTGAGATCAAATAAGTTGTCAAGTTTATCATGTCCCACTTAACTTACATTCCATTTTAGCTAAATAGACCATTAAGACTAGACACGTTATCACTCGCTGGCCAGACCTTTACAGAAGCACTAGCTTTATTGAAATCTTGTTATAGATTTTCCCCTGGATTTTATATATATATTTGCAGTGTTTTCTATTCTGTGCAGAGCGGTAATATATATTGTGTAAAGTGATCAGTGGTCTAGTTCAGTCATTCTATTTCAATGGATTTTGTGTTAATTTAAATCTATTAAATTAAACCATCTCAATAGTTCCAGTTGTAAATATAATGATCTATCTATTATATTATTTCAAAAGATAATAGATGCTTAAATTAACTTTTAAAGTCGCGAAGGAATTTATAATTAATAAATTCAGTTAAGTCCTAGTTTTATAGATGTGGGTTTTTAACCACTAGAATTCGCGCAGTGTTTATTAAATACATAATTAAATACTCGAGTGTATTATAGGCTTAACGGGAAATTCATCGCGCTTTAGAAGGTTATTTGTTTTCGGTATATTACATGTCTTTTTTTTTTTTTCTTTCATACAGAGTGATCGTAACCTGTGCGATCCCAGCATTAAGAAAGCAATAAAGAAATCAATCTAAGCAAAGCAAAGCATAAACAGTGTGTAGAGTTCCCCTGACGCAGAACTTGTTGAGACTGTGTAAATTTTTAATCTTTGAGGCGATTCTATGTTTGGAATTCCGCTATCTAACTTATAGCAAAGAAAGCACACCCAAAGACAAATTTAACGCACCATCAAACAACTTAAGTCGTAACGGGAAGAAGAACACTGGCCCGAGCTTTGTTAGTTTACTGACACAGAGAGATAATTCATAATTTCCTGAACAGTGATGTGACTAGTTTTCTCACTGGACTTAAACCATACTGTTACGTACATTTATTACCTACGGGGGTAGTCTTCGGTCCTGCCAAATGTACGCACCAGTTTTATATAGTTATATTATTTGTGCGTTCGATTGATTCACGCACTGACGTGCACAAGGCTGTGTGAGTTGCTTTGGACGCACGTGTAACCTAGTTGAGTAGATTGTGACGTCATGATAGGGGCAGCTCGGACGACATTTATGTCCGCAGTGTTATTCTTTGATTCCTGGCAAATTTGAAGATGCCATCAGTTGTATTCGTATCTATTGGTCTTCATGGCGAAGCCAATAGTGGATGTATGAAGTAAGTGTCGCCCCATTTCTTATGGCAAGTTTAATTATGTAAATTTAAAGTATCAGGCCGTTCCTATTAATGGTCTAGCGGGAATTCATCGGAGATGACATTCCTAGAATTGGACACACGGAGTCGATAGCCTTTGGAATCTTTCGTAGAGGGAGAATCCATATGTGGAATCAAGTTAAATATATATATATGCTTCACATGTTTAATATGCCGTTTTACCTATGCCAAAGTCGTGGTATGGATACCGAGAGGTTAGCCAAGATGAAACACTAACCTGGTTGTATTGTTATATCTGCCTTTGTTTGGATTGGATATGCTATCTAAGAATTTTATGAAGAAAGTCTGGGATGCTTACAAGTATGATATAAATTATTGCTCCGTGAGAATGAATCCGTTTGCCTTAATAAACGTCCTTGGGAGAAGGTCAACGGACGTTAATACCATGTCTGTTATATGGTAATGGAAGTGATCCTTAGTCACTGGAATATAAGAGAACTTAACTGTTAGAGAATCTACAACAACTATTAACAGTGATATTAACATTTGACGTATGATCTTCGCATCTGTAACTATGATTGTATTGTTCCACTTCGTTGGTGTCACGTCAATAAAATATATGTACTGTAATCACAGTTGAGAATACCCTGGACAGAAAAAAAGACCAACAGAGAAGTACTGCACTCACTAAACGTACAGGAACATTGGCTCCTAAATACCATCGCAATAAGGAAGCTGAAATTTTTAGGTCATATAAAAAGACATAATAGTCTGGAAAAAACAGTGATGGAAGGCATGGTCCCTGGAAAAAGGGGAAGGGGTCGACCTAGACGACGGTGGATCCAGGACATCACAGAGAGTCTGAACTTGTCTTTGGCTGATGCAGGTCGACTTGCCCAGAATCGTGATGCGTTCAGAGCAGCTGTAATGGAGACAACGTTCTGGAAAGAATACGTCACATGATGATGACTGTAATCACCGGCTTGTGTGCTGCCAATACTTGCCCAGTTCACCCAATGCAACGATACTTGTTGGAATTTTCGTTTGAAGAACTTTGTTGACATTTATTTCCGTTTTAACCATTCGCGTTTCAATTTACCTCTTCACTGAACTTAACGATAAAATGGAGTCAACACATACCTCACGGATAAAGTGTACCAGCACGCGTAAGAATGTTATTATCAGCGGCATAGTCAAATAGACCACACCATCCTCACCCCGGTATCAGAGACCGTGCCCTCCCATAGAAACTGTTATTAAGAAAAGAGACACAACTACAGATTCATTTTCCAGCGATTACGGGATCCTTTTATGTGCTGACCGCCTACCCGCTAATCTGGGGCTAGAACTTGAACAAACACTCATACATTTAGTTTGAGGTGTAACTGCTGTTGTGTTATTCTATGGAGTGCAAGATTTTTTCACAATCGGTAAGTGAGAGCAAGATGAGTGAAGGCCTTTGCTAGTGCGTGTATGAATGACAGGAAATTAATTCTTTTGTGTGACCATTTTGTTAACTTGCTTACCTGGAAATATATATCTTTTCTGTATACCCTACATTGTTCCTTTAAGTGGGATAGTTGATAATTTGTTAACTCTGTTTAAAACCACCTCCTTTCCATTTGCTTAGTAAAGGGAAGAACAGCTGGGAAGAACAAGTTTTTTTTCTATCACCTATACCTAATTTTGTAACACCTCTTTCAGAGTAATTAACTTCACTGTTAGGTTAATGTACCTATGTTCCTGATATTATCTATCTTTGGACTGGGTTTATCTTTGTCTAATAAGCGGGAAGGGCTTAGTCGATACCAATCTTCTTCACCCCTCCCAAACTTGTTATTTGCATTTGTGTACTTATGATAATTTATGTAATATCTGATATTTTTAGTGATTGATGTTTAAAGTGAATAAAATCTCATAAACTCATTTAGTTCTGTATGTTGGATATACCCAAAGCCCAACTTTTCCCCTATTCGTTTAATATAGTTTGTATCAACGTCGTGTGTGTGTTTGAAAACACCAAATTGGTGTGCGCGCAGATGCGAGTCTGGAAAACTGGCAAATAATTGTTTTACCAGGAGAGTGAAAGAGAAGATTGAGAGACACGATTTGTCGTAAATAAGTCTGTCTTTACTCTCCTCCAGCACGCGGTGAAGTAACTATTAAATCTCTACATTTTCTATCACTGAGCTTTCCATCATCATTTTCCACTCTAAACCGGACCACTATTTCTACGACTCTTTTCTCTCAAAATAAATTTACGACAGTCATCTATTATGATTATCCTTAATTATACTGGGATTATATTATATTTTACGAGGCCCCCCCCCCCCCCCCCTTCCTTTCCTTAAAAAAGGAAGATAAACATCAGACAATATGTAACATCTAATAGAAGAAACAAGGCATGGGGTACATTATGTACACCCAATTGGGTTATTAAAATTAAAATGAATAGATGGTGAATGATAGTATTATCGATGGACTTAGTGTCTCCAGTATGTAATATGCGTCTCACAATTCAAGTGTTTTACATCATGGCTGACTAAAGATATGGCATTGACATGGTAAGTTCCCTTTTCATAGGAACTTAGCTTTTCAGCCCCTGGCTGATAGTGAAGTGTGGTTAGTTCTCCGGTCTCCTTATGTCGTTGCACCAGGTAGGTCTTGAATGGTTCGGATTTGCCTTCACTGTGCTCGACTCCTTATTCTTCTCTGAGATTGGACTGTCGTGCAAGGCTCCACCATAGACTACTCAGAGATGGACTTTAATCAGCAATTTAAACACGTGGCTTCAGTGCTTTAACGCGTGAATTCGCCACGATCTTAGATTAGGTCCAGCTTTCTCGTTTGCCTAGGTACAAGTGAAAAATGGCCGTGTTTGGCGCACTTTTAGTGGGTAATTTTCGCTTGGGCACGTGACCCGAAGCGTGCATCACGTGACTTTGGCATCATATAGACGCTCCAATCAATAACGTTAAAAGTCACGTGGGGGTTTCCTAAAGTGGCATAAACTGGTTCTACCTAGGTTTAAGTAGTCGGTCCTACATTAAAACGGGTTTCTAGCTACTGAGGTCAGGTCAACAACGACGTCGTATCTAAAAATAGTATTAGACTATAGGAGAACATCCACGAGCGATGAAATTTTCCGTGATTTTACCGGCTTCTCGATCATGCATTGAAGATGATAAAAAATGGCGTCTCGTAAATAAAAATTAAGAAGAAGAGAAGATTGGGCCTGTTGTCACACTTGCTGTAAAATTCACCTTAACCCAAAAATGAATGGAAAACCTCCATAAAAGCTTCGAATCTGCAGGAGCTGGTGTGGATCTACTGTCCTAGTCATGCAGGGGTACGCGGTAATGAGAAAGCTGACAGACTTGCATCAAGAGCACCACAGTGGGGACACTGGATATGGATAAGGGAGATATACTGAGAACAATTAATGATCACCTGTTAGAAAATGACACTGCAATAGATGAATCATCAAGCTTAAGACTGTTGGAATTTGGCTCAAACGTCAGGCTTGCAGAGATGGACGTATGAGAGGATACATTCGTCGTGTTTATAACCAGTGAGCTACAGTAACAGTTAGCATTCACACTCTTTGACATATACTGAGGGAGACTGAGCACCTAGGGGTTTGACCGGAGTGCAGTGATGTCGATTCTGTTCACCAATAACAATAACATTAACTCCCAGGTGACCTGTAACAAAACATTCATGTTCTCTTCCAATGACAATTTTGTTTACGCTAAACTTGAGGGAACAGTAGACTTTTTTTTCTTTGTTTTGAAAATTACACGGCCCGAAGTGAACTGAAATTCACTCAGTTCAATTATTGGTACTCACAAAAGTCACATAATCCCTGTCTGCTGCTCAGTAAAAGTGAAGTGTCGTCAAAACATACACCTACTGAAAATTACTCAGCTAAAGTCGATAGGTCGTAAAAGTTCATTCAGTTTTTTTTTCAGCAGCAGTGCATGCAAGGAGGCATATCTGGAGTCATCCGTATATGACCACCAGCTATGCACAGTGCTACAATATATATATACGTGGAAGTGAACCCATGTCTGTGCGGTTAATTACATCCTCGCTGACTCTTGAAATCATCCACACACTTCGAGGGATTCCCCCTGTGGTGAAACTTGTTGAGAACTCAGCATTGCACACTAAGTTTGGAGAAGTCACTTGAGCCCCAGGCGTAATTCTTTGGCACTGACTTGGTTTACTGCATGCAGAGGGATCTCCCTGTGGACCCATTGATGGGCTGGGGAAGCTGAGAAGTGACTCTTTGCAGGAAGTGAGAATTCCTTGGGAGAGCCCCGAACCAGAGCAAAGTATTTTAGCTCTGCTAGAGCAAAGTATTTTAGCTCTGCATAGTTGGAGAGCCCCTTGGATGGCGGGGAATGCAAAGTATGCCACGCACTTCTTACTTCTAGCTTGAGACCAGATGTGACGATTCTTTAAATGCAAGCCAAGCTGGAGAAACTGGAGCTCATGACTTCAACTCAACACGTTTCGGAATGGCCGAAAAGCCATAGGAAAAACTTAGATCTAAAGTGTAGATAATACCAAGGAGTCTTCAACTTGGTATTGGCTGCTAAAGAGCGAGAAGCTCAGCAGTCCTAGTTTAACAGAAAATCAGAAAACAGTCGTAACAGTTATTCTAAGCGAAGGGGGAAAAAAAAACTATCACCAGAATGCAACATAAAAACAAATGATACAAATCTTGAAAAATAAGTAATGGAATTCTAATATTTGGCCATGGTATTACCAACGAAATATATTTATTTGGTAAACAGACAAAATAGTAGAGCCTAAATTAACATTATCTTAAACATAAACCCCAGCCTTATCCTACCATCAGCATTATTTTCCTTTATGGTCCTTACAGAGCACGAGGCTACCACTGCAGCTGGTACTCTTGCAGGAAGCCAGCACCAAGCAGTCACATGATCTTACAGCGGTGATTTATGTAACGATTTGTTTTACATGATGAGATTGTCAGCCCCATGCAAATCTCCTAAGGAAAATTCTCCGAATCTTGTGGCCAAACACCATCAGCAACCAAGAACTACTTATTTGGAGTAACCAGGAGGACATGCACACCATCATAGCTGGCAGACGCTGGAGTTGGGTTGGCCACGTCCTCAGAAGGGACCCTGATACCATCACAAGAACAGCTATGCTGTGAACCCCCGAGGGAAAGCGAAAGAGAGGCCGACCAAAAACAACTTGGCGGAGAACTGTGGAAACCGAGATGCAAAGAATGAACCAGAGTTGGAGCATTGTACGAAGGATGGCCGCCGACCGAGCAAAGTGGAATCAATTTGTTGCTGCCCTACAAGACGCCACTGACTGCTTTGGCGGTTGGCGGTTATGGACCAAAGAAGAAGAAGATACAAATCTCATATTAGTCGCCTCATACGACATGCATGTGGGTGCAGTAGTCCTATTTGTTCTTTAGCTAGCATCAGAGGCCCCCCAGAAACTACATGGGGCCACCCAAAATCCTTAAACCTAAGAATACCCCTAACCTCAAACTTACGCTAACCCTAGCCCATGGCTAACCGAACCCTAAAGAATCCTATGACATGTCCAATGAGACATTTTCTGGGAATATGACGTTAAGCTCATATTCTTTTGACCATCGGCACACTAGGGGGTGATGTGGTCAGCATCACGCCGGTCGCTTTTAACCTTCCCAGAGTTGCTCTGGTATTCAATTCATGAGGCTGGGTCGACCCCGGAGCCGTTAGTGGTCTAAAAAACCCCACCTCAACTGGGGAACGAAAACCACTGAGCTCGGAAGCCAATAACCGAACCTTAACCTTCACCCTAAAATCCTAACTTTAACCGTATAACCTTAATCCTGACCCTATAAACCAGAAAACCTTAACTCTAAAACCCTTAATCTACACGTTTTTTTTTTGCTTTCTTCTGGCGAGGCGCGTTCCTTTCAACCTATTTGGTTACATCAGAGCGCATTTACCATCCAAAAAAAGTCAACACTGTTGACTGCTAATTGCAAGAGGTATACAGATAAAGGACAGAATAACCCAGGCAAAAACAGCATGACCCCGTGTTGTTCAAGTAGTTTTCAGAGGAGACAAAGAATGGGACAACTGTTCTCTCGTTACAGGCAGGAAGAAAAAGAAAAGGGGTGGGGGGTGTGCCATCGGACACTATTATTAAAGAAACCTTAAAAAATCTACTTACAAGCACAATATATTTTTCTGCGTGTTTTATTGGGGTTGGATGCCAACGGAAGGATACGTTCTGGGCGCCAAATATTTTAAGTACGCCCCTGGATACAGATTTATATACAGATTTATTCCTACTTTTTGAAAGTGAAGCACGTGAATTGAAAATCAATATATGTACGGAAACCACGACTGCCAGAACACATAAGTGCTTTGGGCCATGCTTAATAAATGGGAGCTTCTACAGGTTTGACTTCTTGCTCTATTAAAAAAATGTAGGCCCGTAGCAGAAACTGCCGTAGAAGAGTGAATGGTTAAAGACTACCAAACTAGCTCCAGCATTTTTCTGTGAGGCGGGGCGGCCAGTTCCCTTCCTCGCTGCTTCTTGTCTTACTTAACTCAAGAGCGGAGTCAGACATCCATTCACAGTTTGGTAGACCGGAGCGTGTCGCTACAAAGTTTCGATCCCGGTGCGACATTTCCCCAGGTGGCATCGGTCTAGATATGTGGCAAAATGGCTATTCATTTCTTCCTTCATATGTCCCAAACTAGATGTTTTTGTGTGTGCGTATCATTGTCTGTGGAAAACTGTGTTTATCTTGTCTGCACTTGAGTCTGCAAAGGTTATTTTCTGTCCACTTCTGAGTACAGCAATCCCCTGGTCTTACGGTGTTCGATTAGCGCTTTTTCGATATAACGCTTTTAAAAAATTGCATGCCATATGTTTGTTATATGCTTACAAACTTCGACCTTACGCAGAGCACTAAACTCCATGGGAGACAGGAATATAACTTTCATATGCTCATCAAGTTCATTCAGAGTGGTGGGATGGCAAAGAAACATTATCATAGCTAGCATACTAAAGCATGGCTCTAAAACGGAATGCAGTTCTATGGTACTACATAACACAGAACAGCACTAGGAACAATGCCACTAAAGTTGAGAAGAAAAGAACTTGAATTAAATTATATGGCCAAGGTACTAACTGACAAAAATATCACCCAACCAGATCAGTGTTTGTGAAGAATCGCCCAGCGGTATGGGACACCCATTAGACCCAACCAGATACCCAATAGGGTGGAAGTGCCTGGAAGAAATAGAACAGCAACAAACTATAATTAATGCAAATAAAGTTTTCTACTTCTTTATTTCTCAACGAGCGCCTGAAACATACTTTTATTTGTGTAATATTTATTTATAATTAATGCAATAAACTGTAGTAGCAAATACACACCAGTGATGCCACCATGGGAGCTCAAGAAACCATATATCGACCTGCATCTAGCAGAAATAATCAATAAAAAGGTAGAAAAAAAGCTGTATCAAAAATATAGTCAAGGAATATATAAAGCAAATAACTATGAGTAGCTTAAAAGTATATACTGATTGTGATGGACGAACTCAGCTGACCCGGATTGACCCTGAATTTTGTTGGATGAAAGAGTACGACCCTTTGTAACGACCCCTTCGTATAGCATCAGTGGCCCCGAAAATTGTTGTAATTCTTGTCATACGGGACTTCTTTTCACGTGGATTCATTAGCTATGCAACTGTTCCACACAGAGGGCAAACACGTTTGCTGATTGATATGCGGACAGTTTACCTATCGTTCATTCTGGTCATCGCATTGATTTAAGGAGAGATTAAATCACGCCCACTAACATCTCTTGAACAATCATAGGCAGGTATTTTAACTAACTTGGCCACTGGGGGGCGTTGCCAGAATCAAACAGATAATGCGACCACGATCAAAGAGACAGACTGAGGGATTTCAGGGGAGACTATCGGCGCTATCAAAGACAGTAGTGGTCCCTGATACGAGACGCAGTTTCTTGCCGCTATTTTCGCGCCTCGGTGTCAACCGCAGAACCGATCGCAGGGAAAGCGAACGGGGAAAGCCGAAACGGGCAGCAGCGAGCGGAGATACGGAAACCAGGGGGCGGCTCTCTCCTTGATTTGGCGGTCAGATCCCCCAAATTTCCTGGGATGAAAAAAGCTGTCAAGTTTCTCATGTCCCACTCAACTTACATTCCATTTTATATAAATAGACCATGAAGAATAGACACTTTATCACTCGCTGGCCAGACCTTTACAGACGCACTAGCTTTATTGAAATGTTGCTATAGATTTTCCCCTGGATATATATATATATTGCAGTGATTTCTATTCTGTGCAAAGCGGTAATATATATTGTGTAAAGTGATCAGTGGTCTAGTCCAGTCATTCTATTTCAATGGATGTTGTGTTAATTTAAATCTATTAAATTAAACCATCTCAATAGTTCCAGTTGTAAATATAATGATCTATCTATTATATTATTTCAAAAGATAATAGATGCTTAAATTAACTTTTAAAGTCGCGAAGGAATTTATAATTAATAAATTCAGTTAAGTCCTAGTTTCACAGATGTGTGTTTTAACCACTAGAATTCGCGCAGTGTTTATTAAATACATAATTAAATACTCGAGTGTATTACAGGCTTAACGGGAAATTTATCGCGCTTGATTTTTCGGTATGTTACATGTTTTTTTTTCTTTCATACAGAGTGATCGTAACCTGCGGTCCCAGCTAAATAAAGAAAGAAATAAAGAAATCATCCTATAAACTTCCAGTCATATTGAAGAAACATTTCTTTTTAAATAAAATCTTTGTGGCGGTCCTTTGCGACCTAGCTGTCATAATTAAATGAAATAAAGCCCACCCAAGAACATTTAAAAGAAAAATCGTCAAATTACCATTACAAACCAGTAAGACAAACTGGAAGGTAATCATCGCCAGTAGCGATAATACATTTACTGTTTACTGTGAGAGAGTACATATTTTCCTGACTGTGACTGAGCCTAGTTTTTCCTCAATTGGATTTAATAAAACTTTCCGGTCAGTTACTATCATCACGCATTGAAGGAATTTTACCATAGCGGAAGATTAAAAGAGACCACTTCATTTTCACCCCTGTGCCGAACTGTGTCAGTGCCATCCCATAGACTCTTTTTTTATATAATAAAAACACAAGAACTCTTAGCCTTCAAGTCTTGCGATAAGTGAGAATATTTGTTACCAGCAAAACCTCGCAAACATCTGGGGCGGGACATCGAAGTGCTAGACAGTTTCACATGTCAAGAGAATACATGCTGTTTTTATATAATTTTAGGGATCGTCTGAGGCTGCATTCGGTAAGTGTGTGAATATATGAGTGTGGATCCTCACGCGTGTGCATGAATGACAGGAAATTTAATCTTTTTTTCTCTTGTAACCCTTTTGTTAACTTTCGTGCCTGGTAATATAATTTTTCTGTACTCCCTGCACTGTTCCTTTAAGGGGGAGGTGATAATTGGTTAACTCTGTTTTAAACCCCCCTCCTTTCCATTTGCTTAGTAAAGGGAAGAACAGCTGGGAAGAACAGGTTTTTTTTTATCACCTATACCTAACTTTGTAACACCTCTTTCAGAGCAATTAACTTCACTGTTAGGTTAACGTACCCATGTTCCTGATATTATCTATCTCTGGACTGGGTTTATCTTTGTCTAATAAGCGGGAAGGGCTTAGTCGATACCAATCTTCTTCACCCCTCCCAAACTTGTTATTTGCATTTGTGTACTTATGATAATCTATGTAATACCTGATATTTGTTAGTGATTGATGTTTAAGGTTAATAAAATCACATAAACTCATTTAGTACTGTGTTGGAGATACCCGAAGCCCAACTTTTCCCCTATTCGTTTAATATAGTTTGTATCTACGTCGTCTGTGTGTTTGAAAACACCAAATCGGTGTGCGCGCAGAGGTGTGTCTGGAAAACTGGCAAATAATTGTTTGACCGGGAGAGTGGAAGAGAAGATTGAGAGAAACGATTTGTCGTAAATAAGTCTGTCTTTACTCTCCTCCAGCACGCTGTGAAGCAACTATTTAATCTCTACATTTTCTATCACTGAGCTTTCCATCATCATTTTCCACTCTAAACCGGACCACTATTTCTAAGACTCTTTCTCTCAAAATAAATTTACGACAATATTTGGGGGCTGGTCCTGGGATCTTGAGCTACATTTGAGGCAATCGCATAGCCGGGATAAAGATATTTTGAGTCTGATTTAGTCTGGGTCTAACTAGGTAGAGTGTGAATGATCTGTCTGTGTGAATTAGGGAAATAAATAAATAATTACACCCCTAGACAAACGTTCTTTAAGTATTTGGGTTGTCCACACAGCATATTTACAGGTTGTTTTCTCTCCACAGCAGTAGAAAGTACAGATAAACAAAAATATTTGCTATTTTAATTATCCTCTGGCGGAGATAATTCAATTTCTTTCTTTATAAGAGGTGCTGGGATTGCGTGATTGTTTTACAGTCACTAAAGGTTTTTGAAGTTAAAAAGAGTTGAGCTTAGCTAAAGACGGATTGTTCTGATTTAAAAAAAAAATTAAGTTAACAACGTCTCATCTCAATAATTGACTTTAGGGACGGAGTTTGTTGTCAGAGATTTAAAATTTAGGGAAACATTTTTTTTTCCTCTTAAATTGTTTACTATAAATTTTCTCGACTTTTAGTAATAGTAAAATTTTTTCCAGTGTAACTTACCATTTAGTGGCATAGTCGCTTGCGTTTAGAGCCTTAATTGCCAGATAATAGCAGCGATAAGTTTGCACAGTACAGGTAGGAGGTAACACAGGTAAATTTATACTTAAGTTTTTTCTCGTAGCGGTTCAGAGTTCCTCCCTTTCGCGTTGCTTCTTACTAGTTCTCTAGGCATACTTCATCTTATTCTTTAACAATGGCAGAGAGGATAAAGATGAGGTCCATCTTGAGGCTGGAAGCGAAAGAGGCAGGATTAGATGCAGAAGCTGCAAACGCGTTTATTAACCAGGAATTGGAAATATTTGACGCGGAGCAACAGAGAGCCGAAGCTGAGAGGAAGGCGGAGCAACAGAGAGCAGAAGCTGAGAGGAAGGAAGAGAAAGAAAGAAAGAACAGAGAGGAGAGAAGCCCAGGAGAGGGCAGATAAGAAAGAAGCGGAAGAACGTCTTTTGGAACAGAAGAAAATTGAAGCAGAGATGGAAACTCGCAGGGAGAGAGAGAGAGACAAGGAAAGACAGCACCAACTGGCGCTTAAGGCTCTAGAGAGTCGGGGCGCCTCTACTTCGACTAACGGAGAGCCGTCTTCGTCCCAGTCTCAATCAATGGACCTCTCCAGTACTCAATCTGCCCAATTAACTGCAATGTCCTTTTCTTTAGAATCTTTTCCTAGTCCTAACAAAAAAATTGACAGCTTCCTAGAAAAATTCGAGAGACTGGCGAATCTTTATGGATTAGAGAGTACCCGCTGGGCGCTTAAACTCTCAATGTCACTGAAAGGCAATGCTTATGACGTGTACACAAAGCTGGGACCGAATCAACATGATTATGTCCTTTTCTTTAGAATCTTTTCCTAGTCCTAACGAAAAAATTGACAGCTTCCTAGAAAAATTCGAGAGACTGGCGAATCTTTATGGATTAGAGAGTACCCGCTGGGCGCTTAAACTCTCAATGTCACTGAAAGGCAATGCTTATGACGTGTACACAAAGCTGGGACCGAATCAACATGATTATGACCTGTTGAAGAAGGCCTTACTACAGCAGTTTGAGATGACTGCCCGAAAGTTTCTGCAGTTGTTCAGAAACAGCCGAAAAGAGAGCACGGAAACATTTCCCCAGTTCTCTTCACGTCTCACGGGTTTTCTGACAAAGTGCATTGAATTATCTGACCTACCTCTTTCATATGAGGGACTCCTCGAACCTGTTCTTGTGGAGCAGATAAAATCCACTTTGTCGAATGAAACTCGTAGATTTTTGGCTGAACAGGGGGCAGTCAGGCTTGAAGACATACTCAATAAAGCCGAACGCTATAGCAATGCAATGGCCGAACTTCCCAGCACAAAACGTAAACCCACAAATGAGCCATCTCGTAAACAGAATCTAGAGCAGTCATCCTTTTCGTCCAATTCCTCTCAACATCATAACCAACGAGATAACAATATCCAGAAACCCCCCCAAGGAAAAATCGAAATTCTACAAAACCCGATACCCCCCCAACAACAATTCTGATCAACCCAACAAGCCTACGTGGCAGCGCGGCCACCGAGGTCAAGGAAAAGGGAAGACCCCTACACCAGGAACGTCTGATCAGGGCAAACAAACCGGTGCAAACCGCATTGGATGTTTGCATACAGCCTCGAAAGGTAGAGTCAATGTCAGTGATTCTCAACCTGAGGGGGACCGACCCTCAACTCGAGGAACTGTAATTTTGAACGGTACCTCTACTACTTGTCTTTTTGACACTGGATTAAGTTTTGATTGTATTGTCGCTAGGCACCTAGTCAAACCCGGTCAGGAGACAGAGGAAACCGTCAAACTTAGTGGAGTTTTCAGGAGTGATGCACCCAGGACGCTTCCTATCGCACTGGTAGAAATACACTCTGACTTTGTCAGAGGTGTTATTAAAGCGGCGATTATGGATGATCCTATCTACCCAGTTATCTTGGGATGTAGATATGTGTTCATTGGGAGACCAAAGGAGCCGATTGTGGCAGCGGTAACCACAAGAGGGCAAGCCAAGAAGGAGAGGGAGCCTGCGCCAAATTTGTTGCCGAATGAACTGAAGGAGGCGCAACAAAAGGACCCTACTCTGGCGCCCTGCTTTAAAAAACTGTCCATGGCTAAGGACCCCAGAAACAACGGAGACATCTTTTCTAAGGATGGCGTATTGTATCGTAGTACGGGCAACCCGGACACGGGGAATAACCAGCTCCTAGTACCGACGCAGTACAGAAACCAGATCTTAGAAATGGGGCACTCTCTTCCCTTTAGCGGACATATGGGACAAAACGCCACTATTCAGCGAATAAAAAAACCACTATTGGTGGCCAGGAATGAACTCTGACATTGTCAGGTATGTGAGTCACAGACTAGTTGCGTAGGCACGAACCACAAACTGGTCTCGTACCATGAACTTTAGAGTAACATAAAAAGAAAAAAATGCCTCTATATTGTGGTCGGAAAATTAATCCGGCGCCTTTCCCGCTGTCCATCAACCAGTTTTTGTCCCTCGGAAATTTTATTCTCCCTGAGCAAATACAGCATAACTCAAGGAATATGATGAGAAATCACCATTATTCTTTTGGTTAATTTAATGGGAAAAGTGTGTCTTGACAGTGCTAGTGCAATGGCTTGTGCCCGGAGGAACATTATTAAGTCACATATATCTCTCAAAATGATAATATGTACACTATGCACATGTGTTGTAATAATCACTCACTCAGTGCTCCATTCGGAGTTTGGGGTTACCTCTGCTTTTGGTTCTCTGTACGAATTAGCATGAAGCAATCACCAGCGCTTTCTGTGGTGGTTTATGAATATACTCTTTTCACATGCTGAGGTTGCCAGCCTCGTAAGGACCTGTATAACCATCAGCAAGTACAAACATGTCAAATTCAAAGTATTTAAAATATGTTGCAACTCACCCCAATACTAGTTGGGAACTAGACCTTTTGCTCAGTACTCAGTAACATGATACAATTGCTTCGAACACGTCTGGGGTATTATTTCTAGTTACAGTCCCTCTGTGACTTTTGTGCGTACGTTCTGTAGGAGTCCGGTTTTCGTATTAACAGGTAAATCTTCATTGCTGTAGTGTTCAGAAGGAGTTCCGGATACGTGTTTTGTCCGGTCCTATAAGGTCAGAATCCTAACTCTATTCTTTCCTGGCTTCATTCCGAGCTGTCTCTTTGACGATTCTGGAATGCAGTGTGTTTTAGCCTCCGAATTTGCTAGGTTATATTTCCTTTTTCCTCCAAGTCTCCACGTGGCGTTTTCCGACAAAACTTCCAATTGAAACAAATGTCTAGTTCCTGCTCTCAAACGGATCCAATTCCTGAGCTAGAACGTAGTGGGTAGGGGGTGTAAATATTACTTTCACTCTCATAATGTAAGATATTCTAAGAATATCTTGTCATAAAATGAAACATAACCATATATGGCTATGGTCTTTCCGTTTACTCTTATACACACTGGCGAACCCATCTTCAAACTTATTCCTCAAATCTTGCCCTCGCTAATCTATGTCTCTATACTGACTTTAATCCATAATTATCATTACCAAAATCGGGGCGGAAATGCTGTGATCAAATCAGTTGTGTACTTTTTGATAACTTTTGTTCTCTCCTGCAGTATAAATTCATTTCTTCATTTTCCTCACCGATCGTCCTATTATTTGGCACATTTTATGTCCTACATTTTTTTCTCTGACAACTCCCTAAACTTGTTTACGTTTCACCATGCGAATCGTAGTATTACAAGGCTAATTAGACAGGTCAGCGGATAATACTTTTATCACTTAAGTCGTCTAGCCACCTTTGATAGAGATGTTCATTGTTGACACAATGTGGTATCGCCCGATGGACGGAAAGAAATCCGTCTATAAGATGTACGCAAACACAGGTGATAATATGTAATCACTTCCGCTGGACCATCTCTGTAGCAATCGTACGGATAACCGGTGAGAGGAGACAATATGGGCGAAAGTTATTAGCCAGGAAATAAGTTCACCGATGTATTTGTGAGTTGGTACAAATGCAATCGGAAGTATTACTGCCATATTTGAAAGAGGTCGCGAGTTTAAATTTTAAAACACGCGGGGGATAGTAATGATTTAACACCCCGACCCACATAGTTCTAAATAGACATGGTATGATTGGTTTAATTTGAGAGCAGGAATAAACTTTGGCTCTCATTGGAAAGTTTGTCCGAAATACCATCTGGGACTTGGACTGAGAAATGGAAATTAAATCTAGCAAAAGACACAAATCAGACTGCATCGCATCGTCAAATTAGCAACTCCCGGGAGCCAGAGAGACATCGGACTAGTATTCCAGAATTAAAAGTGACAGATCGAATGAAACTAAGAGCCAGGGATCCAGACCCCTAGGACGACCCAGAGTCCGCTGGGAGAACAACATTAGACAATCTTTGAAGGACCGAGGACTAGAATGGAACCAGGCCAGGAGGAAGACAGCCGATAGGATAGTCTGGCGCTCTCTCTTCCGAACCTCTACACCTCACGGTAGAAGGGGAACGACTAAGTAAGTAAATAAGATCGAAGTATGTGGGCGTCTTTATAACTTAAAGAGAACCCGCAATTTTAAATACCAAGACTGGAAACTTAAGGAATCATAAGAGGAATAGTAAAATTTCTCCGACCAAGTGTTCGAAGCATCTAATCAAAGTTGCTGCGTCCATTCATCTGTGCCAGAAGATTGTGTTCCCAAGTAATTTGGGGTTAGTGTAAACATCTATTTTACCATGTGAATTTTGACATGTCTGTACTTGCTAAGTGGTTATACAAGTCATACGAGGCTGGCAACCTCAACATATGAAAATAGTATATTCGTAAACCACTATAGCAAGCACTGGTTTTTGCTCTATGCTAGTTCACGCAGGAAAGCGAAAGCAGAAGCGACCCCCAGACTCCGAATGGAGCAGTGAGATGATTACTTCACATGTGCCTAGGGTGTATAGTATCATTTTGTTAGATATGTGTACTTTTATAATGTCAGTTCAGGCAAATCATTGCACTCGCGCTGTCCAGACACATTTTCTCCATTTATGTAACCAGAAGAGTAACGGTGATTTCTAATCATATTCCTAGGGTTATCCTACATATACTCAGGGAGGATAATTATTCAGAGAGGCTAACATTGTTGGGTGGACAATGCGCCCGTTAATCTGCAGCCCACAAATGTACTTAGTAGAGACTTTTGTTCGTTTATTTTTCCTAAAGTCTGTAGTTCCAAGCTACAAGTCGGTTATAAGTACCAGTCCAAAGTAAGAATCTTCACAACTATCTTGTGATTCAAGAAGCTGGGTTCGACACCAACTACCTACAGTGGACACGTTGTGAAGACACCCACCTTGACATTAGGAGTGAAGTTCATCTAGACGCCTCTAGAGGCGTGTACTCATCACAAAATACCTGACAACGACCCATTGCAGTACTCAGCCAGTTAAGTCTTTTTTGTAACACGTGGTGGTCCTTGAAACAGGCTGCATCACTGCAGTCTGGCTGAGGAGTAGGGATCGAAGAGAGAAGGCAAATCCAGTCCCAAAAAATGCCGTGTAGAAGTCGGATGTGTCGGCCGAAAGGCGCAAATACCACAGCTTCGCTGTAAACGGACACAACGCAACCAACGTCCTTTTCAGGACGAACGAGGAAGAAGAAGAAGTCCCCAATTAAGTCTCAGTGAAGACAATTTTTTAAAACCCTCTAAAGTCACTTTCATCCATAATTATTTAAATTTGTTAAAGACTAATTGATTATTAAATTTGTTATGTTATTTTACAAATTCATAGTTGATTCAGTACTTATAGATAAGAGAGCGCATGTATGATCGAAAATCTTTTATATATATAGTTACAGGCATAGAGTCAAAAATACCTATAACAGGAATTTCGCTGGATTAAACCAGCTGGGGGTTCGAACAAGCCACACCATTGCTTAAAACTTCACAAAAGGAGCCGGATCAGATATAAGTTAATAGTGCTCTGCCCCATGAAGCATTGTTCTTGACTTCTGAATTATCTTGCCCTTGAGATAGAAGCATCATTATCCTTCTATCTACAACTCTGCCGAAAGTAATCTTGTGCGAAGGTAGACACATGTGAAGACCCATTTTAGATACTCTTGAGTTTTGCCCACTGGTGGACCACTACTGCAGAGCAAAGGGGAGGCAAATACAATGACAAATGCTTATGCAATTCTCACGTGCCCTGATTTCTTTCACCAGGCAGATAAATTGGCGACAGATCACTGACCACAGACGTTTTTTTCCAGAAAAACAGTCTGGTCTTCCTCTGTAGTCTGACTCAGTATTGTCGTGATAAGCATTCACCACCGCATGTGTTTAATCTCTACGTCTGGTTAAGGAAGAAATAGTTACGTAAAAAGGCCACAGTCATTTTCCCGTGGACTGTATGAAGTCAAATCTGGGTCAACAACTTAAGCGATTACAGTTAATCCTTATGGATGGTCAATTAGCCGTGAAATAACGCCATCGCAGTATGAACATAGGTCAACCGGTAACTGAGGGCTGACGGGGCACAGATTTATGTGCGTAAAATGAAGAAATAAATGGAGAGAGAGAAAGAGGAAGAAGGGGAATAAAAGGACACAACCAAAATGTCGTCACTCTCATTCAAATCTCCCGCGTCTTGAAAATAAAAACCCTGGAGAGTTATAACCTCAAGGCGCTCCAAGCTTGTTATAAAGTTAATCCCTCTAAATATTTGACTGAGAGGAACCGTAGACATCATCAAAAATGTATTCGAAGAAAGAAGTGGTCAGCATCAGGATACTGGTACCTTCTCAGAGTTTGTCGAGGGCTAGAACCGCTAACAGCCACAATGAGCTTTCTCTGTTCCTAATATGCCGCACACTCCTGCAAACAATACATTTACTTACTTAGTCGGTCCTCTTCTACCGTGAAGTGTAGAGGTTTGGAAGAGAGAGCGCCATGCTATATCCCATCTGCTGTCTTCCTCCTGGCCTGGTTCCATTCTAGTCCTTGGCCCTTCAGAGATTGTCTACTATTGTCCTCCCAGCGGACTCTGGGTCGTCCTGAAGGTCTGGATCCCTGGCGTTTAGCTTTCCATACCTAGAAGCGAATAGTGTGATTGGGGTGGACAACTTCATCATGTAAAACAAATCGCTACAGAAAAAAAACTATTGCAAAAACACGTGCTTTAACGCACGCTTACTGCACGAACTCAGCAGCAGTGGAAGCTCCAAGCTCTGTAAAGAGAGAAAAACTGAATGATTGATATATAGTACGCTCATTTTTTTAATTGATGATGAGAAGTATCCCGTTCTTCTTCTTCCTCGTTCGTCCTGAAAAGAACGTTGGTTGCGTTGTGTCTGTTTACGCCGGAGCTGCGATATCTTCGCCTTTCGGCCGACACATCCGACTTCAGCACGGCATTTTTTTGGGACCGGGTTTGCCTTCCCTCTTCGATCTCTACTCTCTCAGCCAGACTGCAGTGATGCAGCCTGTTTCCAGGACCACCACGTGGAGGTGGAGTAGGGTCTTGGTCAGATCTGGTTCGCTGACCCTGACGCAAGCAGTCAAGCTATGGGTCGCTGACTGCATTCTCTATTGCTGCATCTTTGGGTCCCGTATCCCGTTCAATCTCTGATGGGTTATAAGTGAGATATATATATATTGTTTTCAATTCCAAATAATTTGTATAATTACCGATGCATAAAGTGTCATCACATTTCCTGTGTCCGCTCATCATCGTCATCATGTCAGCTTCCCAAGGAGTACACGTCCTCAACAAAAACATGCCTTCCCTTCCTGTCCTGTGCCATCATTAAACGGTCTTTGTGTGCCTTCTTTATTACTTTCACTTCTATCTCCAGTTCTCTTCTCCGCGTGTTTTTTTGGTTCTCCCTCTATTTCTTTTCCTTCAGGGATTCTAGAAATAGGACAGCCTTGTAATACTATCAAGAGTAGTTTTCTTAATGTGTGCCCTATCCAAAGCTAGGGTCGTGTACTCACCTCTTGTTCCAGTTTTGTTTGTCTAGTTCTTGCACTCTACATGATATCGAATACACATTTACTCTAGGCAGCAGATTCCAAACTTAGTTTCAGGTTTCTAGGAAACTATGGGAAGATAAGCCACTTAACTTTAGTAATTCGTCAATAACTGGTGCTGACATTGAGGGGTCGTCTGCCAATGATGTTTCCTGAATTCCTTGTAAACTCTAAGGGAATCTTCGTCTTCAGTATCATCTGTTTCCGTTTTCCAAAAAGGAAGGAGGAAAAAGTATAGTAGCTCTATTGATTAATGCAAACAAACGAACAACAAAACGAATAGATTGTGCACACATTGAGGAAACCTGTTGATAGCATTACCAGACAGTCCGTATTCTGGAATGTCCACGGTAAGAGAGGAAGAGGAAGACAAAAGAACATACAGAGAAGAGAACAGAGATTGATATGCAGGGGATGGAGAAGACATGGACAGACGTTGAACTGATGGCACAAGACAAAGTGCCAGTGGGACAAGAGATGAGAAGAAGACGCTGGAGATTGATAGGACACACACTGAGGACACCTGTTGATAGCGTTACCAGGTAGTCCTTGTTCTGGAATCCACAGGGTATGAGAGGTAGAGGGAGACAATAGGAAACATGGAGAAGAGAACTGGAGACAGAAATAAAGATGACAGAGAAGGCACGGAAAGACCTTGACCTGATGGCTCAAGACAAGTCCAACACAAAAATAAGAATCTTCAACTCAAATGTCAAGTCAGTCCTATTGTATGGCTCTGAGACATGGAGAGCAACAAAAACAACAACCAAAAAGCTACAGACTTTTATAAACGGGTGCTTGCGTAGAATAGAAGGACTGAAACGGTATGGCAAAGTCACAAATGTGGAACTGATGACAAGAACCAGACAAGTGCTAGTGGAACAAGAGTTGAGAAGAAGACGCTGGCGATGGATAGGACACACATTGAGGAAACCTGTTGATAGCATTACAAGGCAGTCCTTGTTCTGGAATCCACAGGCAAAGAGAGGCAGATGTAGATTAAAAAAAAACACATGGAGAAGAGAACTGGATACAGAGGTGAAAATGATGAGGAAAACATGGAAAAAACTTGAGCGGATGTCACAGGACAGGAAGACTTGGCATGTGTTTGTTGAAGGCCTATGCCGAATGAATGAAATAAATTAAAAATTAAAATTAAAAAGAAAACTACGGACAAGAAGTTTGATTCAATCAGAAACAACGAGTAAAGGTCAAATTATCATTTACCTGTGCCGTGCAAAATTCGAGATGATATTTTTTTGTCTATTTTTGATAGACACTGACAGAAACTTCCAACCAAGTTGTACGTTGTTGTTGTTGTTTATCTAGGGCTGCTGATTTGGACGCTTCTTCACCGCCAGTGCCAAGCTGAAGAATTTGCATGGGTTCTGTAGATGTTGCGTTGTGCTTTATAGTGTGCTTGGGATTGTTGGCGAGCCCGGCAGTAGTTTTCTCCTTTCTGTGTAGAGTCCTGGGCAAGTGCACATCATATGCTAATCTGTCAAATATGGATAGTTGCGGCTATTAGGGAGCATGTGAAGGCTTTAATTTAAAAAAAAATACTTGTTGAGTCTGGTATGTTCTGTTCTAAAGTGGAAGATTGTGCTCTGCTCCATACGTCGTATGTTGTTGTTGTTAGTTGTGTGTATTTACTGTAACCTGAGGCTTGCCATCCTGAACTGACCCAAATATTGGAAACGAATATTTAAAAAGTATTCCAGAAAAAATAACACTAAGTGCAGGGAATTATTACTAGGTCAAGCCAGTATAGAACACATTGAAGACTGAAGGTAGTTTCTACAGGACAGCGACCTGCGATCCGAGAGCTGTGGGATCTATTTTAGAAACTCTGAGCTCTTCAAATAATTACCTGGTTAAAATCATGTCTGTTGTCAGGTTTCAAAGTATTTAGAATTTGAAATATGTGCGTTCTATGTGTAACTTTTGTCCTATGCAATTCTCAGGAGTTCTGAGGCGACATAGATAGAATTGATCTACTGTACTCTCAAGCATGTTGTTGTGACGAAACAGTCTCGATTGTTACATTTTCCTGTGATTTCAAATTTTCTGTGCTCTTCCCTTTTTTTTCCCCTCACCTCTTATTATATGTATATGTTTCGCTTCACAGTTCAAGGTTTATTGTCATGACTCGGCCTAATTGACCATTGTCGCAGATATAGTTGATGGAACACTCCAATTTTTGGAGAATGAGAACCCAATTGTCGCATAAAGAGTTTTACTTTTATAGTGATGATATAAGTAAGGAAGATGTGTAGAAAGCACATAGACCTTTATACACTAGTTTTCACAGAGGTGAGCTAGTGTTGAGGGAAAGAGTTAACAGAAGGGCACAGGTTGGTGTCAGTGATTCTCTCACCTTTTAGACTACCAACTCTTGTATTTTTCTGGCGACGACTAACTCTTTCTTACTCAAATCTTTTTGAAGATGAACTAGTAGTAACAAGTAATACAAGAGGGTTGAGAATGTTTTTCTGAACAGAACATACAATCTACTAAGTCAAACTCAGAATGATGGTGAGTTACAGAATGTACATAATTACTTTAATTACAGTAGAAATATAAAATCAATGTTGACATGTACTTTGAAAAAAAAGAAATACTAGGAAATTTAGAACTGTCAGTGTCTTTGGTTCAGATAAGAAATAAGAGGCTATTTTCCTCACTGACGAAAGTTTATTCCTACGGCTATTTCGTGGAAAAGTGAATTCTGATTTTGGTCTGGGTTTTACGTAGACTTATCTGCTTGGACTTCTCCTGGGCGTCTCAGTAGGTAGGGATTACCAACTGGAGAATTTGATTCAGTGGGGCTACAGTCCAAGAGATGACTAGGCTTTTCGTTAACCTGGTTGTGAAGTTGCGTTATGCTGTTCAGGTGCTGACGATGTGTTGGAGGCTTATATGCTGTAGACTGCTCAGGATTGCTGACTTGTGATCACCGCTAGAGGGTTTGAGATGTAAGCACTAGTTCTCTCTGTAGCATAGAGCAACTAGGCGGTTTACTCGCAACAATTTACAGAAATCAAAATCCAGAAACTGGCTAGGATTCTGCAACTGGGCTGTGGAAGACAATACAGGCAATCAATCTTCTGTTTGTTTTACAGATATATTTACTACAGCCACTCAGGACATTTCGTCTCAGAATGGTGCCTAATAATATATTTACCTGAACCGTACCGTCAGTCTTTTCCTTAAAGGCGACTGTCCATTTGTTTACAAATTCCTGTCTAGCGGTAGTCTCACACTGGTCAGGTCAGTCAGGTCAACCTTTGTTACAAGCAGACGCCTGGCCGTGTGCGTTCATGCGTGACTGCATTGGAGGAATATTTCATTCACTCGTCCATTGAACAACATGGTTCTTCTCTCGTTCACAACAGCTTTTGTTTGTTTCATCACATTCCAAATATAATTAGAATGTAGTACTTTCAAATACCAGCCAGTACTTACATCAATAAATGCATCAATAACATTCATAATACATAAACGCAAAATAGCTTTCAATCTAATGTAAAGAAATAAAACCACAATATTTAGTATTTCACACTTTACATCCATTAACTAATCCCTTGATATTAGAGTTAGCTAATTGAGCGAATACTGAGAGTTTGCTTACCGCTCAGGACTTATCCACAGCTTAAGAAATAGAACTTTAGTAGCGTTTACTCTCAATCACATATACTTGTAGATATGAGGTAAGTTGAGGCTTCTCTTCTATAAGCGTGCGTTGTCTTCCAACGGTTAAATCAGGAAGTGATCTTCAAACTCAGCGTTTGTTCGCATGAAGTTAAAACATTTCCTGATTCCCACGTCCAGAGTTAATTATTTCCTGTCTCTCGTTCAGCCATGCCGGAAGATTTATCGGGCGGTCTCCAGTTGACCACTGAACACGGAAATATGATACTCTGAGAACCACTGTCGTTTCGACTAAGCGAATACATCGTATAGACGTCCTTAAAGAAATGCGTTAAGTGCCTTAGTTGAAGAAGATAGAATTTGGATAGTATGACAGGACTATTAGTGAAGACTAGAAAAACAGCTAAAGAAACGATCGCAGGTGCAAATATTTTGTAGAGAAAACCGACAGCATATGTGAGGGAATAGAAAAGTAAGGAATGTAAACATAATCTAGACAAAACCTTCGAGCACCCTGTGACAACCATCCCATACTAATTGTTTTGATCGCTGACTTTCGTTCGAAAACATAATGACTCCTGGTGGTGTAGTGACTGTGCACAATTGTGTAACACACTTCCGGCTAAACAGTAAGGCACAGATTACGTGTTGGAGTGGAATTTCCACCTGACTCAATCGTTTATCGCTAGCTCGGCCTATTGTTACCTGCGACTTTCTATTTTGGGAGATAGAAGAAAACCCAGGTTGTTGCATGTTAGCCTAAGTTGTTAAAGTTTGCATTTTTTTATATATAAAATTTTGTTTTTAAAAGATGAAAAATATCCCGTTCAACTTCTGGTGGGTTATAATTAGAATACATAGTGTTTTCAATCACAAATAAGATAAATAACTGCCGATATGGGAAAGTGGCATCACATCTGTCAAATCATTGTAAATATGGTAAATCAAAATTTAAAAAAACAAAACAAAACAAACAAACAAAGACAAACGAGATCAACCCAAACAAAAACACCAAACACAAATAATATTCAGTGGGAAGGGTATAAAGGCCTGGTGTTTCGAATAAGATACTTAATTGACTTTCACTTACCATAAGTCATATGTATTTTAAGAACATCATCAGACCTTCACCTTCCCAATTACTATATATTTACTTTTGTTCCGGCACTGTTAAATACTGTTTGACAATTTTATGCAGTTCCCTAGGCCTGTCTATTTTAAATACCTCTTCTATATTTATAGGTAAATTTGATGCCTGCAAATAATCTAATATTGAGATTCTCATTTGTTCATATCTCTTACATTTTAACATCACACACTGCTCTGGCGATCGGGAGATCCCAGGTTCAAGCCCGGACGAGAACATTTGAAAGAGTGTCTTCGACCGGGACTTGGACTAGAATAATTCGAGCCGTGGCGAAGACATCTGCAGTAGTGTCGTCTACCAGGGACTGGAATAACCTGAACGGCTCCTGAGCCGACCCAGCTCTAATGGGTACCACTGAAGACGACGAGTATCTGCCTGAATGGCGAGAGGACAGCTGTCAGCGTACAGGGAAAAGGGATACTCACGTAACATCAGTCTCAGGTTAGACATACTAACCGGAGATTTCGCCTCGAGTAATAGCGCGCGCACGATTTAAAAAAGAAAATAATACAGGCATCAAATTTACCTATACATATACAGGGTGTTTATAAAGTCGCTGTGCAGTGAAATTTACGCCCGGGTGAGACTACGTCACCAGAAATGTGGTTTTCAATTGGGGCTTGTTGTGTAATGCTGCACACGGGATTGTGGAACACAGCATTGGAACACAGAATATCATGACGTAAATTTGCATCATTCGTGACGTAATTTCTAAAATATTTTTCAAATTCACTGCACAGCGACTTTATAAACACCCTGAGGTGTTAAGACAGTTGTTCAAGGCGACTAACATAAGGTTGCTTATGGGGTTTGCAACCTCATAATGTAAACCTCATTGCAAAAGAAACCACACACTTCTAGAGCTTAAGAATGCTTTAAATGCAGGCTGCTGTCCTGGGGACTTACTGCAATGGTGGCTCCATACTCAAAAAAGAGAAAAAAATGACAATCAGCTTTCCAACAGTTCCACTAACAGAGGGATGGAAAAGGTATAGTAACACTTTTGAGCAATGCAAACAAACGAACAAATAAACGAATAGATAATGCACATATTGAGAAAACCTGTTGATAGCATTATCAGATAGTTCTTGTTCTAGAATATCCATGTTAAGAGAGGTAGGGGAAGACGAAAGAATATATGGAGAAAAGAACAGAGAATGACATAAAGGCGTTGTGTAAACCTGAAAGATCTTTAAGTCTGGGGTGGCCGAGTGGTCCAAGGCGTAAGATTCGAGTTCCTTTCAGGTTTCCCTGAGCGGGTTCGAATTCCGTCCCAGAAAATTATACTTTAGGGGTCGGAGTTGCTAAGAAGTATGGGGTCCGCCTCGTGTTTTAGAGGTATCGGGTTCGATTCCCATTTGAGGGAATATAATTTATGGGCATTTTTTTTTCAGTGGTCCTAATGATATCATACTTCCCTCTGGTCTCATGGGTAGTGAGATCGGATGCCTAGCCTTTGCGGATAAGGGCGAAAAAATAAGAGGTCCCGTGTGCAAGCTGCGCACGTTAAAAATCCCTCGGCAGTTGGAAATCGAAAAGAGTAGGCCTGTCAGGCCGCTGCCTTGGTAAAATTTAAAAATTAGAAACCTACTCATCACAAACATATTTATGGAATGTGTGATTCCTATATACACACATTGGGATTCTCGCCGGTGCTACGGAGTTCGTGCACTGTGCTGAGATCCTCCTTGTGTGATCTAAGGGAGGAGATCGGAGCACTGATGGAGTAATCCGTGTGCAATGAAGATAGTCCTTAAACAAACCACAACCAAACAATGAAGGTTTCATGTTTTCTAATTATCTCAGGATGAACTGACGTAAGAATTTACACAACGTGGATTGAAAGCACAAACCAGGCCAGGACGATCCAACGTTTAATCCACATAATAAAAAGCAACAGAACAAACTGTGTACAGATCATTTCAGGCTTCACTTTCTCACATCACAATTCCGGCATCTTCTGTCATGACTCATGTCATGTAAATATTTTACCGAATGTTATTGTTATTGTTAAGCAGAATCGACATCACTGCAATCCGGGTAAACCCATAGGTGCTCAGTCTCCCTCAGCATATGTCGAAAAGTGTGAAAGCTAACTGGTCCTGTAGCTCGTTGGTTGTATACACGACGGATGCTTCCTCTCATACGTCCATCTCTGCTAGCCTTACGTTTGTTGCCATATTCCAACAGTCTTAACCTTGTCCCCACTGTGGGTTCTCTTGCTGCGAGTCTGTCAGCTCTCTCATTACCACATACCCCTGCATGACCAGGACAGTAGATCCACATCAGCTCTTGTAGACTCGAAGCTTCTATAAATGTTGTCCATTCATGCCGCAACCAATCACTTTGAACCTTTCGAAGCGTGCTTTTGCTCGCTCTACCCAATGTTAACTTCCCTTCAAAGACAAGATCACGTGTCTATCTCGCATTGTTCATTATTAAAGTGAGTTTTTGTGAGCTAGAGCATGAGTTTTCACTGGGAATAAGATTTTAAAAATCTTTAACTCTTTGACTGCGCAATTATTTTCCACCCTGTGCCGTAATTTCAATTCGTGATAGACCAAAAACAATCAATAGGTCACATGTTGTATTGTACTTATCATGATTATTGTATGGAAGCCAAACATGGACGAGGAACCCAAGCATTGAATCAACAGAGAGAAAGAGATGATTACATGAAACTGATTGTAGACAACGGAATTCAAGGTCTTGTGCAACTTGTTAGCACAAATAACTGACGATGGTAAGTTTAATATTGTTTAGAGGTGAATTGATTGAGGCAGACTTCTACATGGAATGGGTTGTCCTTCTATGCCAGGTTATGTCACGAAGTTACCTCGTGGCTGCATTAAAGCGAGAAGAGGAGCGTGTGGGAGTTGAGAGCTCCATATAAAGCCTGGATAGACCCCATCTTCTCAGCCAGGAGTCACCAAGTTGGTGATCCTGACTACTATTGAAAGAACAGCAGCAGCAACAGTCTAAAGTTCAGTCCTTTAAGAAGGCAATGTCAGTTCATCCAAACTCATTCACCCAAGAAAACGTAAACACCGTTGTATGATGAGAGTATCAGACCTTACAGTGTAGGACTAGTAGCATTATCAATATTAGGAACAGGAACTGTGTGTGTAGTCATTCCAGTGACCCCTTTACAGAAATGGAACAGATTTTCCAAAATATTTATTTTATTATGTAAATAAGCATTTTCTTGATTTTGAGAATTCCTGACCAAAAAGATTGAGGTTCAGGACAATTAAATTGTACAGAAAATTTCACACAGCCTTGCTTAACTAATTTTGTTAAAGTTGAAGTTCTGTTTGAAATAAATCATTAATTATACTAAATACATTCCCCTAGACCCGTAGCTAAATCAATTTGGGATCAGAAGAGGTAGCGGTTAGGGACTCAGAGTACATCATCATCATCTTCTCTGAGAACTTACATAGCTTGACCCCACTTTGATATCTATACACCCTTGCTCTTTTCAGAGAAGGTGGTATTACTTATAAGACCAGTCTCTTATCTGGCACTATCCTGGTATCATCTGATACACCTATTTGTCCAGGATAGCCCATCTTTTAATAACATCAAAACCTCTTATGACACTATTCACAGACGAGAGCAGATTCAACATATCCTTTACTGATGGACGTATGCGGATTTGGCGACGGTGTGGAGAGCGCTTTGCAGATTGCTGTGTTCTTCAGCACAACCGATTTGGAGGTGGCAGTATTCACATTTGGGGAGGATTCAGTTTTCACCATCGCTTGCCTCTTCACGTTTTCCTTGGAAATGTTAATGCTGTGACATATCGAGATGAGGTTCTGGATGCATTGGTTGCTCCTGCATTCACAAATTATCCAGACTTGCAGCTTCTCCAGCAGGATAACGCACGTGCGCACACCGCATGCAATATCTACAGCAGCAGAACATTGTGACGATTGATCGGCCTGCCCTATCACCAGACATGTCCCCTATAGAACATCCGTGGGACGAGCTTGGACGCAGAGTCTACAGACAAGGTTCTCCAGCTAATCTGCAACAGCTCGAAGCTGCTCTTACACGTGAATGGGACTTGATTCCCCTGAATTTCCTTCAGAGACTTGTGCGTTCCATGCGGAGCCGCTGCCAAGCTTGTTTGCAAGCACACGGTGGACATACCAGATACTGAGGATAGTGTGAATAAATTTTTTTATTGGTTGCATTTTTGGTTTTCTCCCTTGCCTGCACAGAATGCAATGAATTTCATAACAATCAAATGTACAAATTAATGACCAGCATGGATTCATAGTAAAATGAATAAAGATTCCAAATATGTAAACTTGTAAACACTTATATTTACATTTCACACTCTATTCCTGGATTATACAGGTGGTGCGTTTTTAA
Organism: Oreohelix idahoensis; assembly: GCA_024509875.1. NCBI lineage: Eukaryota > Metazoa > Mollusca > Gastropoda > Stylommatophora > Oreohelicidae > Oreohelix > Oreohelix idahoensis. The sequence goes on from JAMPIV010021310.1 coordinate 288,092, forward strand.
TGTGCTTCAGTATATATATATATATATATATATATATATATATATATATATATATCTATATATATATATATATATATATATATATATATATATATATATATATATATATATATATATATATATATATATATATATATATTACCTGTTTCTTACGTTATGGCTTAAGGAGCAGTATGCTATTCTGTCTTCGTATCTACAGAGAAGGGAGTTGTATGCTTCAGTTTTATCTGATTCTGGGTATTCCCTGCGTCACTTTTCTTTGAAGTTATTTTTATTATTGTTTCATATTGCTTCTAATGTTGCCATGTTTTTAGTTTCAATTTTGCGTCTTTCATCTCAGTCTATCATCGGCCTTTTAATTTCCATTTATATTGCATTGCAGTGTGCAGTAACTGATTGAGTAATGAAACGAGAAAGAAAAACTGCAGAAGATTCAAAAAAGGTTAAAAGACTGATAAAAGTACCCCTCAAACGTCCCAGAACACTTAGCGACAAACTGTCTAAGTGGTGTAAAAAGGTTTCAGCTTCCATCACTGCCCTGCATCAATCGAAATTAATTATTTCAATAGATTTTAAAAACCCAAATAAACAAACAAAATCATAGCATCGTTTGCTATTATCGGAGTCTGACCAATGATAGCCCGAGGTATTGACCGAACCAATTAAATTAATCAGACACGGCTGCACTTAAAGAGAGGCTGTATTTTGATTGGGTACTTAACTTCGGAACCGCGGGAGATCTGTGCGTGGTTACGAAACAAAACCAACTACAAAAGCATTCTTTCCGCTTGTCCCTGAGTCAGCAATGTTCTTATGGGAACTACTTATATAGTTTTATGCATGAATATCACGAGTATTCACACTGACTGTCGTTTTACGCGCGAGATTATGAGAAGTTCGGCAGACGAGGACAATTTCTCAGGTAACGAATTCACTATTGCTACTACTAATTCTAATACTACTACTTTTGTTGTTATTGTTGCTGCTGTTACTACTACTTACAATACAACAACAACAGCAAAAACAACAGCAACTACTACTACTACTACTACTATTACTACTACTACTCCTGGCCGGCCCTAGTGTATTTGCCGCCTTAGGCAAACAGCCCATTGTATATATATATATTATATATATATATATATATATATATATATATATATATATATATATATATATATATATATATATATATATATATATATATATATATATATATATATATATATATATATATAAGGGTGGCCCAAAAAATGTATTCACACTTTGAATGATTATAAATACAATGTTTATCAAGATACATCTAAGTTTTACAATACAATGTTTATCAAGATACATCTAAGTTTTATAATCCAAATTAAAGAAGACAAATGTATAATCTTTTTAAGTTATCGCAAGTGTTCGAACTGATGGCCGTTCTGGTCCAGGCACTGCTGATAACGCGGAGCAATGGGCGCGCTTCAAAATGCGATGAACGCTCGATTTTGAAATTCCTGTCTCACGAGCCGCTTGCCGAATAGATTTTGTTGGAGATTGGCGGTAAGTTTTCAGCAGCTCATTTTCTCTTGTGGAGGTCGTAGACGTCCGCGGTTTTCCGGAACGCTGCTTCTGGACGTCTTGAACAGTTCCATCAGCTTGAAACTGATCTCCAATTCGAGTAATGGTGAGTTGCGTTGGTGGATCTCTTTGAAACTCCCTTCTAAACTGTCTTTGCACTTGACTTACGTTCTCGCACTTCTAGTAGCACTTTAGAATAAACTTCCTTTCCTCAAAGCTTAGTCTCGTTTCAGCCATTATTTCAAATCAGTTACACCTGAAAATAACGAAAATTTAGTAAGTTACGGGCTGTAAAAATGTGTATACATTTTTTGGGGACACTCTATAAGATCAGTTCTTCCCCACAATGCACCCCCCACACACCCACTTTAAAAAAAAAATACACCTAACTCACTCAAGCAAAGGAAACATGCAAATAAATGTCCTAAAACAAAATTATATGTAATCATGCCTATTTACAGTGTTGTAGAAGGACCACAGACAAACAAAGGTGTTTATTCCTTCTTGAAATTACTATATTTTTTTTTCGTTATACTAATTTTCACTTCATTCGATTTTGCCGCCCTAGCCGACTATCTAATTCGCCTAAGTTAAGCGAGCTCTGCTACTATTACTTCGAGGAAGTTGAGGGAAACAACGGTAAGACATGGAGTACAACGAATGGGTATGAAAAAAAAATCGAAAAAAGGTGATTCATCTTGGTAGTTATCAACAATATGCTTGAGTTCCAAAGTTCACTTATTCTTTAATGGGAGTTACACTCTTATATAACTTGCGGATATAACTGTCTAGGTTGAAAGACCCGTGCATCGTCACAATTCGTAAGACGAATCCCCTTTTTTCGATTTTTTTCTCCATACTACTACTTCGATGACGACTATTACCACTCCTAATACTACTATTACTGCTGCTGCCACATTTGCTGCTACTACTACTACTATTACTGCTGCTGTCACATTTGCTGCTGCTACTACTACTATTACTGCTGCTGCCACATTTGCTGCTACTACTACTACTACTACTATTACTTCTTCGTTTTCTGTAGCATCCCAAATTTTACAAAGCTCCCTGCTGGTAAAAAAAAAAAAAACATTAATATCTTCTGTTCGAAATGGCCTGTTTAAATTTCTCCCAGAAGCCCCTGTCATTAGTTACAGGAGTCTCTGATGAACAACAAAGAATGTGACTGCTACTGTTACATACATGTCGTATGAGCCGACTGATATAAAACTGCTCATGGGAATGACAACACCATCATGTGGAAAAGTTTGCTACTAAAATTACTACAGCCAGAGCCCAGGAATGCTTTGGTGCAGGATGTCTACAAGAGGATCACCTGCAGTGGTGGCTGGAGCGAGTTGGGAAGGTCAGCAGTTGAAAAGAGTTGTCATACAGTGGATCCCTTCTCACTGCAACATCCCGGACATGAAGAAGCTGACAGATCGGCAAAGGAAGGGGAAAGCTACCTCAACTGGACACAAGCATAACTTATGAAGAGGCCAAGAGTTTTACCAAGCGCAGATACAGGAGCAAGTGGGAAGCAGAGCATCCAGGCCGCCCCCCCCCCCCCCAAAAAAAAATAAATAAAAAAATGCTGCATATTACCAGCTCTGCAGAAGTGAACAAGTGGTAATCTTAAGACTTCGCACGGGTCATAACAGATTGAGATACCATCTATTCAACAAGTTAAAGATAGGAACTACTGATGAGTGTGACTGTGGCACCGAAAAAAATGACTGCTGAACATCTGATTCAAAGATGCCCAACATATGAGGAACAAAGAAATGCATATGGCCATCACCAGTGCCACACGTAGAAAAGCTCTACGGAGATGTCAACAGCCTCAAGCTGACCACTACATTCTTTGAATATATTCAAGTTGATATCTGAGAGTGAACGAAGAAGAAGAAGAAGAAGAAAATGATGAATACGAGGGGTTCCCACCAGCTTTTGTGACAGGAAAGCTTTATAAATGTACGCGTGTGCTTCCCCTTTTTGCATTAATATTTCATATACTTTAATCTTTGAAGTATACATTTTTGTTTACTTTTTGTTGATTATTATAAAATATCAAACATTCATCTTTTTTAAACATTTGAACTTACCATTTTACCTCTCTAATATCTGCAAAAAAAAATAAACTTCTTATACAGGCGAAAAACGCAGTTTGACTCATTTGAAACATACACCCCGACAACACTTATTTGGAAATTCCATCTTTTTTTAGTGAATCGTCACGCACATATGACCAAAATGCTCTTGATTTCCACTATACTGCTGGTGCTGAATGCAGCTATTTCGCTGGCTAAACGAGATGGTAATACAGAAAAGGTAAGTATTGATACGGTAGACTCTTTGGCGGAACAAAATGAGGACGCAATATGGAACACTAAACACGAATCCCTCAGTCACGCTGAGAATTATATACTTCCTCTGACCAATGGGGACCTACTAGAAAAGTCAGCGGGTTTGAATATGGTAATCAATGATGATGTGCGTGCTCTTCTAAATAGATTGGAGAGCGTCACTACAGATTTGAACTCTGATATGCGTAAGATATTCTCCGCATGCAGCCAACAAATACAGGGTTTGAACCACATCGGTGCTGTAGCATGCGTGAAACGTAGTTTAGTCAATAGAATCTCCTTCCTGTACGTTTCAAACAAGACTGCCCATACATTGAAATATGTGACATCTGCGTCCAAAACAGAGACGGCTGAATCAAACAAACACATTACTCAGGATTGGAATAAAACTTCGACCAAAGAGTTTGTTCAAGATGAGCTGGAATATAACAAGCAGCAGAAAAAACTTGAAACAGAGGAAGACGACAAATATAGATATAACAAAAGCGAAGGAGAAAACCTAGACAATAACCCTAAACTCGCTGTAAGTATTGATGGCATCATTACATTGTTGTCTAAACAGAATTTCAATTGGACAGACAAGGTACACTACCTGGAGTCAATGACATCTTGTGAACTCGTGAAATGGTATGATGAGCTACGATGGCTGCAGATAGTAGTTATGTGTCCGATGCAGTGGACAGACCCCGGCATCCGGAACCAGTGCGAGGCATGGGAAAATCTAAATATTTTGAAAGTTGATTCTCTTCGTCCTTGGACAACGAGCATCCTTTGTAGCAATGTTCCATCTCAGACACTTCTAAGTTCAACGTTTACTAACATGGCATTTCTGTATTCGTGCATGGACACAGCTGACTGTAAAAGACAAATGATTCCAGCCATGCCGGAGGCGGTACAGGAATGTGAAAACGAGGCATTTAAAGTGTCCAGCTACTCGAGCAGACGCTTGACCACTGCAGCTGACTCCAGTACCACCAGCATTCCCATGTCGTTCAGCATTCTGATGAACTTCGATTTTACTGGAAATACACACATTCTGTTCAGCACTGATCGGCAGGTCACTCAAGAAGAGTACATTTCAAGGTAAGATCAAGAGAACAAACTTTATTTTCAAAGGGTTTAGAATTGGGCGGGCAGATCCGTCTAACACTCTGCTGCTCTTCCTTTCTCTCAGATTCCAAACTGAATCCATTTATTCTCACATACATTTTAAATAGTATTATTTAAATAATAAAATAAATCAAATCAAGTACTATAAAATAAAATCCCAACATTCTAACAGCACGAAAACAGATTTACAGTACCTTATCATAATCATTATTGACCAGGGCAAAATTATCCTTAAAACCTACATATGATATTATATTATGATTTGGAAATATAACCAAATTAGGGTGGCAAATAATCTGTACTCATGATATGTGAACTGAAAAGTCTGCGATTGTATGAATATGGACTAAGCGTGCTTTTTAAGTCGTGTGGTATATTGTTCCACAGACGAGCAGCAGAAAAAAGCAAAACTTTTCTTGAATAAGTCGAGCCTAGGCTTGGGCACGTATAATCTGTTTAAGCGCTGGCTTATTTAGAACAAACGATCAGTAAACATACACACATACCCTATTCGGCGCTAGTCGGCAGAACCCTCAAGACATGACCATTACATTCGTAAATGTATTATAGGCGTATCATTGTTATTGTTGATCAGAATCGACCTCACTGCACTCCGGGCAAACCCATAGGTGCTCAGTCTCCCTCAGCAAATGTCAAAGAGTATGAATGCTAATTGTACCTGTAGCACGCTGATTGTACATACGACGGAATCATCCTTTCTCACATCCATCTCTGCTAGTCCCACGTTCGATGCCAAACTCCAACAGTCTCAGCCTTGTTGATTCATCCGTTGCAGTGTCATTATCTAGCATGCGATCATTAATTGCCCTTAGTATCTCTCCCTTATCCATATCCAGTGTCCACACTATGGGTACTCTTGACGACAGTCTGTCAGCTCTCTCATTACCACGTACCTCTGCATGACCAGGACAGTAGATCCACACCAGTTCTTGAAGACTTCAGGATTCTATTGATGTTTTCCATTGTTTAATTTAAGTTTTCTTTTCATTTTCCTTGCATTCACCGGATATAATCCCCCGAACGTAGGTTTATTAACGTCTCTTTCAGTCCCAAGCAAAAAAGTAGGTTTGGCCCAAACAAAAATGGCCACCCCAGTGTGTTTTTATTGATGTTGTTTGGAAATAATTTTTTTAAATTTTCATGTGCATAAATAACGTTGTTGTTGTATACAAAACTGAAGGTAAATGAATGTACTTTACTCTAATGCCCCAAGTATAAAAGCATTCATTGAAAAATTATTAGTTATGCAAGGTAAAATGGAGGCTGAAAGAATAAGCCGGTGAAAAATTAGCACAAGTATTCAATCAAATTCTTCTAGAATTGTTCCCTTGGAGAATATACAAGGTTAAAGTTTCAAAATGTCACAAACAGAAGTATTCTAACAAAGTAAAATCAGGTTTAATTAAGCCAATAAACACTCAGGAAATTGTTAATTTCACAGATTACAACAACAGGTCACATAGTTGTAAAAAAGAGGAAATTATATATCCTTACCTTGCCGAGTTGCTCCCCTTCTCAAGATGATGTGTATTCCATAGGAAATCTCATAAGGTTGCTCACAAATATATTTACACTAGGCCTATGTATACACATTACTTTATCATGACATACTATATTAACTTATTGCAGTCTGATTACATGCCCCTGTATCCATTACTTCATTACCGACATCAGACCTCGGTTTCCGACGACTCGATATCAGGCTCCTTCTTCGCTATCCTGTGAATAAATACTACAATCTGAATTATTATCACAATCTAGAATTTCTTCAAATAACTTTCTAGCTTGCTCTGGAGTTAATTCAGAGGTTTACCAGAAGCAGTGGGCGTGGCCATTTGATCTTAAAAAATATGCACTTAAAATATCTTAAATTAATATCAAACCACAAAAACACGTTCTCTCTTAAACACACGATGTATTTACTAGAAATGTCTTCTTGTCGGAAATGACGTTATGGGTTGTTGAAATTGGAAAACAGCTCTAGAAAGGAGCAAAGGATACGAAATACGATATAAAGTTGATCGGGTCAAACAGGTCAAACCGGAAAACCGATATAACGTTGATCGGGACTTAAAGAGTAAATAAGTGTCATGGAATAATTTTCTTTTCCCCCCATAATTTGAGTCTGTATGCATTTTTTAAAAGGTTATAAGGAAAACAAATCAGGTGATGACTTTTGGAACAACCTGCTATCATCTGAAGTTACGAAAAAAAAAAATTATCCTACATAAAAATCAACAAGGTGGCTACATGCTCAATAGAGAACAAAAAGGAAAGCGATGATAATAATGATATTATTGGCTTTAATTCCACTTTGAATCTCACTTTATCTTCTTTCCCACTTTGGGTGATCATCTTTTCTATGCCTTCGCGCTTCATAACAACACTGTCATTGGACAATTTGTTCTTTTTTTGCCATGAATGTTCGCAAAGGGTTGCTGGACTAATTTAATTTTTTTGGATGATTCTGAGGATGTTGTTCTAGTCTTTGTGTATCTGCTGGCCAAATTGCCAATTGATGGCCAGTCGTTTTCCTTCCTTTTTTAAAATTTGGAGGCGGCTGCTTGACAGTATGAAATGTCTCAGCCCCAAGCTTAATTATAGATAGAAGGTATTGTTGTTATTTTTAATCAGGATCGAAATTACCGTAGGTGCTTAGTCCCTATCAGCAAATGTCGAAGAGGATGAATGTTAATTGTTCCTGTAGCGCGCTGGTTGTATAAACGACGAGTGTATCCTCGTATACTTCCATCCTTGCTAGTCTTTGTTTTGATGCCAAAGTCCAGAAGTCTGAACCTTCATTGATTCATCCATTGCAGTGTCGTTTCTCTAACAGACGATCATTACTTGTCATTAGTATCTCTCCCTTATCCATATCCAATGTACTTACTTTGTGTGCTCTAGAAGCTAGTCAGAAGTGATAACAAAGACTTTGGCCGAGAATCATATAGCGATCAGTACAGTTAGAAATTAAACGCACGAATTCAACAAGAATAACGACACAAATTCTCAGAATTAAAATTTTGGTGAAAATAAAATTCGAATTGTACACGGACAATCCACGCACGAGCCCCCACATGGTCATGGGACAAGAAGTTAAGAAGCTCTGCCTTATATTAATAAATGCCTCACTTTAGTTTCCTAGGTATTGTAGTTCATCACACATACACAAATGCCTAAATTTATTTGTGGCATCATCATCATCATCACAACCACCGCCTCCCCCACCACCACCACAATGAACGACAGGTGCAATGGATCTCCAACGTCTTCTGTCGCTTCTCTTGATGATTGACTCTGAAAGACTCTTTCAGGTCCATCTTTCATATTATCTTCGCACCGTATAGCGATGACTTTCTCTTGCACGTTTGCCGTCAACTCTCCCTGCCGTTATGGCATTCAGTACGGCGTAATGTCTATTTTTATATGGCCAAAATATTTTAGATGTCTGTCTTTAATCTCCTTCATTAATTTTCTTTTCATTCCTAGCATTTCTATGACCTTTTTTATTTGTTTTTTTGTTCTCTTTCTATGATATTTATGGTGTCTTAGATTTCACAATGCGGTTAATTTGTCCAATTGTTCTGCTAGGTGTCAAGAGTCGGAAACGTTTGATCCCTATACTGAGAGCTGCCGTCTTATCTCTTGCAGCCAGCCCTACACCCTTGTCGGAAGCACATGTGTTCAAAATGACAGTGCTGCTTCTACAGACGACGTAAGTTTAAGCATCGTTTGTATTCTCTGTGTTATTTAGTATACCAGGGTGTAAAAAAATTCCAGAAGCAGACAGTGAATGTATGTAACCACATTTCTAAATAGTACCTGGGTGTATAAAAATTTTGAAATCTTAAGAAAATCTCATGAAAAAGTGACAAATATTCGAAAGTATGTTCCTCCCCCCCCCCCCCCGCACCCCCAGAGGCTGCTATCTTAGGCATCGGCGCATCCTGAGATGGAAAACTTTCCTGGTATTGACTGCAAGAACAGACAGACGGTAATAATTCTATCCATAAAGTACATAGAGGAACATTATCGAAGCTATTTCGGGACCCGTGCATACACAGGTGGCTCGGCAACTAAAGCAACAGTGAATGGAGGTGGAGGAATTTTTCTGAGTTTTTTTTTTTTTAAACGTACGCCCGCTATTACTCGAGGCGAGAATCTCCGGTTAGTATATCTAACCTGAGACTGATTTTTACGTGAGTATCCCTTTTATCCCTGTAAAATAACAGGTGTCCACCGCCATTCAGGCAGATACTCGCCGTCTTCGGAGGGTATCCATTAGAGCTGGGTCGGCTCAGGAGCCGTTCAGGTTCTTCCAGTCCCTGGTCGACGACACTGCTTCAAATGTCTTCGCCAGGGTTCGAATTAATCCGGTCCAAGTCTCGGTCGACGACACTGCTTCAAGTGTCTTCGCCCGGGCTTGAACCTGGATCACCCGATCGCCAGCGCAGTGTGGTAACCATTACACCAGCGCGGCTCCCTTTCTGAGTTTAAACAACGGTACAGGAAAAAAGTCGGTACCAACAGGAACATTCTCAAGTAACTTTAGAGCAAAAGCCGAGGTCCTGAAAACTGCAACAGAAGACCTAATGACAGGAAAGCACCAACAGACAAGTACATTAGCTTTCTTCACGGATGCGATGCAGCAGTCTCTGCGCAGAGGCGTCAAAATAACGCAGACCTGACCTAAGAGCAGTACTCTAAAAAGTCAGCGATTCAACAGTCGTGATACAGTGGATTCCATCTCATTCCAACATACCTTGCAATGAAGAGTCTGATAAATTGACAAAGAAAGGTTAAAAGCTACTCAGCGTGATACAAGCATAACTTGAGAAGGGGCGATATAGGAACAAATGGGGCGCAGAGCATCCAGGCCATTAGAAAGACGGTGCAAACCTGTAGCTTAATTGAAGTGAAAAAAGTGGTAATCTTCAGACTCCGCACAAGCCACAATAGATTGAGATAACCATCTTTTCAACAAGCTGAAGATGGGAGCTACCGATGAGAGTAGCTGTAGCACCGATAAAATGACATCTGAAAGTGCCCATCACATGAAGAACATAGAAAGCACGTATGGTCGTGATCAATACCATTCCTGCACAAACCCTATGGAGATACCAAGAACTTCTGGCAGACCACCGCGTTCTTTAAGCTTAAGAAATGATGCCCAAGAGTAATGACGGAGATGATGATAAATGTATTCTGTCTGACCTGCTTAATGAAATTCTCTACACACAGAAATCTCAAGTATCCTTATATTACTTATTGCCGAAAAGAAAGATTTGTAACCAACAATGAATTAATCACACCATTTTCGGGAAAATACGGAAACGGCGCCTATTGCACTGTGATAGCAAAATTGAACATCCATTAAAATAACACCCTTTCATGGTGCTATGTTCAGCATATTTGAAATATTGACACTTACTTTTCGGAAGAATACGGAAACATTGCACTGCACTTTGAGTGAACGTTATTTTTGATCACCCATTATAATCATCCCCTATAGAGGCCAATAATCTACTTTATCGGAAATTCACAAGTAACCCGTCAAGAAATGGCATGAAAGTTTAATAGCTTAGTTTTGTAATAAAAGAGTCAAGCCATACCAGTTCATATTTCAACGTAACTTTAACAGTCTGTTCAAACTAAAGATTGAGCACTGAATTTATTTTACAAATATAATAAAAAAATATTATCACCGATGGACGAGTTTTTAAGTCCCGCATCAGTACAGAGTCAAATGATACCAGCCTTCCCGTCACCTTGAGACAGTTTCTTGTGTTTTTGCTTTTGCCGTGACAATCAACAAAGCACAGGGACAATCACTTGACCATGGAGGTGTATACCTACAAGAACAGTCTTTGCTCATGGCCAAATTTATGTCGCGCTCAAGCGAGGAAGAAACCCAGACAATCTTAAATTCAGGACACAGGCTATTAAGCCAAACATTTTAATTACCGGTATAATCGTGCGTTTACAAAACATGTTGTGGTTAAAGAGCTGTTATGTAATTAGTCAAATTCCAACTTATCCGTCTTCTAAATGTGTTAGTTTGGTTTGGTTTAGTTTTAAGGACTATCTTCACTGCACACGGACAACTCCATCAGTGCTCCGATCTGCTCCCTTAAATCACACAAGGCGGATCTCAGCACAGTGCACGAACTCCGTGGCACCGGCGAGAATCCCAATGTGTGTATATGGAAATCACACATTCTATAAATATTTTTGTTGTGGGAAGGTTTCAAATTTTTTATTAAATTTTGCCTGGGCAGCGGCCTGATAGGCCTACTCTTTACGATTTCCAACTACCGTGGGATTTTTAACGTGCGCAACTATTTTTTTCGCCCTTATCCGAGAAGGATAGGCATCCGATCTCACTACCCAGGAGACCAGGGGAGAGTATGACATCACTAGGACCATTAGGTTCTGAAAAAATTTTCCATAAATGATATTCCCTCTACTGGGAATCGAACCTGGTACCACTAGAGGTCGAATCGGACGCCGTACCTCTTAGCCCCTAGACCAACTCTAAATGTGCTAAAGATGCTGAAAGTTAAAGGTATTGGCTTTTAATATTTACCCGTAGTTTTGACGGGTATACATGCTCATAAGTTATATATTTGCTTAAGGAACCACGTAGCTCAACAGCTGCGCGAATGCATGGAACAGCAGTCTGGAGGGACTGATATGCAACAAGGTGTTGGTCAAGAACTCTAAACAAAGTTAAGGTGGTGGACGGTACTGAAAACTGGATTTTACGTACAAAATATCGATTTTTTACTGTTTAGCTTATTTTATTAAATAATCATCGAGGAATCGAATGAGCAAGGTTTTATAACATAACAAATGCATTTGATGTATCAAAAAGCATATTTTCTGTACTACCCCCAAGCTATGATTTGCAAATTTGTGCCGAAAATGCAAGATTTGTCGCTCAATAATACCTTAGTTACGCTGTCCATATTGTGGACTATTTGGTATCGATACACAGGGAATTTCTTTGTCTGCCGTAATAAAACAAATTCGAATCTATTTTTTCTCATAGCTCTGAGTGATGTGTGTTTGAAAATTTCCGTAATTTTACGCTAACTTCCTTATAAGGAGTGGTCACGTGGTGACCTCATGCCCTCATTCTCGACCCATTGAAGACGCAAACGTAAACCCCTGTTTTGATAGGTCATAACAACATTTTGGCTGCGTGCGCAAATGTGGAACATAACTACAGCAATTTCAACCCCGCCCGTACACAAAACATGTGTTCGCTGCCTGTAAACGTGGTGTTCGATATTTTTCTCGTTTAAATTTCAGTGAATTGTGCTCTATTACTTCAAAATGGGAAGAATAGGTAAGAGATCAAAGCAAATATCTGCTGCCAGGTCGCATCGACAGTATGTAATTTCTAGCAGTGGTAAAGGTAAGACAGAATCAGCGGTGACTGATACACAAACAACATGGAATTTCTGCTAGAGTGTAGACTGATAGTGAAGGCTCTATGAAAATAAGGATTTAAGAAAGAGAGGTAGTTTATTCACCAGTGCTGGGAAGAGTAAGGACAGTCTCTATCTACGACAATATGGGTTTATCTCATAAGACTCCTACAGCTCACCTGGACAAACAATTATTTGCCAGTTCCAGTCACTCAGGTGCACACACCAATTTGGTGCTTCAAACGCACATACAATACGTGGATACAGCTACAAATAACAAATATGGGTAATTTGGGCTCGGGCCTGCAAACACAATAATAGAAGGTTTATTATTTTTATTTATCATAAAAAAATCACTCACAATATTCAACAATTTACGGGCATAAATCATAGGTTACGGCAGGTACAAATAGCAAGGTGGGGAGGGGGGGGGGGCGGGGTTTGAGGAGAGGTATCCAATACGCCCTTCCCGCTTGCATTTAACAAAGAAAGACCCAGTCCCAAAAGACAGGGGGGGGGGTGATCAGAGATGGGCAATTTAACCCAACAGTAAATTTATATTACTCTGAGACGGGGTGTTAACGTAATTAGTAGGGGTTAGAAAAACTCTTTTTTTTTTCCAAAGCTTTCCCTTTACTAAACAGACGTAAGGGAGAGGGAAATAAACAAAGTTAGGAAATCCCACTTAAAAAGAAAAAAAAACAATACAATAAAGACGGTAAAAAATATTACCAGGTAGAACTAATTAAAATGGTGGAAAAACTAAATCTCCTCTCATTCAAACACGCTTGTGATGACCAGCACTCAGTCATACACACAGACTTACCGATTCGTAGAATCTGGCACTCCGTGGAAATTACAAAGAAAAACAGCACTAAAACATTGGCATAGGTAAATGTCCTGTCTTCTGTGTACAGCCCCAGATTAGCGGTTTTTTTTAAGTTAACAAAGTGTCCCGAAATCGCTAGACGTTGAAGCCTAAAGGTAGTTTTTGTTTTGTCTATATGTATATCTGCAGAATGGGAGAAGATCGGCTACCACGACAAGCATGGGAAACAAAGAGCCAAGGATCCAGACCCCCAGGACGACCCAGAATCCGCTGGGAGGACAACATTAGACAATCTTTGAAGGACCGAGGACTAGAATGGAACCAGACCAGGAGGAAGACAGCCGATAGGATAGTCTGGCGCTCTCTCTTCCAAACCTCTACACCCCACGGTAGAAGGGGAACGACTAAGTAAGTAAGTAAGTCTATATGTAAAAAGTTCCAGGGGAATGGCACGGTCGTAGGTACAGGTGGTGAGACTGGTGGGGTATCTTAGGTTCGCCGCTGGTGGTGAACTTCGTACGCGTGATGATAAAGACTAAACACTGTGGTATGGTTTGTTCGGGGTATTGTTAAAAATCCAGTGAAAGTACTTGACGAACAGTGTTCAGGGAAATCTATGTTCTCATTCACAAATAGAGCAGTAAGTAAAATATTGCTACTGTCAAGGGTTCTTCTCCAGTTTAACTTTAAAACGACTTGATGAATTGGGATGTTAAAACAGTCTTTGGGTTTGCTTTATTTCTGTAAACTTCAGATAGCTGAATCTCAACAGGATCGCCACAAAGATTAAATTTTAAATACTGTTCATAAGTCACTGGAGTTATCGAACTGAGTCGGCAGGACTCTGTATATAGTTAATTAATTAATTGCTGCTTAATTGCTGCTTAATTGCTGCTTAATTGCTGCTTAATTGCTGCTTAATTGCTGCTTATTTGCTGGGATGCAAGGTTGAATGATCATTCTGTATAAAAGATAGAAAAACATGAAATGCAATACAAATCATATTATAATCTGACGCGCGATAAATTTACGTTTAAACTATTTTCTACCTCGCGTCTTCAATTATATAAATTCAAGAAAAGCTCCCCGCGGGTCTAATAGTTAAAACACACGTCTATATGTACAGAACTAAACTGTATTAAATAGTTATAATTCCCTTAACGGCTGCAAAATTAATTTACACGTCTATTGTATTAGGAAAATAACTTATAGATGTAACATTAGTTTGCACCAGAATTTTGAAATGGGTTTATTTAGTATGTTAAATTTTACACCAAAATCCAGTGAAATAAAATGAAATAACTAGACCACTGATCACTTTAAAACAAATATATTATACCGTTGCACAGAAAAGAATTCACTGCATTAAGATGAAAATCCAGAGGGAATCAACCAGGATTTCACTATAGCAAGTGCTACTGTAAATATCTGGCAACGAGTGATAAAATGCATTTCTTCAGGGTCTGTATATATCTAACTGGAATGGAACTTAAGGGGTACATGTTAGAATTTCGCGCCTCTTAAGTTCTCCGGGGAAAATCAAAATTCTAGCCGCCGTGCTAACAGATGCCGCCCGACTAAAAGAGGGAGACCGCTCCTGGTTTCCGATTTCCGTTCGTGATTACTCCATTTCCTGCCCGCTTCGTCTTCCCCCGTTCGTCTTTGACTGCTAGCGTTTCCAGTGCTCTTCTGTGGTTCGCACCGAGATGCGAAATGCCGATGAGAACTTTCTACGAGAAACTAGCTTCTCTGTTCTGGGGATCGTCTTGCCTTAGATCTCGCCGCTTCTACGTTTGGTTCTGGCACCGCCTATAAGGCAGGTACGAAGAAAAGTGGACAGGCATACTGGGGAAATAACTGCTTCTGGCCGCTCTAGAGGTAACAGTGGGCGTGATTTTACCTCCCCTTTGAGGCCATGCGATCACCAGACTGGACGGAAGATAACAGTCACATATTTAATGAGCAAACGTGGTGAGGAGTGCACTTTGCTTTTCTGCATGCTAATGAGCCCAGGTGGCGGAGTCCCCGCTAATGAAAAATTCCTACAATATTCAGGGGCACTGATGTTATCAGAGGGTCCTATCATCCAACAATTTTCAGGGACAGCTGAGTTGTCCGTCACACTGGCCCAAGTCGATCTGATATAAAAATTAACTTGAGCACGAGCAAGAATGTTGCATCTCATAATACTGTCTGCGCCCAGCCTAAACCTACGTACAAAACCATTGTTGACATTTCTTTCTTCAACAACCTTCTTAAAAATGTGTGTTGCAATGTGTGTAAGCAAAGCACATTGCAAATAAGAACTGACAACACCAAGTCTAAGGGTTTCTCTCTCTTCCTGGAAGTTGTGTGTCACACATGTGAAAAAGCAATTTCCAGAACGTACACATCCGAGAGGGAACCAGAAGGCCGCGGCCATCGTGGACATGCAATCCACAAATCTGCTGTTCTTGGTGCCCTCATGTCTGGAATGGGCCCATCTACGTTCAATCTCTTCTGTGAGAACCTAGACCTCCTTGGCATGCACCAGAAAACATTTCATACATATGCAGATCAAATTTTTGATCATTTGGATAGCATGCACTCTACAGTATTTCAACGTTCCGGCAGCATCGTCCAAGCTGAGCACGCTAAGAGTCAGCACCGTACCATTAATAAAAAAGAAGTCATAGACATCGCTGTCAGCTTTGATGCAACATGGCTAACTAGAGGTCATAAGTCACTGATATGTGTTGGCAGTGTTATCGACATCTTGACTGGCATGGTCATCGATACGCATGTTATGTCTTCCTCCTGTCACACCTGTGAGAATACTGGACAGTGGCAGTTGAAAAATCAGCCTGACAAATTTGAAAAATGGAAAGCAGAGCATCAGAAGGACTGCTGCCGTAATTACGAAGGGTCAGCCGGAATGATGGAGGTAAAAGCCTGTAAAGTTCTCTTTCTTCGTTCAGTGGCAAATCACAAGCTACGCTACACTGTTTTGCTATCAGATGGCGATTCCAAGGCCTACAACAGACTCTGCGACATCAAACCGTATGGACCAGAAGTTGACATTACCAAACAAGAGTGCGTCAACCCCACCCACACAACCACAACACCCACAACCAAAACCACCCCCCAAACCCACACCCACCCCCCCCCCACCCCCCCCCCCCCACAAACCCAATCACCCCCCCCCCACCCCCAAACCCCCAAACCCCCACACCCCAACCCACCCCCCCAACCAACACCCCCACCCCACCACCCACACACCCACCCCCCCACCCCCCCCCACCCCACCCACCCCCCCACCACCCAAACCCCCCCCCAAACCCACCCAACCCCCCCCCCCCCCCCCAAAAAAACCCCCCCCAACACACCCCCCCCCCCCACCCACCCCCCCCACAAAACACCAAACCCCCACAAAAAAACCACCACCCCACCACCCCCCCCCCCCCCCCCCAACCCCCCCCCCCCCCAACCCCCCCCCCCAACCCACCCCCCACCCCCCCCCCCCCCCCCCCCAAAACCCCCACACACCACCAACCCCCCCTAACCCCCCCCACCCACCCCCCCACACCCACCCCCCCCCACCCCCACCCCCCCCCCCAACCCCCACCCCCCCCCCCCCACCCCCCCACACAACCCCCCGTGGGTTGCCTCCCCCGCCCGAATGACGCCACTTGCGGCACACCCCACCCCGCACCATTACCCCGTACCCCCCCCGCGATCGCCCGCGTGTGCCCCCCCGACCCCCCATATAACCACCCGAAGCCCAACGGGCAAACCCCCGCACCACCCTGTTTTCCCAACGCCAGTGTGGGGTGCCCCCCCCACCTCAGCATCTACGACAGCCCTCACCAAACCGCACCACTCTCCGCAGCCCACCGTGCCACCCCCCCGGCACCCCGCGGAATCCCCATAGAGGCCAATTCCCCTACGGGATACTGGACGATACCGCATTTTCCCCCCCCCCCGGGCACCCCCCACGCCAACATCACACCAAAGAACCACTACCCCCACCACCCCCGCCCCCACCCCCCGCGCCCCGCGCCCCGCACGCCCGGACACCACGCAACCCCCCCAAAACCCGACCTCCAACAACTGAAACCTCAACCGCGGCCCAACCACGGGGTATTGTCCCCTCACCCACCGACACCGTACTCTGGGCCTCTCGCCCCCATACCCGATACGGGACCCCCCCCAACCCCCCCAAGGTAGCGAAGACAACCCCCTCCCGCCAGTCCGCCGACTAGCCCCGGGGGAGCCGGGAACGGGCCATCCCCCCCCTCAGGTCTATCTACCACCCCGCGCCCGCCTCCCCATCCACCACCCCCCCAAACCACTCACACCGGGGCGCGGGGAAACGGCAACCCCCGCCCACCCCCTGCGTTCCAAACTAATGTCGAGACCCCCCCCCCCCCGGCCCCCCCCCCCATATACCCCCCATGAGTCCCCCACAGCCCAGGCAGGGCATAAAAAAAAAAAAAAAACCCCCCCAGCCCCCCAAACCCCCCCCCCCCCAGCCCACCGCGGTCCAAAACCCCCACGGGGGCCTACCGACCTATTCGTTGATATCCGAGTGCGGTCACCCCGACGATACCGGCCGGCCCGAAAAAACCCCAGCCCCTCCCGCGCGACGCCGACCCCCCCCCCTCCCACCCCCCCCACCCCCCAAACAACCACCCGGACCCCCAAAATTTTATCCCCACGCGGGGGAGTGGGCCGTTGGGTATCACCGTTTGGGGGAACCCCACCGACGCCGTGAGGCCACCGCCCTCACCCCATCCGGCGCGCCGCCGCCCCCCCCCCACCCAACGACCCGCGGGCGCGCCGGGCACGCGAAACCCACCGACCCGCCCGAGGCGGACCCCGGACACCCGCCCCCGGCCCCCCGGGGCTCATCCAGATAGCCCCACCCGACCACGCCGAATATGAGCGAGGAGCACCCCGGGCCCCCCCGCGGGCGCCCCGCTCTCCCCCAACCGACCGTTCGCCCCCCCCCCTCTTCGCCCCCCCGAAAAAACCTCCAAAACTGGACCCCGCCCACCAACCCGCCAGAACACCACGGACGGGACGAAACCCCCGCAGGCGGACCGAGCCCCCAACCCAAACCGACCCCCCGCCCCGGCCCCACCCGCAACGCGGGACAAACCCCACCCGCCTCAAAGCAAACACCCGGTCGCACCCCAACCCCACGGCACACTCCCACCCGAACTCCGCCGGGCGCCCCCAACGTCCCGAGCCCCCCGACGAAAGGCCCACCGCGGGCAGCAAACGGGGCCCGATTTAAACGGGGCGAACGGCCCGTACGTAACAGGCATCCAAAAAGCCACCCCGAACGCACGGCCCCTGCCCCACCCACGGGAAACCGCCCTATCCGTTTTCGGGGGCCAACGCTAACAACCCACCGCCCGCGCCCCCCCGCCCGCCCGCCCCCCCCCCCCGGAAACCACATCGAAAATAAAACGCGGCCCGCGGCCAGGCGAGGTCCGGGCCAAACACTAACACGCCCGCTACCCCCCCGCCCCGGCCCACCCGCGCCCCCATCGCGCCCCGGGGGGACGGGCGGCCCCGAGCCCAACCCGGCTACCACCCAAAACGCCGCCTTGCCGGCCGCACCGACCCCCCCCCCCCACGCCCGTTCCAAGCCCCGGGAATTTGGTGTGGCCCCAACCCCCCCAGGATCCCCCCGGCCCCGCGGCGGGCCGGCGCGACTCCCACCCCCTACGCCGAGCGTTGCCGCCCGCGCGGAGTTATCTTCTGAATTCCGGGGGCGCGCCGCGCGACCGGCGCCGGCCCCCCCCGCAAAACCGCACCCCTCCGCCCCGCTGCCACCGGGGCAACGCTACCCGCGACCCACCCCTCCCAAACCCCACCGCCGCAGCCCCCGCCCTCCCGCCCCACCGATGCGCCGGGCCGCAACCTAAACGGAACCCCCCGGCCAGGCGGCCTTGCGCGACCGGCCCGCACCCGGCCCCCCCGGGCGGCGCCAAAAACCCGTCCGCAACGCCCCCGGCGACGGGACACGCGGCCGCCCGGCCGCCGCGGGCGGGCCAAACCCCGAGGGCCGGACCAACCGGCCCCCCAAACCCGCCCCCCCCGCCCCCCCCGGCCCCCCCCCCCCCCCCCCCCCCCCCCCCCCCCCCCCGCGCCCCCCCCCCCCCCCCCCCCCCCCCCCCCCCCCCCCCCCCCCCCCCCCCCCCCCCCCCCCCGGCCCCCGCCCCCCCCCCCCCCCCTCCCAGGCCCGCCCCGCCCCCCCGCCCCGGCCCCCCCCCGACCCCCGGCCCCCCACGCCCCGCCCCCCCCCCGCGGGGGGGCGGGGGGGGGGGACCCCCCGCGGCCCGGCCCCCCGGTGCCCCCCCCCGGGGGGGGCCGCGGGGGGGCCGCTAACGGGGGCTGGGCGACGGGCCCCCGGGGCTCACCCGCGCCGCCCCCCACCACCTCACCCGGCCGGGCCCCCCCCGGCCCCCCCCCCCCCCACACCCCCCCTCCCACGCCAGCGACCGGTGCCCACCCCCCCCCCCCGCCGCCACGGGGTGCCCCCCCCCTAATCGCGCGACCCCCGCGCCGACCCAACCCCCCCAGCCTCCCCCACCCACCACGCGCGCGAGCGCCGGGGCCGCCTCTCGACCCCGTGGAATGCGCGCCCAACGCCGGGGCGGACCCCCCGCGGGCAGAGCACCAGGAGACGGCCGGGGGCGGCCCCACAACTATACGCGGGCACCGCGAACCCGTAGCCCCCGACCAGGGCCGCCACCACCCACAGACCCCTGCGCCCGGCGGCCCCACCGCAGCCGCGGACGAGAATCGCCGACCCGGGGACGGCCCGCGGCCGAATACGCGCGGAAGGGGGCGCCGCACTAAGCCGGCGCCCAACCCAATACCCCCAAACAGGACCGAAACCCCCCCACCGACGCGAAACCCCCCACCGCCCGCCCCCCACGCCAACGGCCCCCAGTCCAAAAGCCGCCGAGACGGCCGCTAACGGTGTGGACCGGAAGGGCGAGGGGGAAACCGCCCCACACCGAGGCAAAGATTGAGAAGCGAGAGGGGGGACAAGCCGAGGGTGGAGAACGCCCCGCCCAGAACGAAGGGGGGCCCCCCCCAGGCCCCGAGGCCCCCACCCACCCACGCGCCGGCGAGCGGCCGGCCGACCCGCCCACATCACGCCCACTAAACGTGGGCCGAGACGGAGGGAGGGCCGGACGAGGAGGGAGGGAATCCGACACGAGGGGACGGGCGCCGGGGGAGGGGGGGTTAGGGGGGAGGTAGGGGAAAACAGGCGATCCGAGCCACCGCCGGAGGCTTGATCGGGGCCGAGGGGTCCGGAGGGGGGGGTCGCCAGAACGGAGGAAGTTCGGGGGGCCACCGAAGGGACCACGCGGGGAGCCGAAACGACCGGGCCCACCACCGACACCCCCAACGGCCTCCGGACGCGGGGGGCCCGCCGCCACGCCCCCCCCGAAAACAACCCCGACGCCGCCGCCCACCCCGGCCGGGGAAAAAAACGCCGACGCGGGAACGACGGGCGCGCGCCCGCCCCCCCCGAAACCGAAAGCGGACGACGAAACCCCCACCCCCCCCGCCCCCCCCCCGAACGGGCCCCCCCCCCCCCCGCGGCGCCAGCTCGGACGCGGAGCGCGAACAGGACGGGAACGGGACGCGGTCGCAGGGGTGGCGGGGGGAGCGCGCCTCACTGCGCCCGGACGCGCGCTAGGGCGGGACGGGGCGGGAGACCGGAAAAACAAGCACGCGGCCGAAGAACGCGCCGGCGGCCTGTGACGGGGCGGGGTCCCGGCGACACGGAACGGCCCCCCGACGGGAGAAAAAAAAACAGCGAACAACGGGGGGTGGAAACGGCGGCGAGGCGGGAACGCGGCGCGAACGCGCGCAAAAAAAACCGGACGCG
>JAMPIV010021311.1:0-85881 GCA_024509875.1 Oreohelix idahoensis
ACAAACCTCCCTTTTGTTTTCAATGACATTTTTAAGCACTCAACAAGTTTATTTATCTGACAAAGATGGTAACAAGAATGATATTTTTTAATGCCTAAAAAGTCAATGAATTTAAAAAAAAAGAAATAAAGAAGAGAAAACTACATGGCTCTATTCTGTATTGTTTTAATTGTGTATACGCTCAAAATAATATAAAATGTACCTTTATTTTACTCAACTGAAACTAAGTCTTTGTAGCAACGAGAGCTATTCTGCATAAACAATAGACCTATAAACAGTTTTAAACATGGAACTACATTGATGAAATGCATTATTTCTCAGTTGATTATTTCCCTTTGACCATAATCTTTCCACTTCATTAAATAATTTCTGTTACATTTTTCAAAAAAAAAATTTCATTTTTATTTGTTGCATCCCTTTATGAAAACAATGGGAGGTTAAAATAGCAAGTGTCACTGAAGTGTAATGAAAGTAATATTAACGTCCAATTAATAACCTACGTAACATCACGCCCTAAAACGAAGCTCTGTTATTTTATCTTATTGTTTTTAAATGCGTCGTTTTAATTTTCCAATGTCAATAATTTTCTTTCACAGATGATATGCAAATTTTTTACAACCAGAAAAAGACACTTGTTAGAGTAGCTTATAATGTTATTAAAACATAAATTGGGGCCGGTGGGAGCGGCTAGTGTCGACTTCTACTCGGAACTGGCCTAGTCTATACATGACTTCGACGCCTCTTTGAGGTTCAAGGTCCAGCTCAAGCTTCCCTTGCCCGGGAACTTTGCACGCCTGGGGTCAGAGCTGGTTCCTCCCCATATGTCATGGTAGAAGACGAAAGCTGGGGGCGAGGAGTTAGGTCGGGTGCGTAGTTAAAAGCTGGCATCCTCAGCACAGAGGTGGGCTCTCTGTGCGTCCTTGTGGTAGCTGGTTAGCGGCCATAGTCTCACTCGATGAGCAGGACTTATCCTTTGATAATGTCCTTGCTTATCAAAGAGGGGAGATGCTGCGCCAGTTATCCCTCGCCTAATCTTAAATGTACGATAGGTCAGTGTTCAAACGGGGTTTCAAATAACTATTTGAGATACCTTTTGTGCAATTTACATTGTCAATTCATATATTTTTCTATTTACCACCTGAACAAACATCTATCATTGTAACAGCGCAGAGGCTGCTTTTAAATATAAACTGCTTTAGTTTTAACTGTTCACCAATATAATAATTATGTGACAGTCTATAGGTCCACTTACATGTTCATTGATGCCTGAATATCGTCAAATGCAGTCTATGCAGCAGAAAATAACGCTAAATGCTCTTTATATAGCAGATATTAATAAAGTATAGTCTTATTTAAACAATAAATGGTCCCTATACATATTTAACAGAAACGAAAGCTGGAGGCAAAGTGTTAGGTCTGATGTTTATTTTTCTTAATAATGAGAGCAATATTTTCTATTTAAGGTAATTATAATTTATACCAGCACATATTGCCATACTTCAAGTGTTTTACTGAGAAGTAAATTTTTGAGGTTGGTGATATGTTGTGCACATGCACTGCATCAAGGCTTGCTTAAAAAAAATGTTGATTCTGTCCTTGCAACTTTCAGTTAACAATGACTAAGAAAACTTTTTAAACCTGCTACATACCATCAACACTGTTTTCGTTGCTACGTTGTCAAAAGCAGTATGATTGTTGCGATGCCTTTCGCACATGTAACATGAGATTCATGTATTGTGCACATCAAATAGAAAATCTCATAAGAAAGTATTTGGTGTCAAAATGTCCACCATTTCCTTCTACATCATGTTTACAACATTGTTGAAAGGAACGTGCTACGCAAGGGAAAGTAGCAAACAGCTGAAGAAAAAACAAACAAAAGAAAACAATGTTACTGTTCACATCTATTCGTCCAGCGAGCTGTTGCCATAATGTAGTGTGACAGTCTGTCCTCTTTTCCCAAGATGTGTTCTCTTTTCCATCTTACGCTTGAGCATCTGAATGAATGTTTGTGAACATTTATTTTTTGTTTACATTTTTTGTCATCACGAATGACAAATTTATACCATCAACACCTTTATTCATTGTGATGTTCACTCGGTAGGAACATATCAGTGGGTATGATGCTGATAGATTGAGGTGTTGGTTATTGCAAGTTATATTGGCATTTCTGTTGCATTGTATTTCATATGTATTGCTAGCCGTGTGTGGCTTCCGTGTGTGCAGTGGTTAATAAAAGGGAACTTACCTGTTACAGGTGTTATGTTTAATTATTGTCAGCTATTGTATGCTGTGGTCGTATCCTTAGATGATGAGCCAAAGAGTACATATTTATCATGTATTGAAATCCACAGTATAAATAGTTTCCTGACATCTACGTTTGTGTGCTCACTGTTTGTGGTAGGTCTATGTGTGGGTTCACCAATAGTTGTATGTGTATTGGTGTGTTTTCATTGCTTTTGGTATGTCTAGTTCTTTGTGTTTAATATCTGTGGTATGTTTACTTTTGTGTGTCCACTATTTGTGGTTTGTCTACTTGTGTTAGTTCCCTATATGTGTTATGCCTAATAGTGTGTATTCAATATCTGAGGTACACCAT
Organism: Oreohelix idahoensis; assembly: GCA_024509875.1. NCBI lineage: Eukaryota > Metazoa > Mollusca > Gastropoda > Stylommatophora > Oreohelicidae > Oreohelix > Oreohelix idahoensis. The sequence goes on from JAMPIV010021311.1 coordinate 2,600, forward strand.
TGTGTGTGTTCACTATTTGTGTTATGTCTCTTTATGTGTTTCGCTATTTGTGATATTTTTACTTGTGTGATTTCACTGTCGGTGAAATATTTACTTTCTGTGTGTTTAGTATGTGTGGTATGTCTACTTGTTTGTGTTCAGTATTTGTGGTATGTCTACTTATGTGTGTACACTATTTAGAGGCTTCCTTCTTCCTTGTACGGTTCCTCGCGACATGTCCACGTTGTTCAGGATGCATTTAAAATCGGTTCCTATTACAATGTGCCGTCCTGTACAGAATTTGTTATACTATATTGGCTTATGTGCTTTTACTGATGGTATATACACTTTCATTAACGTGTATATTTCTGTACAATCGTGTTTACTCCTTACGTCTAATTCTGCGTATCTACATTTTTTGTCTGTGTTGCAATGCGTTATGTCCCTTATAAATTATTACGTGTGTATTTACTGTTCTTATTTTTTCTGTCTAAATATATTGTATGAATATATGACAAGCACACATCTCTGAGAGAACTGTCCTCATCTGAAAGATAACTGTTGTCATATTTTAGATAATTATCATCCTCTCTTGCGTACAGAAAGATCCGCTTGAACTCTGACCAATGTCAGAATATCAGCCGCCATGTCTCTTGAAATCGAGGAACTTTAATTATTTTCTTAAACCACATTTCAGTCATTCTTATAACATTTCCTGCGGACAGAATTCACACATTTACTGCTAGAACATAGTTGCGTCTTCCTCTCATGTTACAGCGTCAACAATTACTCCACCGTAGTTTGATCAGCAAGAGACGTAATAATTTAGTCAGAATATGTTAGCTCCCCAGAAATATTAATCGTGTCATTCTAATTACATTTCTTGCTGTATTTACATCGGAACGTCGTTAAAAGCTGGAATGTGTTCTGATAAAATGTGTATATAGATTGGACGAACCCTTCCTTGTCGAACCAAGACGGAGTTTTCTTGTTTAAGCAAAGCAAAAATAGCTGTCAGTCGCACCGGAACATTCTCGAGTAACTTCAGAGCAGAGGCAGAGGCCTTACAAAATGAAACAGACGTCCTAATGACAAGAAAGCTCAGAAAGACAAGGAGCTATCTTCTTAAATGCGCTGTCAGTGATTGGAACGCGAAGAATCAGAATTAATGCCGACCTCGATGACCTTAGAGTAACACTTCACAAACTGTGTCAGCAATTCACTAGAGTTGTGATTCGGTGGATCCCTTCTCTTTGTAACATCTCGGGAAATGAAGAGCTGGAAAGGGGGAAAGCTAACTCATCTTGACACAAGCATAACTCAAACATAGGTCAAGAATTTAATCAAGCGCAGCTACTGCAGCAAGCGGTAAGCAGAACATCCAGGCCACAATAAAAATGATGCATATTACCAGCTTAGCAAAAATTTACTATCAATCTGTAATAATGACGCGTTCATTTTTTTGGAACCCTCGATGATTCTTTTTTATCTATCAATAACTAACTGATCAAGCTTTACTTGTTCCTAATTTAAACAGCTGTATTTTTTAATCTGTGAAATGATAGACGTAACAAACCTCCCTTTTGTTTTCAATGACATTTTTAAGCACTCAACAAGTTTATTTATCTGACAAAGATGGTAACAAGAATGATATTTTTTTAATGCCTAAAAAGTCAATGAATTTAAAAAAAGAAATAAAGAAGAGAAAACTACATGGCTCTATTCTGTATTATTACTTGAGAAATATGTAACAATGTATACAGCGGCCACTCAACAGTCACAGCGCTGTTCATAAAGTGTTTTAATTGTGTATACGCTCAAAATAATATAAAATGTACCTTTATTTTACTCAACTGAAACTAAGTCTTTGTAGCAACGAGAGCTATTCTGCATAAACAATAGACCTATAAACAGTTTTACACATGGAACTACATTGATGAAATGCATTATTTCTCAGTTGATTATTTCCCTTTGACCATAATCTTTCCACTTCATTAAATAATTTCTGTTACATTTTTCAAAAAAAATTTCATTTTTATTTGTTGCATCCCTTTATGAAAACAATGGGAGGTTAAAATAGCAAGTGTCACTGAAGTGTAATGAAAGTAATATTAACGTCCAATTAATAACCTACGTAACATCACGCCCTAAAACGAAGCTCTGTTATTTTATCTTATTGTTTTTAAATGCGTCGTTTTAATTTTCCAATGTCAATAATTTTCTTTCACAGATGATATGCAAATTTTTACAACCAGAAAAAGACACTTGTTAGAGTAGCTTATAATGTTATTAAAACATAAATTGGGGCCGGTGGGAGCGGCTAGTGTCGACTTCTACTCGGAACTGGCCTAGTCTATACATGACTTCGACGCCTCTTTGAGGTTCAAGGTCCAGCTCAAGCTTCCCTTGCCCGGGAACTTTGCACGCCTGGGGTCAGAGCTGGTTCCTCCCCATATGTCATGGTAGAAGACGAAAGCTGGGGGCGAGGAGTTAGGTCGGGTGCGTAGTTAAAAGCTGGCATCCTCAGCACAGAGGTGGGCTCTCTGTGCGTCCTTGTGGTAGCTGGTTAGCGGCCATAGTCTCACTCGATGAGCAGGACTTATCCTTTGATAATGTCCTTGCTTATCAAAGAGGGGAGATGCTGCGCCAGTTATCCCTCGCCTAATCTTAAATGTACGATAGGTCAGTGTTCAAACGGGGTTTCAAATAACTATTTGAGATACCTTTTGTGCAATTTACATTGTCAATTCATATTTTTCTATTTACCACCTGAACAAACATCTATCATTGTAACAGCGCAGAGGCTGCTTTTAAATATAAACTGCTTTAGTTTTTAACTGTTCACCAATATAATAATTATGTGACAGTCTATAGGTCCACTTACATGTTCATTGATGCCTGAATAATCGCAAATGCAGTCTATGCAGCAGAAAATAACGCTAAATGCACTTTATATAGCAGATATTAATAAAGTATAGTCTTATTTAAACAATAAATGGTCCCTATACATATTTAACAGAAACGAAAGCTGGAGGCAAAGTGTTAGGTCTGATGTTTATTTTTCTTAATAATGAGAGCAATATTTTCTATTTAAGGTAATTATAATTTATACCAGCACATATTGCCATACTTCAAGTGTGTTTACTGAGAAGTAAATTTTTGAGGTTGGTGATATGTTGTGCACATGCACTGCATCAAGGCTTGCTTAAGAAAAATGTTGATTCTGTCCTTGCAACTTTCAGTTAACAATGACTAAGAAAACTTTTTTAAACCTGCTACATACCATCAACACTGTTTTCGTTGCTACGTTGTCAAAAGCAGTATGATTGTTGCGATGCCTTTCGCACATGTAACATGAGATTCATGTATTGTGCACATCAAATAGAAAATCTCATAAGAAAGTATTTGTTGTCAAAATGTCCACCATTTCCTTCTACATCATGTTTACAACATTGTTGAAAGGAACGTGCTACGCAAGGGAAAGTAGCAAACAGCTGAAGAAAAAACAAACAAAAGAAAACAATGTTACTGTTCACATCTATTCGTCCAGCGAGCTGTTGCCATAATGTAGTGTGACAGTCTGTCCTCTTTTCCCAAGATGTGTTCTCTTTTCCATCTTACGCTTGAGCATCTGAATGAATGTTTGTGAACATTTATTCTTTGTTTACATTTTTTTTTGTCATCACGAATGACAAACAAATTTATACCATCAACACCTTTATTCATTGTGATGTTCACTCGGTAGGAACATATCAGTGGGTATGATGCTGATAGATTGAGGTGTTGGTTATTGCAAGTTATATTGGCATTTCTGTTGCATTGTATTTCATATGTATTGCTAGCCGTGTGTGGCTTCCGTGTGTGCAGTGGTTAATAAAAGGGAACTTACCTGTTACAGGTGTTATGTTAATTATTGTCAGCTATTGTATGCTGTGGTCGTATCCTTAGATGATGAGCCAAAGAGTACATATTTATCATGTATTGAAATCCACAGTATAAATAGTTTCCTGACATCTACGTTTGTGTGCTCACTGTTTGTGGTAGGTCTATGTGTGGGTTCACCAATAGTTGTATGTGTATTGGTGTGTTTTCATTGCTTTTGGTATGTCTAGTTCTTTGTGTTTAATATCTGTGGTATGTTTACTTTTGTGTGTCCACTATTTGTGGTTTGTCTACTTGTGTTAGTTCCCTATATGTGTTATGCCTAATAGTGTGTATTCAATATCTGAGGTACACCATTGTGTGTGTTCACTATTTGTGTTATGTCTCTTTATGTGTTTCGCTATTTGTGATATTTTTACTTGTGTGATTTCACTGTCGGTGAAATATTTACTTCTGTGTGTTTAGTATGTGTGGTATGTCTACTGTTTGTGTTCAGTATTTGTGGTATGTCTACTTATGTGTGTACACTATTTAGAGGCTTCCTTCTTCCTTGTACGGTTCCTCGCGACATGTCCACGTTGTTCAGGATGCATTTAAAATCGGTTCCTATTACAATGTGCCGTCCTGTACAGAATTTGTTATACTATATTGGCTTATGTGCTTTTACTGATGGTATATACACTTTCATTAACGTGTATATTTCTGTACAATCGTGTTTACTCCTTACGTCTAATTCTGCGTATCTACATTTTTTGTCTGTGTTGCAATGCGTTATGTCCCTTATAAATTATTACGTGTGTATTTACTGTTCTTATTTTTCTGTCTAAATATATTGTATGAATATATGACAAGCACACATCTCTGAGAGAACTGTCCTCATCTGAAAGATAACTGTTGTCATATTTTAGATAATTATCATCCTCTCTTGCGTACAGAAAGATCCGCTTGAACTCTGACCAATGTCAGAATATCGAGGAACTTTAATTATTTTCTTAAACCACATTTCAGTCATTCTTATAACATTTCCTGCGGACAGAATTCACACATTTACTGCTAGAACATAGTTGCGTCTTCCTCTCATGTTACAGCGTCAACAATTACTCCACCGTAGTTTGATCAGCAAGAGACGTAATAATTTAGTCAGAATATGTTAGCTCCCCAGAAATATTAATCGTGTCATTCTAATTACATTTCTTGCTGTATTTACATCGGAACGTCGTTAAAAGCTGGAATGTGTTCACTTGTTACTGATAAAATGTGTATATAGATTGGACGAACCCTTCCTTGTCGAACCAAGACGGAGTTTTCTTGTTTAAGCAAAGCAAAAAATAGCTGTCAGTCGCACCGGAACATTCTCGAGTAACTTCAGAGCAGAGGCAGAGGCCTTACAAAATGAAACAGACGTCCTAATGACAAGAAAGCTCAGAAAGACAAGGAGCTATCTTCTTAAATGCGCTGTCAGTGATTGGAACGCGAAGAATCAGAATTAATGCCGACCTCGATGACCTTAGAGTAACACTTCACAAACTGTGTCAGCAATTCACTAGAGTTGTGATTCGGTGGATCCCTTCTCTTTGTAACATCTCGGGAAATGAAGAGCTGGAAAGGGGGAAAGCTAACTCATCTTGACACAAGCATAACTCAAACATAGGTCAAGAATTTAATCAAGCGCAGCTACTGCAGCAAGCGGTAAGCAGAACATCCAGGCCACAATAAAAATGATGCATATTACCAGCTTAGCAAAAATTTACTATCAATCTGTAATAATGACGCGTTCATTTTTTTGGAACCCTCGATGATTCTTTTTATCTATCAATAACTAACTGATCAAGCTTTACTTGTTCCTAATTTAAACAGCTGTATTTTTTTAATCTGTGAAATGATAGACGTAACAAACCTCCCTTTTGTTTTCAATGACATTTTTAAGCAAAGATGGTAACAAGAATGATATTTTTTAATGCCTAAAAAGTCAATGAATTTAAAAAAAGAAATAAAGAAGAGAAAACTACATGGCTCTATTCTGTATTATTACTTGAGAAATATGTAACAATGTATACAGCGGCCACTCAACAGTCACAGCGCTGTTCATAAAGTGTTTTAATTGTGTATACGCTCAAAATAATATAAAATGTACCTTTATTTTACTCAACTGAAACTAAGTCTTTGTAGCAACGAGAGCTATTCTGCATAAACAATAGACCTATAAACAGTTTTAAACATGGAACTACATTGATGAAATGCATTATTTCTCAGTTGATTATTTCCCTTTGACCATAATCTCTCCACATCATTAAATAATTTCTGTTACATTTTTCAAAAAAAATTTCATTTTTATTTGTTGCATCCCTTTATGAAAACAATGGGAGGTTAAAATAGCAAGTGTCACTGAAGTGTAATGAAAGTAATATTAACGTCCAATTAATAACCTACGTAACATCACGCCCTAAAACGAAGCTCTGTTATTTTATCTTATTGTTTTTAAATGCGTCGTTTTAATTTTCCAATGTCAATAATTTTCTTTCACAGATGATATGCAAATTTTTACAACCAGAAAAAGACACTTGTTAGAGTAGCTTATAATGTTATTAAAACATAAATTGGGGCTTTAAAGTCGCCGAGGAGACATCACCAGTGAAAGTTCTCAGTACGCTACACAAGACGAATTTCAGATAAGTTTTTTCTCTTCGCTAACATACTCAATCTCAATATTATTAATAACCTCTAGTATTGGTTAATTGCTTTTAACGTTAGTTAATAATTGATTGGAGTATTGGTTTAAATAAAAATATAAGTGAAATAGAATAAATAAGCCCAGGTAGGCCAACCACGTGGGGTCTTCTTTTGTAAAGTGCCGTAGCCATCTTGTTCAGGCATCTTTCATCGTTGAGACGCGCGTGAACAAAATTAAAGTTAATTCAAATTTACTAGCTTAGTAGTAGGACTAGTCAGCTTTTAACTATTGATATCTAAACATAATTTAAAATTTATATATTAAAAAAATATTAATAACTTGTCTTGTGTTAATTTAGCATAGATAGAGCATAAATACTAATTGTAAGTCATCAGTGATAGGTATAAAATAAAGATAGAGTAATTAGCCAATATTAAAAAAAAAAAAAAAAAAAAAAAAAGAGAGAGAAAGAAGTGCAGCCAGCTTATAATGCCAAGGAAAATAATCTACTAATTATTTTTTAAATTGTTTTATTTTTAGTAAAATAAATAGGCCTAGTCATAATTTGTGTTATTTAGCATTAGACAGAGTGAACCAGAGGATAAATCACAATGCCACCAATGCTCAGGTCGCAATCCGGAGAGGGAAAAGCATGGGTCAAACCAGCTGAAAAGGGTAGAACACCAAACCCGACAGAAAAGAACAGGATCACTAGCCCTATAGTCAGAAACACAGAAATTGGACCCAAAATAGAAACAATAAAGGAAAATCTGAAAGGAGGCGCAATTAAAACTGCAGTAAGCAGAAACAACAAAAACGAAGACGCAGGAAACCCGGACAGCAAACAAACAGACAGGACACAGGAAAGAAGACAACCACGAGACCACAAGCAAAAAAAGTCAGGAAACCAGAGGAGGAGAAAACAAAGAAACCAAAAACAGAATCAAAATAACTCAGATAGCTGGAACAGAAGCCACACTGAGATCTCTCCCGGATGACAAAATCCTGGTCATTCTAGAAGCAATAATAGGAAAAAAATATATTGACAAAGTGCAAAGACATGGAAATGGAGTAACAATCACTGTAAACAACACAGAAAAAGGCAAAGCACTGTTACATGAATTAAAAAGTAACCCAAAAGAAGCACAACTCGCACATGGGATAAAGGTAAAGATTGAATTGATCAAGGAAATTAGAAGATTCGTCATCAAAGGGGTCGACTCAAACCTAACAGAAGAGGAGATCCACACTAACATAACGAAAGAAAACCCACAAACAGAGATAGAAAAAGTAGAAAGAATCAAAACCAAAGAGCAAAAGAATACGACAGTGGTAGTGATAAGTGTAAAGGGCACAGAAATACCCAAGCAAGTCAAACTCCACCAGAGAGCCAAAATGACAGAGGTATTCATACCTAGCATTATACAATGCACAAACTGTCAAGGCTTTAGCCATACCCAACATGTGTGTAAAAGAGCGACACGGTGTAGTTTCTGTGCGGGAGCACACAGACATGTGGACTGTCCAATGGCTAAGGAGGACAAAGATTATAAACGAGAAAACAAAAACAGAAAATGTGCAAACTGCCAGGGTAACCACAGTGCCAGGTATCAGGGATGCCCAGTCTATCAAGAGACAAAACACATATTAAAAGAATCACTAGAAACAAACAAACCATTCTGGCAAATAAAAGAAAGACAGAAAACCAACAACCATCTCCAAAACTCTCAAGAAAATATCATTAAGAAACAAATACAACAAATAACCAGTGAAGTGAAAGACATAAAGGAAAAAATCCAGAAAGAACCCATAAACAGTAAAGAAGATGACAACACAGAAGAGACGGAACATATCCTCATCCAAGCCAGACAGGTACTAGAAGAAATGAAAACAGCACAAAAGGAAATAGAGAGAGACCTCAAAAAAATAGCAGAGATAAAAGAAGCTAATGAAGAAATCCTAAAAAAAAAAATAGAGAGAGAAAGAGCTAGGCCTATAGAAAATATGGAAAAAAAATTTAAGGAAACAGTGGAACTACACCTACCATACCTCGCAGAAAGAGTTCAGAGTATAATGGTTACTTGGAATGATGAGTTTGTAGAGAACATAAGAGGTAAAGTGCAAAACCAAAAAAAGTAGATCCCTTATCAAAAAACCTAATAAAAACAATAACATAACTAAGCTAACCATACTAAATGGGGACCAAAGACTCTAGAGCTATCAAAGTAGTCCAGTGGAACTGTAGGGGTGCCAGGAAGAACTTGATGTCTCTTATGGGACAGTATAAGGAGGCAAAACCCATCTTTGCAATACCAAAAATCCTCCTGAACCCCAAACAAAAACTGAACTACCAAGGGTATATAACACTTAGAAATGATAGACCTGAGGGAAGAGGAGGGGGCGTGGCCTTTTTAATACATGAAGACTACAAAATATTAAATTGGGAACAATTCAACACAGAAAATATTGAAGGAATAAGTATAACATTAGACAGTGAGCCAGATAACTTAAAAATAATAAACATTTATAGCCCCAAGGGTAATATAACCGATAGGGACATTGCCACTATTAACACACAAATAGACCAAAGAACATTATTGGTAGGTGACTTTAATGCACACCATGAGGCATGGGGTAACAACAGTAATGATCCAGCAGGAAAAAGACTGTTGGACTACATTGAAAGTGCTGAGCTAATCATACTAAATGATGGCTCAGTGACAAGGGTTAACCCATGCAACAGTGGAGGAGATACAGCAATAGACATAAGTATTATAACACCAAACCTAGCCTCTACTAAATGGGAAGTACTGAATGACTCCAGCTCAGACCACTTACCCATAGAAATAAACCTAAACGACAAATATAGAACTAGTCCAAAAAGCTCGAAACCCACATTCAACCTAAAAAAGGCAAATTGGGAGTCCTTCCAATTAGAGCTAGGTAAACTAAGCATAGAACAAATTGAATCTAACAGTATAGATATATTTGCAGAAAAACTAACAAATGAGATTTTAAAAATAGCAATAAAATATATACCAAACAGGAATATGCCTGAGCACTTAAAACCAACACAAAAAGGTAAAAATAGGAAAAGAAACAAAGATAAAAATCCAGTACCATGGTGGACAGACAGATGTTCAGAACAACTGAAATTGAGGGAGAGGGCCCTTACAAAGTATAGAAAAGCCAAAACTGAAGAGAATTACACAAACTATAAAAAAAATAAGAAATGAAACAAATAAAATAATATTCAGAGCTAAAGAAAAGAGTTGGAGAAAATTTTGTCAAACATTAAACCATAGGTCCCAAATAACTACAGTTTGGAGAAAACTAAAAGCAATTAAAGGAGGAAACAGCAAAAAATTTAAAATCCCAACAATTAAAATACCAGAGAGAGCCGAAACAGATAGAGAAAAAGCCAACATACTAGCTAAATACTTTTATCAGGTTAGTTCAATAGACAGTCTAGATAAGGCAGAAATAAATAGACGAAAAACACTGCTAGAAAAATTAAAAGAAGAAAATATGGAAACCACACAGGATGCTAAGTATTTAAATGCAGATATTACAGTAGATGAAATAGAAAGAGCTTTAGCAGAAAAAACCAATACTACCTCTGGGGAAGACATTCTGAGCTATGAAATCCTCAAAAAGGTACCAAATACAACTCTAAGAGTGATTGCATCCCTCTACAACAAAATCTGGCACACGGGAAAAATACCATGTTCATGGAAGACAGCAGTAGTCATCCCCATACTAAAGCCAGATAAGGAAGCACATGATGTCAGCTCATACAGGCCAATATCGTTAACATCACATCTAGGAAAAATTCTAGAAACAATAGTCAACAGCAGACTAAAATTTCATCTCGAAAAGCATAATTTGTACAGTCCAACCCAGGCAGGCTTTAGAAGCCAACATAGTACAATAGAGCAACTGCTGAGGCTGGAACATGATGTTAAAACAGGCTTCAAAAGGAATGAAAAGACAGTAGCTATATTCCTTGATGTAGCAAGAGCATATGATGAGTGTTGGAGGGAGGGTGCACTACATAAAATCAGGAAACTAGGTATAGTAGGCAGAACCTACAATTACCTAGAAAACTTCCTGCAGGATAGATACTTCATGGTACAAATAAACAATGATAGATCTGAGGTATATGAGCAACAGAATGGAATTCCCCAGGGATCAGTAATATCACCATCAATTTTTACGATTATGGTCAACGACCTAGGCGACGAGTTTAAGGACTTAAAAAACAACCTATCTCAGTTTGCAGATGATGCTGCGATATGGAGAGAAGAAATCTCCCATTCCTCTATAAAACAGTACAAAAACAAATAGATAAAGTATCTGACTGGATGAACAAGTGGGGATTTAATCTAAACGTTAAAAAAACCATAGGAATGATTTTCAGTAGAGGGCGTGTAATTAAAAACAATATAATTGACATAAGCATTAATAAGCAAAAAGTATGCACAGCAAAATCAACTAGATTTCTTGGCATGGTACTAGACCAGCAACTAAACTGGAACAAACACATAGACCTTTTAGTGCAAAGCAGTAGAGGACTTATTAATATGCTAAGATATATGAAAGGAAGTGGTTGGGGCGCCTGCAATAAGACAATGTTAACATTCTATAAATCATTTATTAGAGGCAAACTTGACTATGCCAGTGTTGTCTATGCATCAGCCGCCCCAAGCAATAAGAAGAAACTAGACACAGTCCAAAACCAGGCACTGTCAATAATAGCAGGTGCCTCAAAGGGAACATCAGCAGAAGCACTAGAAGTAGCGCTAGGCATTATACCCCTGGAGCTAAGGAGAAAAGAACTGAGATTCAGCTACTGGGCAAGAGTGGCAAAAGATCCAACTCACCCGGCACATAAAACCTTTGATAGGGGTAACCAGTACATAGGCCACATTCCATTAAACCATAATAGATACCCGTCAGGGTGGAAAACAATGGATGAAGTGGATCAATACCCAGACCTGTTTAATGCGATAAACAGTAGTGCTCTGTATAAAGCAAAGATCCCACCATGGGAATTAAAAGTGCCAGAAACTGACTCCCACTTATCAAAGATCATAAATAAATCTAACGACATAATCTCAGCAAAAAGTAAAACACTAGAGTACATAGAACGGTATACAAATAATAGCCTAACTATATATACAGATGGGTCCAAAGATGAAGAAGGACAATTAGGAGCAGGAATAGCAATACCAAAATTAAAAATTTATAAAAGATACAAAGTAACAAGTAATACATCTATCTTTACAGCAGAATTAGTGGCAATCCTAAAAGCTTTAGAAATAGCTGCAGAAAATCCACCAAAAAAAGTAACCATTCTCACAGATTCCCTATCATCAGTACTAGCAATCAGAAACAGAACAGAAGGCAGCAGGCCAGACATTATAGAGGAAATACTACAGGTTAATACATATCTACAAAATATAGGATGCAGTGCAACACTAACATGGATACCATCACATGTGGGGATAGCAGGAAATGAGCTAGCAGACAAAGAAGCCAAAGGGGGGAGAACTAGCCATAACCAAATTGAAGTAGGCTTAGGGAAGTTTGAAATTAAGAGCTTAATTGCTCAAAAAATAACTAAAGAATGGATAACAGCATGGGACCTAAGTAAAAAAGCAAGACACTCATATAAAATCCTTAAAAAACCAAGCAAAAAATGTCAAATAAAAGATGAACTAAAAATACCAATTAATAAAAAATTGCTGAGACTCAAGCTGGGAACTGGATATTTCATGATTGAGGAACCCACATGTGAAGAGTGTCAAGAACCAAACACAATTAGGCACTTTCTAGTGGACTGCAAAAAATATGACCAACAGAGGCAAAACATTAAGACATACTGTAGTAACCACAAGGTAGAAATGAGTGTAGAAAATCTCATAGGCACAAATAGCCCTTCAGAAATGCAAAAGTTAATAAAACACTATATTACAAAAACTAAAGCTAACATATAAAAATCAAATAAGGAATTGAACCAGTAGTCCAAACTGGTGAAAGACTCGCCCCAGAAACACACAGATTAACCAAATAAACCATCCAGTAAAAATCAAAAACATACTAACTTAGAAAATAGCATATATTGGAACTTTTTTTAAAAAACCATGTTGAACTATAACTACAAAAGGAAAAATACCGACTAGAGATAATATAATATAAAACAAATACAAACAAAAACATATTACAATAAAAGAAACACGTCCTGATATAACCAACAAATCCATGTACATGGTAGATGGTTGAAAGGGGCGTGCTACAAAATGAAGTAGCAAACACATTAATTAAAAAAAAAAAAATTGGGGCCGGTGGGAGCGGCTAGTGTCGACTTCTACTCGGAACTGGCCTAGTCTATACATGACTTCGACGCCTCTTTGAGGTTCAAGGTCCAGCTCAAGCTTCCCTTGCCCGGGAACTTTGCACGCCTGGGGTCAGAGCTGGTTCCTCCCCATATGTCATGGTAGAAGACGAAAGCTGGGGGCGAGGAGTTAGGTCGGGTGCGTAGTTAAAAGCTGGCATCCTCAGCACAGAGGTGGGCTCTCTGTGCGTCCTTGTGGTAGCTGGTTAGCGGCCATAGTCTCACTCGATGAGCAGGACTTATCCTTTGATAATGTCCTTGCTTATCAAAGAGGGGAGATGCTGCGCCAGTTATCCCTCGCCTAATCTTAAATGTACGATAGGTCAGTGTTCAAACGGGGTTTCAAATAACTATTTGAGATACCTTTTGTGCAATTTACATTGTCAATTCATATTTTTCTATTTACCACCTGAACAAACATCTATCATTGTAACAGCGCAGAGGCTGCTTTTAAATATAAACTGCTTTAGTTTTAACTGTTCACCAATATAATAATTATGTGACAGTCTATAGGTCCACTTACATGTTCATTGATGCCTGAATATCGTCAAATGCAGTCTATGCAGCAGAAAATAACGCTAAATGCACTTTATATAGCAGATATTAATAAAGTATAGTCTTATTTAAACAATAAATGGTCCCTATACATATTTAACAGAAACGAAAGCTGGAGGCAAAGTGTTAGGTCTGATGTTTATTTTTCTTAATAATGAGAGCAATATTTTCTATTTAAGGTAATTATAATTTATACCAGCACATATTGCCATACTTCAAGTGTGTTTACTGAGAAGTAAATTTTTGAGGTTGGTGATATGTTGTGCACATGCACATGCACTGCATCAAGGCTTGCTTAAGAAAAATGTTGATTCTGTCCTTGCAACTTTCAGTTAACAATGACTAAGAAAACTTTTTAAACCTGCTACATACCATCAACACTGTTTTCGTTGCTACGTTGTCAAAAGCAGTATGATTGTTGCGATGCCTTTCGCACATGTAACATGAGATTCATGTATTGTGCACATCAAATAGAAAATCTCATAAGAAAGTATTTGTTGTCAAAATGTCCACCATTTCCTTCTACATCATGTTTACAACATTGTTGAAAGGAACGTGCTACGCAAGGGAAAGTAGCAAACAGCTGAAGAAAAAAACAAACAAAAGAAAACAATGTTACTGTTCACATCTATTCGTCCAGCGAGCTGTTGCCATAATGTAGTGTGACAGTCTGTCCTCTTTTCCCAAGATGTGTTCTCTTTTCCATCTTACGCTTGAGCATCTGAATGAATGTTTGTGAACATTTATTCTTTGTTTACATTTTTTTTGTCATCACGAATGACAAACAAATTTATACCATCAACACCTTTATTCATTGTGATGTTCACTCGGTAGGAACATATCAGTGGGTATGATGCTGATAGATTGAGGTGTTGGTTATTGCAAGTTATATTGGCATTTCTGTTGCATTGTATTTCATATGTATTGCTAGCCGTGTGTGGCTTCCGTGTGTGCAGTGGTTAATAAAAGGGAACTTACCTGTTACAGGTGTTATGTTTAATTATTGTCAGCTATTGTATGCTGTGGTCGTATCCTTAGATGATGAGCCAAAGAGTACATATTTATCATGTATTGAAATCCACAGTATAAATAGTTTCCTGACATCTACGTTTGTGTGCTCACTGTTTGTGGTAGGTCTATGTGTGGGTTCACCAATAGTTGTATGTGTATTGGTGTGTTTTCATTGCTTTTGGTATGTCTAGTTCTTTGTGTTTAATATCTGTGGTATGTTTACTTTTGTGTGTCCACTATTTGTGGTTTGTCTACTTGTGTTAGTTCCCTATATGTGTTATGCCTAATAGTGTGTATTCAATATCTGAGGTACACCATTGTGTGTGTTCACTATTTGTGTTATGTCTCTTTATGTGTTTCGCTATTTGTGTGATATTTTTACTTGTGTGATTTCACTGTCGGTGAAATATTTACTTCTGTGTGTTTAGTATGTGTGGTATGTCTACTTGTTTGTGTTCAGTATTTGTGGTATGTCTACTTATGTGTGTACACTATTTAGAGGCTTCCTTCTTCCTTGTACGGTTCCTCGCGACATGTCCACGTTGTTCAGGATGCATTTAAAATCGGTTCCTATTACAATGTGCCGTCCTGTACAGAATTTGTTATACTATATTGGCTTATGTGCTTTTACTGATGGTATATACACTTTCATTAACGTGTATATTTCTGTACAATCGTGTTTACTCCTTACGTCTAATTCTGCGTATCTACATTTTTTTTGTCTGTGTTGCAATGCGTTATGTCCCTTATAAATTATTACGTGTGTATTTACTGTTCTTATTTTTCTGTCTAAATATATTGTATGAATATATGACAAGCACACATCTCTGAGAGAACTGTCCTCATCTGAAAGATAACTGTTGTCATATTTTAGATAATAATTATCATCCTCTCTTGCGTACAGAAAGATCCGCTTGAACTCTGACCAATGTCAGAATATCAGCCGCCATGTCTCTTGAAATCGAGGAACTTTAATTATTTTCTTAAACCACATTTCAGTCATTCTTATAACATTTCCTGCGGACAGAATTTACACATTTTATTGCTATTTTCAGAATTTCATTGGTCAGTGTTTCTGCCCACAAGTCAGTATCATCTGATTCCATGTCTTTATATTCTATCCCCTCCAGCTCTGATTGGAAAGCTTCCCAGTTTGCTTTTTTATAGTTGAACGTCGGTTTCTCTGGTTCTGGGTTCGGACTGACATTTTCATGCATGGTTATTATAATGGGCAGATGGTCTGAGTTTGTGTCTTGTAACACTTCCCAATTTACATTCGCTAGGTTGTTAGTTGCTATACTTATGTCTATTGCTGAGTCTGCCCTGTTAGCTTGTGGATTAATTCTAGTTGCAGTTCCATCATTTAGTATTAGTAGTTCATTGTTTTCTATGGTCAAGTAGGCATTTTCCTGCATTGTCTGCATGTTGTCCACCCCAAGCATAATGATGGAAATTAAAATCGCCTACTATGACTGTTTTGGGGCCTAGTTTGGTGCTTATGGATAGTATTTCTTCATTCTTAATTGTGCCATCTTTAGAGTATACATTTAGGATTGTTATATTGTTTGGTTCAGCTCCTATAGTAACCTGGATACCTTCTATATTGGTTGTATTAAATACTTCCCAGTCTATAATTTTAAATTTCTCGCTAACTAAGACTGCAACAACACCTCCTCTACCTTGTTTCCTATCGTGCCTAAGTATCTTAAAGCCCTTACAACTATATCTACTGTTTGGGTCTAAATGGGTCTCTTGAAGAGCATATATTGCGGTAGTTTTTCCTGTCTCTGCTAGTAGGGGTGCAAAATTCTTTTTGATACCCCTACAATTCCACTGTATAATTCTAAATCCGTTGAACTTTAACATCATCTAGTATCCCTTTTATTTTGGTTAACTATCAAATTTGCTCTTATTCTGTATTTCCTGTACTTGTGGACCCATTATCAATCAAGTTCTCAAGAAAATCCTCATTTATACTTGTCATTTTATCCCTGTCACTTCGATTACGGAAACAACAGCAAATGGATTGATTTGCCGTTGCCCTAAAGACGCCACTAGGCGTGATGGGAAACAATGGCAAAGAAAACCTATCTGCTGTTGCCCTAAGACGCCACTAGGCGTAATGGCCACTGACTGCTTTGACGGTCGGTGGCTAAGGACGGAAGAAGAAGAAGAAGAAGAATTTTATCCCTAACTTCTTCCGCTAAGTGTGGTAAAAGTGCCTCAAATTGTTTTTTGATAGTTTCTTTGATAGTTTCTTCTAGGTTGCTTTTGTTTTCCTGTTGCCTTTTGTTCTTTTTGACCACTTTCCTATTTTCATCCAATGCTACATTCCCTTCTCTCCCTATGTTAGTCTCCTGTCTTTCACTTTCCATTCTTTTTAGTATTATTTCACTTTCTTCTTTTAGTTCAGACAGTTTGACTAGTATTATTTCATTTTCTTCTTTCATTACAGTCAGTTTAGCTACATCCTGGGAAATTTGGTGCTGTATGGCTTTCACTTCTTGAAGCAATGCCTCTGCACTTTTCAGTGCACTTGTGTCGTCCGAGGATGTAGTTGAATCATCTGACTGGTTTTTTGGTACTCTTTTATTACTTTCTAACTTGTTCTTACTTTCTTTTGCCATCTGTGACTTAATCATTTTGACATCTTCTTGCACACTCTTAATTTCTGTTAAACACTGAAGATAGATAAAAAATATCAACTTATCTGAGAACTTGGGTAGTTCGAAGGATGTCTCCACTGTGTCTCGTCCTAAAAAGGACGTATCAGGCTTGTGTAGTTTTGAGGTAAGCAAAAATGCGTGTTACCCCTGTAGTAGACGGAAGTGAATCTGGTTCCTATAATGGTGTGATTTTGAATCGTTCGTTCGTTATTTTGTCTGCTATGTTGCTGTTACACCCTGTTAAACCTGAAAGTTGGTTATAATTGGGGTATATTGTGCGTTCGGTTCTTCGGTGCTAGTCGAATGTTAGTCCTGAAAAGGACTGGTCCTGAAAAGGACCACTAGCTGGCTGTCTGGATTCCTCTACGCTGCTTGTCTGTTTATGGTGTCGTGTGATTTTGAACTGAGCGTTCACGCCTTAAATATTGTAAGCGCGGGCGTCTCGGAGGCCAACAAGGTTTGGTCCCTTTCAAGCACTGAAAATTTCTCTTCTTTTGGGTAAATTGTGCTTCTGTCCCATCTATCGCTCCAATACACTCACTCAAGTTTATCCAGCATGTTGTCTTATCTTTCCTTTATCTTCCCCTACTGGAAGCTTCCTTTTCATATGCTTAAACTTACAATCGCATAATGCACGTATTTACCATACATTTATAATGATTATCCCTAGGTTAGGCCTGTGATGTGAAAGTCCATTGAAACTGCAAATATCTAATTATATACATACTTCTTCCAACTTTCCTTTTGGATTTCCATTCCTGCATATCCCTTCTGTGAAAATATTTAATATTTATCACATTTCACTTATACATTGTCCCTGTACAAACAAAATTATGTTTCTAACTTTCGACACTTTTCTCCGCCATGGTGAACCGGCTTCGCTCTGATAACATAGCCGACTGCGCATGCGCGACAGCTACTATTTTTAGAATGCTTAGTTACCGTGTACAGTTCAAGGCTTTCACAATTTTATTCTTCCGTTGTCCGTTCTCTCGGCCCATTAACTAAGCGTGTTTTGCACACTTTACTACATAGGCCCCATCTTTTTTAAATTGTGCTGTGTACAATTTATTATTGTAAACACACGCTGAAGTTATACCCCTCCTTTCTTTCCTTCCACAGCAATTGGGTGTCGACTTAAAAAGTCTGCTCCCACATTTTCTTTTCCAGGAATGTACTTTACCGTAAACGAGTACGGAGCTAGAAGAAGACTACATCTTAACAATCTGGAGTTTAACTTTTTGGACACTGCCAGAAAGGCTGTTAAAGGCTGGTGATCACTTTCCACCATGAAATGTTTCCCGTAAAGATAAGGGGAAAATGTGTCGATGGCCCAGACTAAAGAAAGACATTCTCGCTCTATCGTTGAATAATTCAATTCTGCTGAATTTAGCTTTCGACTGGCATAAGCCACTGGTAGTAATTCTTCTGGCTGAGTTTTTGACTTTTGTAATAGGGTCGCACCTATTCCCACATTGCTTGCGTCCGTTCTTAATACAAATTCTTGTGTGATATCGGGCAGGGTAAGGATGGGTTTGCTGGTGAGTTTTTCTTTTAGCTCGGTATAAACTTGCTCACACTCAGCATTCCATTGGATCCTTTCCACCTGTCCTTTCTTAGTCAAATTAGTCAACGGTGCACACAATGAATTGAAATAGGGTATATATTTCTGGTAGAATCCACATAAGGAGACAAACGACCTTACATATTTCTTCGTTTGAGGTCTTGGCGCCTTTCTCAACTTTTCTACATTCTTGGGGTCAGGAAACATGTGGCCCGTAGAAATCGTTGTGATCCCATGTGAATTCTTGGGGGTAGGAGAAAACAAGGAATTCCAATTCCTTACACCCAGTATAGCACTTGGTGGGTCGTGCAGTCAATCCTGTTTCTCTTATACGGTCAAACAACATAGATAGTGCTTTTATATGCTCCTCAAATGTGTTGGTAGCAACAAGAATGTCATCCATAAAGTTAGTGATATGGGAATTTTTTAGAGGTTCCAATAATTTCCTCATCATTCTTGGAGCATTTTTCAGCCCAAATGGTAGTACATTAAATTCATAGTGTCCCTCTGATCTGCTAAATTCCAGCATTTTCCTAACTTCTGGTTTCACTGGTATTTGGTAGTATCCCTTGCTTAGATCTACTTAGGAAAAATACCTAGCTTTACTGAGTGTAGAGAACAGCTGGTTGGTATCAGGTAATGGGTCCACCTGACATTCTGTGATAGCATTCAGTTTCCTGTAATCTATACACAACCTATGTTCACCACTACGTTTGCTTAATAGCACCACTTTTGAACTATAGGGAGATTCTGACTTTGAGATAATTTTCTCCTTCAATAAATGATCAATCTCTTCCCTGAGTGCCTGTGCTTTCGCATAAGGAATGGGGTAGGTTCTCATACATACCTGAGTAGAGTCAGAAACAGTCATATCATATTCCAACAAATGTGTGCATCCAGGTTTATCGGTGAGCACATCAGCATGAGTTTCTAACATTTCCTGAACTTGCTTCCTCTGCTCAAGAGTTAAATTATCCCTAATATATACTTGAGCATAACTCTCTGTAGCTATTAATGGATATTCCATACAGGATAATGGTTCATCTTTCACTTCTGTTGCAATGGCTAAGGTCATAATATGTGCAACCTCTGCAACTTCCCTGTCATAATACTTTTTAAGTAGATTGACATGATATACCTTTTCTTTTCCCTTCTTGTCAATCTTGTAATTGGTCCTGGAAAGTTTCTCCAGTATGACATAGGGTCCTTGCCATCCAATTTGCAATTTATTATTGCTGATGGGCAACAGTAATAAGACTTCCTCTCCCACTTCAAGTTCCCTATCCTTAGCTTTTTTATTGTAGTAAGCAGCATGCTTCCTCCTGGCCTGTCTTAAGTTCTCATTTGCCAGTTTCCAACCAGTTTTTAAACTAGAGGTTAACTCATTGACATATTGGTATGAGGAAGTCACTGTTTCTTCTGCTTTTTCATCAGTCCATGTCCGCAGCAATGCTTCCAGTGGACCTTTGATTAGTCTACCAAACAACAAAATAGCTGGAGCCAATCCAGTTGAGTTATGTGGGACTTTCCTGTATGCAAATAGTGCAGCAGGTAAGTATGTATCCCATGTACAGGTTTTTCACTTGCCAGCTTTCTCAGAATGGAGATAAGGGTCCCATTGAACCGTTCTACTTGTCCGTTCCCTTGAGTGTGATAAAGACTACAATGATAGTGTCTGGCTTGAAATATCCTGAATACCTCTTGTGTTAGCTTTCCCTTAAACTGAGAACCATTGTCAGTCAATATTTGATGTGAGAAACCTAATCTGGTGAATATTGCTAACAATGCCTCTGCCACATGTTTTGAATCAATAGATACCATGGCTACGGCTTCTCCCCACATTGAGCAAGTATCAACCAAGGTTAAAATATAAGCATTTCTCTTCTTGGTCCTAGTGAGGGGTCCAACAATATCCACTGCAACATGTTCAAAAGGGGTTCCCATAATGGGCATTTCTCCCAGTGTTGCTGGTGCAGTCCTATGTTTAGGAGCTACTCTTTGGCACTCTGGGCAGGATCTCACATACCTCTTATGTCCTCTGTGATCCCTGGCCAGAAATGGTGACAGGCTATTTTTTGTCCAGTGGCCCTTATTCCCAAATGTCCACTGAAGGGTATAGCATGTCTTAGAGTCATAACCTTCTATCTATATGATTTTGGCACTACCAGCTGTCCATGTCCTTTAGATCCTGTTCCAGCTTTTCTATAGAGTAGGCCATTTTTCATGTAGAAGTCTGGAGGGTTATGTACCTTTGGCAATTTGCCAAAACAAGGCTTCAATGTGCTGTCTGCTATTGAGCCTTTTTCCTTTCTTCTGGAAGAGTATTAATTGTTTTCCTCCATTTTCTTGGAGCTTGCCCTAGTCTGGACTGTTGCCATAACTACAGGTGTTATAAGTTCTCCAAGAAAAACATACCTACATCCCAGTATCAAGGGGTAAATAGGATCTTCCATCACTGCTGCTTTGATTTTTCCTTCTACATAGCGAGATCTTATGTCGATTCGGGCTATGGGTAGTGTCATGGTTTCTGCTCCCTTGATTGGTCCTCTGATTTCCACTGTTTCTGCGGTTATCTGGTCAGGCCTCACCAGAGAAGAGCACACTACTGAATCAAAATCTAAGCCTGTATCACCTAGCGGGATCTTGTCGTTATTCTCATATCTTCGTTTGTACTTAGCTGTATTGTCTTTTTATTCAAACTTGGTTAGGTTTTGGTTTGGTTTAAAACTTTCTCCCTGTTTCCTGTTATTCACTTGAGACATGGGATAAGCCAGTTTATGACTCTCTGCATAGATGATTATTTCCTCTAATCTCTCTCTCTCCCTCTCTCTTATGTTCTACTAGAAAGGTCTTTGTCTCAGGAGACATGGACTCCAAGAGTTGTTCTATTAAAATCATCTCCTTGATCCCTTCAAAATCCTGAGTAAAATTCCCTAACTGGCACCACCTCAGCAAATACATCTCTAACCTAGCTGAAAACTGCTGATATGTCTCTCCTGTTAGAAGTTTAGCAGTTCTAAATCTTCTTCTATAACTTTCTGCATTTTGTTCATACCTAACCAACAATGCTTGTTTTAAGGCTTCACAATTGTTCTGATCTTCTCTTGGAAGTTTTAAGAACACATTATAAGCTACTCCTTTCAATCCTTGTGACAACTTCAAATTGCACTTCTCTTTTTCCAAGCCATATGTAGTAGCCAATCGCTCATACCTGTCAAGGAAATCTTCGATTCCTTCGTCCTTTTCAACAAATGGGTCCAAATGAAAGTTCGTGACTCCATTTGAAGTAATTTAGCTGGAACTATTTTCAGAGTGAGATGGGCTGCTTCCATCACTATTAGCCTTTACCTGGAGTTCAAGTTCTTTTAAACTCAGCTCATGAGCTCGTTGCAACCTCCTTTCTTCAGCTTCGGCTTCCAACATTAGTCTCTTTTCTTCTTTATCCGCTTTTCATCTTTTGCCTTCTCTTTCAGCTTCCCAACTGTTGGCTTCTCTTTCAGCTTCCAATCTTTTGGCTTCTCTTTCAGCCTCCAATCTGTTGTCCTCTCTATCCAAATATTTGTCCACTTCAGTTGCAAAATACTGGATAAGAACATCACCTGTCAATCCTACGTCCTTTCCCTCCTGCATGATCGCAGATCGAAACTTCACCAAATCATCCATGACTATATGTAAGAGGGTATCTAGTTTTACCTTTTACCAAGTTATCTTAATTAAATTTAATTAACCAATTGAACAAATTAAATTCCAAATAACTATGTGAGCTTCAACAGTTTCCTAATACTAAATAGTACTTTTCCTAAACAAAAAATTCAATTATAGAATTAAATTTTAAAAATTTAGTTCACAAACTACTTGTGGCACTAGACAGACTAGAGATAGTTGAAATATATAGAATATTGCTCAGGATACACAAGAATATCCCGCGAACAAGCCCCCATTGTTGCGTAAGGTTTTTCTTGTATGATGATAGTGTTTAGAGAAGAAATAGAATTCTCTCCAGAATGTATGAAGTCCCAGTGTCAGAGAAGAGCACTGTTATCACAAGTGAGCTACGGCTGCGAATACTCTGAGCTAGACAATAGTTTAAGGCTTCAGAAATATACTTTGAGACCTTAGCTGTAGTAACTCCTATGATATTATAATAAATCAGAAAAAGTAACTTAACTTAAACAGTTAAAATTTGAAAAGTCACTTGAGTACAATTTCAAAATTTATTATGTACAGCTATCTAATTTGGTAATGAATGGTGAGTGTTGAACGATGGTGATTATGGTTATGTATTACATCAAATTGATAATATATTTATAAGTTTAACCTTAACCAAAAAGTCCCCATGGGATCTTTAAATTATTTTACAACACAAATGTTCCCTCACTGTTAATTATATTAGTTTGTCTCTTTTAATCTATTCCGTAATGTCTCATCATGTGACGGTTTGAAGTCTCACATTGGCCATTGGAATATTCTCTAGTTTACCCAACTTTGAATCAGCACTTGTCCAGATATGGGTTGACACATAACACAGTATTCTGAAAGTCACTCTTCATTCCAATCCCAGCAATCCGGGGGAAAAAAGGCTATGAAACACTTCAACCTCAAGACTCCTGTTATGGTTAGGTAGCAGGATCGAAGGTCCACTTGACTTCAGGGTTTTTGAGATTTGACTATAGAACCTGGAACGAGGAGGATCGAGTGGCTAGGCAATGTCATGGAGACTTATTACATCTTATGATGTGATGAGATGAGGGTGTCATCAGATGTCTGCATGTATGATAAATGATACATGGCTGTGTATGATTTAGATATAGAGAGACAGACTGGTGTCTACTGCAAAACATTGTCTCAAATACAATAATACATGAATAATCAAAACAATATGAATATATGGACAGGATGCAACCTTTTCTGTCCTCACCTACATGCCAAGTCAGTACTGGCCTTGCTGGAGGGTTATAGACCCAGACAAAACCAGAATAGTTATATTTAGCCCTGACAAGGACTGTGGTAAAAGGTTTGGTCCCTTTCAAGCACTGAAAATTTCTCTTCTTTTGGGTAAATTGTGCTTCTGTCCCATCTATCGCTCCAATACACACTCACTCAAGTTTATCCAGCACGTTGTCTTATCTTTCCTTTATCTTCCCCTACTGGAAGCTTCCTTTTCATATGCTTAAACCTGCAATCGCATAATGCATGTATTTACCATAAATTTATAATGATTATCCCTAGGTTAGGCCTGTGATGTGAAAGTCCAATAGAACTGCAAATATCTAATTATATACATACTTCTTCCCACTTTCCTTTTGGATTTCCATTCCTGCATATCCCTTCTGTGAAAATCTTTAATATTTATCACATTTCACTTATGCATTGTCCCTGTACAAACAAAATTATGTTTCTAACTTTCGACACTTTTCTCCACCATGGTGAACCGGCTTCGCTCTGATAACATAGCCGACTGCGCATGCGCGACAGCTACTATTTTTAGAATGCTTAGTTACCGTATATGAAGACATGGCATGCAGAGTTCTTCACAAAGGACAGCTTGCAGAACTGTTTGGGATAAGAACAGGAGTGCGACAGGGATGCCTCTTGTCTCCATTTCTTTTCTTACTAGCAATAGATTGGGTTATGAGATCATCGACAACACACAACAGAAATGGAATACAGTGGACTGACTAAGCAGTTGGATGATCTGAATTTCGCTGATCTTGGCTGTTCTGTCCCATAAACGTAATCAGATGCAGGACAAATTGAAAACACTCGATAAGAGGTCACGGCAATTGGATCTGAAAATACACGGGGCAAAGTCTTACAGGCAGAAGGTATGATGTGTTGGTGTTGTGGGTAGTGGGTTTCCCCCCTTGCTTCACCCTAGGCCTAATGAATTCTTTCATGAAAGGAGCGACCATTGCGGTGTCAGTCTCTTGGCCTAGCAAAACCTCTCATACCCCAAGATCGTTGTGCGTGGTGAAGAGCCACACACTCCCCGAGGTAGTCCTGGTAACTGAGGGTGCGAATCCTCAGGCAAAACACAACGGATCTAGAGGAGTAAACCTCGATAATAAATCCGGTGCACTACACCGTACACGCCCTCTGTGGGTGGGAAGGAGCCAGAGGGATACTGAACAAGTCTTAGGAGTGGGAACGAGTATGAACTACTTCCTGAAGATCGGAACGCATCGTACAGGCACAGAGACTCAGGACGTGACGATCCTATTGCCTTCAACTCTTGGTCACATGCCTAGAGCCTCGGAGAACTCGGCGTAACCAGCAGGCAACTTGGTGGCGGGGAATGAGCACTGTGAGCCCTACCTTGGCTATGTATCTCAGAGAGAGGCAGAAACACCCCCTTTATCTCCCCCAGAGCTGGCACAGTACACTTCTGGCTTCTACCTGGGGCGGTAGGAAATCCACAGGCACCCCAGCATCACAATGCCATGAAGATGACAAAGTTAAAATTTATTAACTCAAACATAATCGGACGACGCCTCGGTTATCAAGGTCCGCGCCATACAGTGAGTAACCAGGCTGTGATGTGCGAAAAATTGATTACTGGAAAAAACCAAAAAGACAGACTCTCCAAGAAGAGGGAGAGTGGGAGGGAGAGCAAAACGAAACCAGATCACACAGGGAAAAACATACCGACACTTAATATTCTGCAGCTAAACATCTGTGGCATAAGAAATAAAAAGCTTGAACTTGCCAAACTGCTAGACAGTCACAGGGTACATGTGGCTGCTCTACAAGAAACTTAACACAAAGATTTTGATCTATTACCTGTCCGGATACACTAGTTACGCCTGTAAGTGCATTGGTTGCCGTGGCATAGTAACTTACATCAGAAATGACATACAATGAGATGTCACTCAGCTAACAACAGCCCATCCCACAGATGTACAAGAAGTCAATATCTGGCACAATGGAGGCAAATATACTATATACAATGTGTACAGCCCACCTCAGACAACATGCAACATACCAGAACTATACAAGACAAAGTATCACAAAACCCTTCTTGTAGGGGACTTCAACGGACACTCACCCCGTTGGGGTTACCCTGATTACAACAACACAGGAAAGTACATTGAAGAGACCTGCGAAACAACTAACTTGTCAGTATTACAGGATACAGAGTCCCCACCAACTTTGCTGCACAGGGCCCACCTCTCTCTCAGCCGACCTGACTTGACCATCTGCTCATCTGATTTGATAGATTTTAGTCATTCTCAGGTTTTGGATGACATTAGAAGTGATCACAAACCAATCCTCACCACTATAGGCACCCCCAGTAAAGCATGTCCCAAGCAGAGAACTCGCTGGAATTTTCGAAAAGCAAATTGGAGACTATTCCAGGAAACATTGGATTGCCTTCTAGAATACATTGATACTAACTGTGTCGAAACATTCAGTGAAGAACTAACAAAATCAATCTTGAATGCATCCAAAGCCAGTGTTAGATGGAAGGAAGACAATCGCTGAAGACCAAAAGAAAGCAGAACACTTCAACCGTTACTTTGCCAATGTGAATAGAGCAGGAAAACTCACAGAGCTGGACAGGAATCAACTACACCAGTTAAGGAAACAGGAGAAAGCCTCAACGGTCAATGCTTCCCTATTCGAAGAAGAGTTCAGCATGAAGGAGTTAGAGCAAGCCCTGAAGAAATTAAAACCTAGAAAGTCCCCAGGGCCGGACAAGATCCACAATGAAATGCTACTCCACCTGGGCTCATCTGGGAGAGAAGCAATCCTCAAGCTGATCAATAAGACATGGAGATCAGGCAAACTTCCAAAAGCCTGGAGGAATGCACATATTGTCCCCATTTTAAAAACCAACAAACCCCCAGATGAACCCAAAAGCTACCGTCCGATATCTTTAACATCATGCCTGGGGAAAATTGCTGAAAGAATGATAAACACACGTCTCTATTGGTTCCTTGAGAGCTCCAGTATTCTATGTCATGAACAGGCAGGCTTCAGAACGAGCAGCTGCACAGAAGACCAGCTTTTTCGTTTGACGCAGAGAATTCATGATGGCTTCCAGAGTAAGAAACATACTGTGGCCATCTTCTTCGACCTCCAGCAGGCCTATGACCGTGTATGGAGAAAAGGACTCCTGATGAAGATGATTGGCATGGGAATACATGGCAGGTTATACAACTGAATAAAATATTTTTTGGTTGATCGAACAATCCAGACAAAGATAAACAATGCAATCTCATCTAAAGAAGTCTTAGAGGAGGGCTTACCACAAGGCTCTTCATTGAGCTGCACTCTATTTCTCATCTATATTAATGACTTAGCAGACCAGATCAAAGCTGAAAAAGCTCTGTACGCTGATGACCTGGCGATATGGCAGAGACATGAGAATCTAGAAAGTGGAGCTCAAAGACTAAACGGAGACCTTAGAAGACTACATGAGTACTGCAAAACATGGAAATTAAAGGTCAACTATACAAAGACTGTGTACACTATTTTCACCAAAAGCCATAAAGTAGGCAAGAAGAATATCAGTCTGTGGCTAGACAAACAACAAGTGACAAAAGAAAAACATCCCACATATCTTGGAGTCACACTTGATCGGCAGCTCAACCTCAAGAACCATATTCAGAATACAAAGAACAAAGCACCGAGGCGATTACAACTATTGAAGAGGCTTGCTGGCACTACATGGGGATCAGACAAGGATACTCTGAGAGGCTTGTACCTTGGCTATGTCCATTCTGTGATAGAATATAATAACTCACTGCTTACTACTTGCTCCAAGACAAACCTAGAGTCTCTCGACAGAGTGCAAAGCAATGCCCTTCGACTAATCAGTGGAGCTATGAGATCAACGCCAACTGCTGCATGTGAAATACACACACATGTGGAACCCCCCAGTTTACGGAGAGATAAAGCTGCTTTAGAAGTTTATGAAAGATGTAAGAGAATGAACCGAAACCACCCTAACAGGCACCTTGTAGAAAACTGGGTACTCAAGCAAAGAATAAAGCACGTCAGTCTTGCACCATGTCCATGAAATACAAGATGGATACCACCTCCCAGAAAGAAGACAAGATATACAGAAAGTAGTAAGGAATTTACCACCACATACCCACTTAAAACACCAGAAGTACAGATGAAATTAGTAGATGGAACAACCAAACAGGCTGACCCAGTCAGTCTTATGAGTGCATCACAAAGAACCATTGATGCCTACCCTGAAGAATGGTTACATGTCTATACTGATGGATCTGCATTTAAGGCCACCATCAAAGCAGGTTATGGAGTTTACATATGTTATCCAGACGGATCCTCCGACGAGCTGTTTGATGCATGCGGGGAGTTTTGCTCCAACTATGAAGCTGAAACCATTGCACTGGAAACAGCTGTATACCATCTGAAGACTGTATTTGATGCCTTCCTCTCAAAGGCTCAAAACATTGTCATTTTTACTGACTCATTGTCTGCATTACAAGCTCTGGAAGGCAGTGGACATTGTAAAACTGAATTAGCCAAACTAATCCTGGATGCTGATCAGCTTATCACTTCCTATGGCATCAGAATAGTTATGCAGTGGATCCCTGGCCACTCAAATACACCAGGTAATGACAGAGCAGACAGATTAGCAAAGAAAAGAACAAAACAAGAACAACCACTCACAGCAACAACTCTCCAAACAGCCAAAACACTCATACGAACAACAAAGAAACTTGGCTGAACAGATGGGCCATGGGAAACACTGGAAGAGAAGTTTACAGACATATGGCTGGTCCTGATCCTAACGACAACATCAACCATCTCACAAGGAGGGACCAAAGCACCATTTTTTGACTCAGAACACAACATATACCACTCAACAGCCACTTGAACAGAATCCAACCACAACACCCTCCAGGGTGCCAGCTATGTAACTACCCCCATGAAACTGTTGACCACCACCTCTTTGAGTGCCCAGCACTCGATAATGTTAGAAAAATGCTTCTTCCTCCCAGGCCAGATAAGTGGAACACCTTGTACGGAGAAACAAAACAACTTGCGAAAACATGCCGATATCACTACATGGCATTGGGCCGAAGGGCGAGAGCCCAAGTGCCGCTGGATCAACAGCAACAACAACAACAACAACTGAAAATACACAGGGAACAGACAAAAATAATGAGAATAAATGCAGGTAATGATAACAGGGTTGAACTTGAAGAAGCACCAATACAAGATGTAGAATCGTACACATATCTTGGCAGCAATATAGACAAAGTTGGAGGGACAGAAGTGATATCAAATTAAGAATACAAAAAGCAAGAGGAGCTTTCATTGCTTTGGGAAATATATGGAGATCAAGAGAAATCGGATCCAACACGAAAATAAGAATCTTCAACTCAAATGTGAAGTCAGTCCTATTGTATGGCTCTGAGACATGGAGAACAACAAAGACAACAACCAAAAAGCTACAGACTTTCATAAATGGGTGCTTGCGTAGAATAGAGGGATTAAAATGGTATGACAAGGTCACCAAAGTGGAACTGAGGACAAGAACTAGACAAGTGCCAGTGGAATAAGAGATGAGAAGAAGACGATGGCGATGGATAGGACACACACTGAGGAAACCCGTTGATAGCATTACAAGGCAGTCCTTGTTCTGGAACCCCCAGGGCAAGAGAGGCAGAGGTAGACCAAGAAGCAGATGGAGAAGAGAGCTGGAAACAGAGGTGAAAATGATGAGAACGTGGAAAGAACTTGAGATGATGGCACGTGACAGGAGGACTTGGCATGTGTTTGTTGAAGGCCTATGCTCCTTTGGGAGTGGAGGGTTGAATGAATGTGATGGCCCAGGCAAAGGTCTGTATGCGGATAATAACAGAAAAGGGACACCCCCGGCTTGGGAACATAGTTGGCGTTAAGGGAGCAAGAATAAAGAGAGGGATGTCATAGATTGACAGGCAGAGGCTATGATAAGTAATGTGATGACATTTGAAAACATATTCCAAGGGGAAGAGGGGAGTAAGTCAGGTAAGAACTGGAAAAATTACCAGCAAGTAATCATCAGCCTTCGACAGCACCCACGGGGGGGGGGGAGAGAGGAGAGAGTCGGCGCGACGACGGCTGCCGCACTCTTGGCTGGCAGGGACAGGCTGGATTCATACACAATTTGTGCCTTTCCTTCAGTCACTTTGGGTCCTAATTTTGAGTAATCTCCCTCGACTGCTTCTCGTCGCTCGTTCTCTAGGCTGTTTCTAGAAGATTAACCCAAATGTGTAACTGCCGTCCCGTTGTGGTGTGCCCGGAGGTGAGGGTCAGATGGACTTGCAGGGAAGGGAGGAGAGTGGAATCACATGCTTTGGAAGAGGGAAAGCTGTCCAGGATGTCGGGGGGGTGGGGGGGTGGGGGGGGGGGGGCAGAGTCGGCCCGACGACGTCTGCTGCACTCTTGGCCGGCGGGGACAAAAATAAGCAGACATTTATTTTTGCTTTTGACTGCTCACATGTTTTAATTAATACAAAATGACTTATGTGACGTAATAATCAGCAGCCACACAAGTAACGAATGTTAATAACAGAGTCGCAATCTATGCCAACACAAACCCATCGAACTGGCACTCCTATGTAAGATTCAATTGTTCGAATGTAACGCTGAGCATTACCAGGCAGATCTGCAAACTTCTAGAAGACTAACCCAATTTGGCACGCAACTTGCCCCAGGTGACATGGTCAGTCAATGCCAGAATTTGAGCTGCTGACAGCTGCACCTTCAGGCTGGATTACCGTGGAACATCCCAATCTGATGGCATCCTTAAACCCGACCACACATTATGTGCTCCCCAGTCAGCAGTAAGTGGTGGAGAGTTTATCATTGGCCAGACTGTGTTGCCAGAAAGGACAGGGCCCAAGCCATTACTTCTGCCTGCCACAGCTATGAATACTGTTGGGATACCCTCCCCTTCATATTGTGCCAGCATCTTAATGGTCTGATCAATCTGTTTGTGAGCTGATGTGACTCTTAATTCACATAGAATGCCTAAAGATTTCAAGACAAAACGGATTTTTTCTCCATGCGAACTGTCAGCATCTGAACTCATGAATACTGCCACACGACCTCGTGGTTTTGTGTTAATTTCCTTCACTTTTTCTGCCACCCACTCAAAGTTACGTTTGACAGTGTCAAGGGCGTCAGCTGTCACTTCCTGAAGGTTTCTGTACACATGTTTGTCCTTCATGAGACTTTTATCACCTGAAGGCCACAGCCTCCATGAGTCACTATCAATAACATCTGCAAGGACGATTTCACCAGTTCCATCTACCACACCAAACTCAACCTTCATATCAATCAAGCTACAGTCCAGGGCTGCCCAAGCTCGTTCAAATATCTCAAATACAGTAACTGTCATCTTTTCCATCAACTGAAGCTCGGTGCGACCAATTAGGACTCCCCCAAAAGATTTCTCGTATGCCATACACTGCTCAAATGACCACTGAGGATCGTGGTTAGCATCATCTTTAAAAAATGTTTCCAGCTTTCAAGGGCTGAATCTGTAACCTTCTTTAACACCCGGGTTGCGTTTAAAGAAAGACCCAGTTGCAATTCTTCGAGTGACCCACTCAACAGGAATCATATGGCACTTGTATGCGATGAATGAACGATCCTCACATTGTCGAATGAAGTGTGTTTTGACGCCGCCTTCATTGAGGTAGTTGAAAATTGTGGCGGCCGTTGCTGTTGATACCTTAGCTTTTTCTTCCATGTCGTGTGCTCTGGTGCCATCTCCTGCTGTTATTCTATTCTAGGATTCAACAAGAACTTTCCCTGGATGATCCACCAATTCATACACGATTTTTGTCTTTCCTTCAATCACTTTGGGTCCTAATTTTGAGTGATCTCCATGACTGTGTGCCCGTGACAGTTGAATGTGCAGGTAGTTCTCTTGATTATTTTCCTTCAAAACTAATCTTTTCAATGTTATTCAAGTGGCTACAGGCCTTCCCCCTGAGATGGAGATTCTTGACATTACCTAATTTTCTTTCCAGGTTCATTCTTACCCTTTTAGGTTCAGTGAAAAGCAAACAATCATATAGTAGTTTTTAAATTATCCAACTGCAACTTTCCAAACAGCAACTTATATAGCAGAGTGAAATGCAGTAGTTTCAATCAGAAGTTTATTGAACATAATTCAACAAGAACTGGTATTTACACAATGTCAGCATTTATATACAACAAAGCTTCTGATTACAACTTCAATCCAAACAGGGAAAAATGTGTTTTTCCATTTTCAATTCCAATTTAAAAAATTCTTCAAGGTTTCTTTTACTTCTATGCAAGGCGAAATCAGAGGACGTGCCTCTACATTAATCTTCTCAACGTTTACTGTAGAAATGTTACTTGCTAGTTTATCGATTTCTGCCTGCATTTAGTTTTCACTTTTACACTTCATAAAATCGTTTGTAGTTTCTAACGAGGCATACGATACGCATAATCGTGTACTTACTCTTAAACAAAAGCTCAGTAAGTTATATCCAAAAGAAAAAAAAACTGATCTTGATAATCTCAAAGACGAAACTCGAGCCAGAAAACATGCTACAGACTGAGCGCCCCAATGGTCGGCATCACTCAGTTAAAATAGCGTCCGTGCATTCTGGCTTGCCTAAAAACACTGAATTCCTGGCAAATCTCTTCCTTTTCTCGCATTTCTCCATCTTTTATACACCTCCCTCTTTTTCCCGCCATTTTACACACGTCTTTTTTTCGATATTTTACACACGTCTCTCTTTTTCGACATTATTCACACGTCTCTCTTTTCCCCCTAAACAATGGAAAATACCCAAGGATCATAACTCTCACTTCACACTTCCCCCGCATAACACCCATTCATTATTATTTTCTGGGACTGCTCTACGATGCCCGCTCACAGCCGCGACTGCTAACTGTAACTTTCCTCATTCTATATAGTATTATAGCACGTATAATGCTAGTGTAGGCCAGCCAGTCACAACTGCTTAGGACTTTGTGTCACTTATGCAGTAAGTATTTTTACAAATTGCGCACGTGGGTGAAAGAATAAACGAGCGCTACACAAA
Source organism: Oreohelix idahoensis (assembly GCA_024509875.1). NCBI lineage: Eukaryota > Metazoa > Mollusca > Gastropoda > Stylommatophora > Oreohelicidae > Oreohelix > Oreohelix idahoensis. The sequence continues at coordinate 35,376 of JAMPIV010021311.1, forward strand.
CACCCAGCCAGTGCTCAATTGCTAATCTAAAACGCAAACAAAGCACTGACTAGTTAAAATCATACTAGTTAAATACTGAGAAACACCCTGCTCTCAAGTGCCAAACAGCCCGTTCTTCCATGCAACTTGAAACATCCCACTGTTACACACACATCCACTCTCATACATGTCATCCCATGAGACTAGTGTGGCATTGTGCATGAGGCTGGCAATCTCACCATGTAACACAGATTGCTATCAAAACCACTACTGCAAGAGCATATGAATGTTTGTTCGGGCTTCATGCAGAAGCTAGCCACATTTGTCGCCCCATGCTCTATAAGGAGTGAGAAGAGAACATTTTATTTCCAAGTGGACCCACGTGCTCTCATAAACTACCCTACAGATAGGGGACTGACAATAATTAAATAATAATAAAATGGGTATAAAATAATATTAAACGATATGTACAAGGGATGTAGGATAAAGAGAGAGGGATAGTACCTCACGGTGAGAGACAGCCATGTCCTTTTTAGGATAGTCAGGATCCTATTTGGTTCTCCTCTCTTTATCTAGCTCATGTATGGCTCCTCGAATACCGCTTGTGTACGGCGGTGGTCACATCCCGGGCAACAGTCTTGGCTGACTGGCTAAATTACATGGGTGGAGTAGGAGCAATCTTAATCAAGGGAATCTCCATCCCTAGTACACAAAGACTGAGACGGTGAGTGAGGCGGAGGAATCTGAGAAGATCAATGGCTCGCAAAGCGAAACAGCAAAGTGTGTGGCGCACTAGAGGCATGTCGGACATAGAAAAAGACAATGGCTAGCCACCGTGGAAAAGATTGAGGCCGTACCACGTACTTCCTACAGAACGTAATGGGATCACAACAACAAGATAAGAACCGATATGTAGAGAACTCTCTGTTCCCTGGGGAAGAATCTACTGTACAAATTAACAGGGAAGAGGCAACTCCTCTAATGAGTAAGGAAGTACATAATGACGAGTGTTCCTTAATTTCTGTTGAAAGGGAGCATTCTGAGAAACACCACCTAAAAACTAGTAGGAGAAGCCTAAAAATAGGAACATGGAATGTTAGAACTCTAAACGGAGAAGGAAAGCTTGACAATCTTATATTAGAGGCAACAGACATGAAACTCGATATACCGGGAGTTGCAGAGGCAAGACTTTTGGATACAGGCTACATAACAAGAGACCAGTACACGCTTATACACTCAGGAGGAGAAAAACATGAAAGAGGGGTAGGAATGTTGATAAAGAAGGAGTTAGAAAAATACGTAAGTGGATACTGGACACACAATGACAGAATGATGTTACTAAAGATGAGAGCAAAGCCATTCGACATATCAATCTTACAAACTTATGCACCAACTGAAGATCACAGCGAGGAAGAAATAGAAGAATACTATGAAGAGCTACAACACACACTTAAACCAGTCAAATCTACAGATGTGTTGATAGTAATGGGTGATATGAATGCAAAAGTAGGAAAAAGAAATTACAAGAAAATAGTAGGACAGTATGGATTAGGGACAAGAAATGATAAAGGAGACAGACTTATCCAGTTCTGTGAAGAAAACCAGCTGGTCATATGTAACACCTTGTTTGAACACCACCCAAGGAAATTATAAACATGGAAAAGCCCAGGAGATGTAACACCAAATCAAATCGACTATACATGATAAAACATAGATTTAAGAACAGTGTCACAAGTGCAAAGACACATCCTGGCACTGACATAAATTCAGATCATAATCCAGTCGTCGTCATCAAAGTAAATATAAAGCTGAAAAGAGCAGGAAACAGAAGACAGGAGGAACCCCAGATAGAAATATTAGCGCTGAAACAACCAGATATAAAACAGAAATATTTAATCGACGTCAAAAATAAATATCAACAGTTATTGACAGAAAGCATGGAACAGTATAGAAGAGAAAACCCAGAAGAAAAAGTAACCGCAAAATGGGAATGCTTAAAAACAAGCATACAATCAGCAAATGCAAATTTACCTAAAAAGGAGTCTAAGAAAAATCAAATTTGGATGACAGATGACATCTTGAATAAAATGGCAGAAAGAAAGAAAGCAAAAAACACTCCAGAATATAAAAACAATAGACAATGACATACGTACTATGTGTAGAGAAGCAAAAGAACGGTGGATAGAAACAAAATACAAGGAAATAGAAGACTTGAAAGCAAAGCACATGACAAGAGATATGCATGAAGAAATAAAGAAATGATCAAATCGGTCACGGTTTGCACAAGGAGGAAGCTGTATCAAGAACCAAAATGGTGTAATATTACTTGATGAGAAAGACATATGAAATAGATGGGCAGAATACGTAAAAGAACTATTCGAGGACAACAGAGGTAAAAAACCATCACCAGGTTCTAATGAAGGCCCAAACATTCTCAGATCAGAAGTAGAAAATGCCATTCATATGATACAAAAAGTAAAATCAGCAGGCATGGATAACATAAAAATTGAAATGATAGAAGCTCTGGAGAGCTTTGGTATAGATACAATCACAGAAATATGCAACGATATATACAATACAGGATATATACCACACGACATGAAGACATCAGTTTTCATAACATTGCCCAAAAAACCAAATGCAACAGAATGTTCAGACTTCAGAACAATCAGCCTGATGAGTCATGCAATTAAGATACTGCTCAAAACCATACAGGAAAGAATAAAAAGTAAAGTAGGCAGCGAAATCCAAGAAGAACAGTTTGGTTTTAGACAGAACAGTGGAACAAGAGAGGCAATATTTTGCCTAAGAATATTAGCAGAAAGTATACAGAGGTCTAAAAAAGTATGTATATGTGCTTCATTGACTATAAGAAGGCTTTTGACAGAGTCCATCATGAAAAAATAATTGAATGCCTCAAAGACATAGGTATTGATGGAAAAGATATAAGAATACTCAGTAACCTTTATTGGGAGCAAACTGCCACAGTAAGATCGGGAAGGAATTATTCACCATCATCATCATCAGTTGCCATCTCCACAACGAAGGTTGGCTGTAATGGATCTCCAACGTCTTCTGTCTCTTGTCTTGATGGTGCACTCTGATAGACTCTTTCCTGTCCATCTCTTGATGTTGTCTTCCCACTTATAGCGCTGTCTTCCCCTTGCACGTTTGCCTTCAACTCTCCCTTCTGTTATGGTCTTCTGCAAGGTGTTATGCCTTTTTATGTGGCCAAAGTATTTTAGCTGTCGAACTTTGACCTCCCTCATTAGTTCTCTTTTCATACCTAGATTTTCTAGGACCTCCTTATTTGTTTTCATCTTTTTCCATGAGATACGCCCCATTCTTCTATATATCCACATTTCAAGAGCCTCAATTCTTTCTTCCAACTGCTTATTCATCGTCCATGTCTCTGCACCATACAGAAATGCAGAATATATATAACACTTTATGATTCTCAGTTTTAATTTGTGAGATAACTGTTTGGATGTCAGTATATGTTTCATGTTGTTGAATGTAGCTTTGGCCATTCCTATTCTCTTCTTGATTTCTGTTTCACATCTGCCATCTTCTGTTATTATATGACCGAGATATATGTAGCTCTTGACTTGTTCCAGGATTTCCCCATTTACGCTTATCTTTAATGTGGGTTTATCGTCTGTTTTGCTAATTATCATAGTTTTTATTTTCTCAATATTAATGTCGAGTCCATATTCATGACTTATACTGTTCACTTGCTTCACTAGTTCTTGTAACTCCTGTTCGCTTTCAGCTAACAACACGGTATCATCTGCATATCTAAGGTTGTTTATTGACCTTCCACTGATGTTCAGTCCTGGTATTTCCTGTATCTGTTTGAAAATTTTTTTCGGTGTATAAATTAAATAGGCAGGGGGACAGCACACAACCTTGTCTGACACCTCTTTTTATGTCTATGTATGGTGAATAATTCCTTCCAGATCTTACTGTGGCAATTTGCTCCCAATAAAGATTACTGAGTATTCTTATATCTTTTCCATCAATACCTATGTCTTCGAGGCATTCAATTATTTTCTCATGATGGACTCTGTCAAAAGCCTTCTTATAGTCAATGAAGCACATATACATACTTTTTTGGACCTCTGTATATTTTTCTGCTAATATTCTTAGGCAAAATATTGCCTCTCTTGTTCCACTGTTCTGTCTAAAACCAAACTGTTCTTCCTGGATTTCGCTGTCTACTTTACTTTTTATTCTTTCCTGTATGATTTTGAGCAGTATCTTAATTGCATGACTCATCAGCCTGATTGTTCTGAAGTCTGAACATTCTGTTGCATTTGGTTTTTTGGGCAATGTTATAAAAACTGATGTCTTCATGTCGTGTGGTATATATCCTGTATTGTATACATCGTTGCATATTTCTGTGATTGTATCTATACCAAAGCTCTCCAGAGCTTCTATCATTTCAATTTTTATGTTATCCATGCCTGCTGATTTTCCTTTTTGTATCATATGAATGGCATTCTCTACTTCTGATCTGAGAATGTTTGGGCCTTCATTAGAATCTGGTGATGGTTTTTTACCTCTGTTGTCCTCGAATAATTCTTTTACGTATTCTGCCCATCTGTTTGATATGTCTTTCTCATCAAGTAATATTACACCATTTTTGTTCTTGATACAGCTTCCTCCTTGTGCAAACCGTGACCGATTCACCATACATAGACATAAAAAGAGGTGTCAGACAAGGTTGTGTGCTGTCTCCCTGCCTATTTAATTTATACACCGAAAAAATTTTCAAACAGATACAGGAAATACCAGGACTGAACATCAGTGGAAGATCAATAAACAACCTTAGATATGCAGATGATACCGTGTTGTTAGCTGAAAGCGAACAGGAGTTACAAGAACTAGTGAAGCAAGTGAACAGTATAAGTCATGAATATGGACTCGACATTAATATTGAGAAAACAAAAACTATGATAATTAGCAAAACAGACGATAAACCCACATTAAAGATAAGCGTAAATGGAAAAATCCTGGAACCAGTCAAGAGCTATGTATATCTTGGTCATATAATAACAGAAGATGGCAGATATGAAACAGAAATCAAGAAGAGAATAGGAATGGCCAAAGCTACATTCAACAACATGAAACATATACTGACATCCAAACAGTTATCTCACAAATTAAAACTGAGAATCATAAAGTGTTATATATATTCTGCATTTCTGTATGGTGCAGAAACATGGACGATGAATAGGCATTTGGAAGAAAGAATTGAGGCTCTTGAAATGTGGATATATAGAAGAATGGGGCGTATCTCATGGAAAGAGATGAAAACAAATAAGGAGGTCCTAGAAAATCTAGGTATAAAAAGAGAACTAATGAGGGAGGTCAAAGTTCGGCAGCTAAAATACTTTGGCCACATAAAAAGGCATAACACCTTGCAGAAGACCATAACAGAAGGGAGAGTTGAAGGAAAAAGTGCAAGGGGAGGACAGCGCTATAAGTGGGAAGATAACATCAAGAGATGGACAGGAAAGAGTCTATCAGAGTGCACCACCAAGACAAGAGACAGAAGACGTTGGAGATCCATTACAGCCAACCTTCGTTGTGGAGATGGCAACTGATGATGATGACAAGCATTACTCTCCTGAGAATAAGCTACCACCTTACAACCAATCCACATCATACGTTCCTACATTGTGAAGCATGTCCTATGTGACGACTGTTGTACCTGGCAACAAGCATGTAGTTTATGACCACTGTTGAGGCTGGGAATCTCATATTATGAAACGCACAGAAACAACCACTGCAATAGCATAAAAATGCTTTTTGTAGGCTTGTGATGGACACCAGCAGCACAAGGAGCAAACAGAGGAACGCTTATGTCTCAAAGTGCCTTACGCACAAAGAAGGGGCATTATGCTCACAAGAAATCTAAATAACTAAAGCTAGATGCATCTTCTCTAAGGGCATTTAACACTACAACTATGTACACAACGCGTTCCACTACAATAAACTCGCATTCCACTATAATAAACTATCATGGCATGAATGGAGAAAATTATATTAATCTTGTACAACTAAAATAGCACCCCTTATAATAATTCAATTTTCATCCAATACCAAATAATAAACAGGTTTAACCCCCTTTACCACACAACACGTGTGACTAAAAATGTTATTGCCTACTAGGCCCCAGGAGCCGTTTGTGGCCTAAAAAAATCCCACCTCATCTGGGGATCGAACCATAGACCACTGCGCTAGGAAGCCAGTGCACTAACCACTATGCTACCGCGGCTCCTATGTAAGAAATAGGTTCCTACTATATTTGCTTTTCTGCCCAGTCTATTGAAATTCCTACTATATCCTTACAGCCGTGATCTCAACTTAACACGACTAATAAAACCTATCAAGATATTATTTTCCTGACTGCTAAACATGAAACAAGAATAGGATTTTGGAATGTCAGGACAATGAACGAGACGGGAAAACTCTTAACAGATCACAGCGGAAATGAGAAAGTATAGATTACACATTCTATGGATAATCGAAAGCAGATGGACAGGGACAGGAAAAGTTAAGACAGCAACAGGAGAAACAGTACTTTACTCTGGAAGAAAGGATGGACAGCACAATGAAGGTGTAGCCATTATTCTACAGAAAGGAATAGAAAGGTCATTACTGGAATGGAAATCCGTCAACAACAGACGTAAGAATAAGACTGAGAGGGAGATTCACCAACACTACAATAATAATGCTAAGCACCAACGAATGACAGCGACGAAGAGGTCAAGGATGAATTCTATCAAAAACTGCAAAAAGGAATGAAAGACACACTGTTAAGTTGTTGTTTGACCATCATAAATGTTGGAGTGAACATTGGGTGTGATACAATGCTGCAGTTGACGATGGTGTAGTAGTATGATGCAGGCGGGTGTTGCCCTCAGGAAAGACAGTTCACGCGAATGTGTATAGGCTCTTGGATAAGGTTCATAATACACCCACTCAAACCACATGTGTAAGTCATCGAGTGACGGTAACAACTGTGACGTTTCATACAATTTATTACAGGACGTACGACAACATCAAATGCACAGTCAATCGAACAAAGTTCATGAACATCACAGACATGCTAATGGTTGAAGACATCTGACGTTAATAAATTCTGAGCAGCTTGTACATCAGAATGCTAATGGTCTGTCAATCTATGTTCTACTGCTACTGCAGTTCAGGTACAACTGACTAAGCGCGCCAGATACCTCTAGCAAAACATGCCGCAAACAGGGTGGGCTCCCAAGTATTCAACAATAGTACTTGACTCCTCTGACGTAACTCGTCAGGTACTTTTTCTGGCGAAAAACAGGCCGCAAAAAGGGAGCGAGCTTCTATGGCAAAACCAAGCCACAACATAGCGGGCTTCTATCATATAGTAACCTCTGTGTTTTCTCCGACCAGCAAGGCATCAGTCCATTCCTATATCATAACGCCTGAGTAGCGGGTTCCAAACAGTACTATGATCTCTGGGCTTCTTTTAATCAAATAAGACATTTCAGTCTTGGACAGTATATGCTGCACCAATAGCGTACTTCCTAAATAATATCATCCCAAAAACTCTTCTCCGCACAGGGAGAAAATCGCCTCAAAAAATGTCAATCTGCCATAAATGCTGGCAACAAATAAACCTGCAGTTCTAGGCATAACAATAAAGATTTAAATGGGTATCTTTACCTTGACAGCATCCTAGAATAATCACAAAAACACCACTCGCCATCCTTGGCGCTCAGAATAAACATGGGGAAAAATCACAGACATCTTTGTCACACAGAGGATTTCATTTCCCCATAAATATAGCCAGAGAAAATCTCCGACCTCCTGTCCGCTCAGAAACCCAGGTAGACTGCCCAGATAGGAAGTCTAACGATCCCCGCACAAAACTTTGCGCATGCCCAATAAGCACTTCCCTGAGTAGAGCAACATACGGTCTAGAGCGTTCCCCGAAACGAGAGCTGAAACGCTCCTTATGGACATCTGTATAGCGACTTGGGGAATGACAATCTATATAAAACATTTCCCCGAAACAGAGCAAAATCGATCCTTATAAGGATCACTGTATAAGACAAGGGACTTAACCACTAAATCTAACCTGTCTCATAAAAGTAAACAGCCAGTTCTTTCTCTTTGACCACAAAAAGTATCAAACAGGCTGACGTCTATAATATACGTGAAAAATGCCAGTAACACACACCTAGATACGATCTTATCATATAATCTATCACAGGCAGAACAATAATAACATTTTAAAGGAAGAAAAAATGCAACTTTAAAAATTAAAAATCAGTTAACATAGACGGACTACATTTAATAAATAATTGTTTGTCTGAATAACAAATTTAGCACACTGCTATACTATGACTGCACTTATATATAATTTAAAACGATATTAATTTTTTTTTAAATGATACATTTAATTCACCATCATAGTTATCATTTTCATAATCATCAAAAACTATCTTGTGCAAACCAAAGTATCAACAATCATTCAACATCAGCTCTGCTTCCTTGATTATGTTTTTCTTATCATCTCTGTCAACAATAATTTCTTTTATCACATGTGACTCTCCATCCAAGGCCCATGGCTGCACTATACCACGGGACAGCAAACAGAAACACAGGGCTCCAAGCACGTATATTGCAGATGTTAAAAAGTAGACTATCTGCCACTGTTCTCGCATTTGCTGTCAAAAGTTGTTGAAATAAATTTAAGATAAAACATCAATCCTGTCTAACAATACTAAGATAATTATTATTAATAATTAAAATCCTCACCAACCATGTCATTTCATCATTGTTGTCAAGAATTATTTGTGCAGTGTTATATGATTAACAGTTGTCAAACACACATGCTCCACAGGGACCTTCATTGGTGTAGTATTTGAAAATTTGGAAGAGTCAGATGGGATGTATGATCCCAGATGTTTGGTTTGATTGTTGTAACTAGGACGTGAGTGAGAGTGTCAGTGATTAGGAGAGCAGACTTCACGTGATTTTGGTGTTGTTGTAATGTATATAATGATTGGTGAGTTTAAGGCAGGAAGGTAATGCTCTAGAAAATGTCTCATAACATATACTGATAAAAAATAAAGTTGGGGCAGGTATCATCCCAAAGTCCCAGGCTTTCATACCCTCCTCCCCTTATTAACACCATGACAGATATTGGGGAAACAACCATAGTAGGACAATAGAAAAATATACATGAGCACATACACACAATTTGACACTTTAACTTATTCAGTTTATAATAAATGAAAAGGAGAAATAATTCCATGATCAGGCATCAGTAATTAAAAATATTATCTAGAATTAGAAGCACTAAATATCCTAATTATAACTCATCACCTCATGAGCAGGATATTTTTTGCATTAAACAGACAGTATAGTTGTTGCTATGTTTTGTATGACAAAAATGGCTGAAAATGTGTTTTATTGAAGAATGTAACTTTGTACGACAAATTTGGTTGAAACAGTGTTTTGTTCAAGAATGAAACTGTGTATGACATGATGGCTAAAACAGGGTTTTGTTGAAGAATGTAATTTGTTTGACAAGACGTTAAAGTGGTGTTTTGTTAAAAGAATGTAACTTTGTATGACAAGATGGTTGAAATGGTGTTTTGTTAAGGAATGTAACTTTGTATGACAAAAATGGTTGAAAAGGTGTTTTGTTAAATAATGTAACTTTGTATGACAAGAAGGTTGAAACAGTGTTTTGTTAAAGAATGTAACTTTGTATGACAAGATGGTTGAAAAGGTGTTTTGTTAAAGAATCTAAATTTGTATAACACAATGGTTGAAATGGTGTTTTGTTAATGAATGTAACTTTGTATGACATGATGGTTGAAATGGTGAATCAAGCAGGGAGCGCAGAGACATGGTAGTTCAGGAGATACGAGGAGCTGAGAATGATAAGAGGTTGCTAAATGCAGTGCAGCAGGTCCAACAAGGCCAATGGACTACATGGGAAGGAGCCCTGCAGAGATCCTTGACATGGAATGATATATGGCATATGGCACCTCTTAGGCTCAGCTTCGTGGTTAGATCAATGTATGACCTGCTGCCGTCAGCCACCAACCTTGTGAAATGGGGAAAGTCAGATGATGAGCAGTGCCCCCTGTGCCAGGGGAGGCAGACACTTGAACACGTGCTCTCAGCGTGTAAGGTGGCATTAGGGCAAGGACGATACACTTGGCACCATAACAAAGTGCTAAATGAGCTTGCTGCGACAATAGATCAGGCAAGAATGAAAGCGAATAGCAAAGTCCGGCCAGACACCACAAATACATACTTTCTGAGGGCAGGAAAGTCAGCACACCCCAAACCGAGTAAACCTGGTAGCAGTTTACCATCTCTTCTTGACTGTGCTAACGACTGGGAGATGGCGGTAGACCTACCTGGACTGGGGGCATATCCAGAGAGTATCAGAAAATCGCGGAGACGGCCGGATATAGTGCTTCATTCTTCAGCAACGCTTCAGGTCATACTGATTGAACTGACCGTGCCATTTGAATCCAGATTAGACGAGCAACATTCATTCAAAGCGGCCAAGTATAGCGATCTGGCCGCGGATCTGAGACACGATGGATTCAGTGCAAGGGTCATGGCGGTTGAAGTGGGCGCAAGAGGGCTTGTGGCTGCATCAGTGTATGATTTGTTGAAACTGTTGGGGCTGAGGGGACAGTCTAGAACAAGGGCACTGAAGAGGCTTAGCGAAACTGCTGAAAAGGCATCAGGCTGGCTGTGGAACAACCGCAATGGGCAATGGAAATCGTGACAATAAACGCTGCGGTACAAAACACCAAAATTTTTCTAAGTCCACAGCGCTGAGTTTTTCTGGTGTACTAGTGAAAAGGCTGCGACTCTGGGGCAACAGGCGATGTATACTATAGGTAGTGTGTCAGGTACAGAATTTCAGTGGCTTGCGGCGCGCAGTGGCTAAGGCTCGTCGGCTGCGCGCTCGTGTCTCAGTGTGTGTCCTTAGTTGTGAAGGGCGACGGAACGAACGGAATAATTTGTCTTCTCTTTGTTACTTTCACAATTGCCCCCACGGCTGGCGTTGTGGATTAAAAGTTGCTACCGTAAGTGAAATGGGTTCATTTTCGATACAAGACAACAGGAAGCTGAGACGCTTGGGAGTCATGACCCAAGTGGGCCCGCCCCCCTTAGAGTGTAAAGGAGTAATCGGGCCGAAACACTTGTCGGATGGGGGGACTTCTTCTGATGAACAGATTGCTTCCTGTTGTATCGCTCTGTAAAGAGTTTCCTATCTTATAACTTTATATGACAAGATGGTTAAAATGGTGTTTTGTTAAAGAATGTAACTTTGCATGACAAGACGGTTGAAAAGGTGTTTTGTTAATGTGACAGGGGCTAGGTGTGGTGGTAGAGGTGAACTTATGTCGATGTGGCTACCTCACACCCAAGACCCATGCACTAAGAAAATTTATAAAGGATCGTTTGACAAGGGTTGCAATTATTGGTTGCTTGCAACCCTCTCAGCAGCAGACTTAGCAATTCAAGCAACACAAAGCCTTATACAGATCAACATTTAATACTACCGAACAAAACCAAACACCCAGGCAGTGTTCATAGACTTTCTGAAAGAAACAATATATAAAACAATGTCTAAGTGAAAATCAATAGCATAGATAATAACACTTACCATACAGAAAGCATGCGCCCACCTGATACCCTCAACTATCTCACACACTCATGCATATTGTAACTTTGACAAAAATGGTTGAAACAGTGTTTTGTTAAATAATGTAACTTTTTATGGCAAGATGGTTGAAACAGTGTTTTGTTCACAGTGTAGTAAATGGGAAGACAGGACATTAATTTACATATCTGAAATATTGATGCATCTAAGTTTTGCTGTTGCCATAAAGTGTTTTTTCATGGTTGCATGAATACTCAGATCATACAGGAACATTATATTATTAATTTTCTAAAGACTATTGATGCTGTTTTAAAATAAATTTTTTGAAGAGATTGAAGGTGTGTCTATTATTTACAACCACTTGAATTGATAGATAACGAGACAGAGAGCCGGATGTGGTCACCCAGAACCACATTGTCAATTGTCAGGAGATGTTCTGGGATGAATGCTATAGTTGGTGAGACTCGTGCTTCAATGGAAGTTGCATGGGGATGTTTTAGTGTTTGATTGTGACAGCTGCAGTAAAGAAATTTGGATGTCATTGTGGTTGTGCTAGTTTTTTTTGTTTTTTTAATGTGAGCAGCCTGTCAATGTAAATAAGCTCGGTAGATGAGTGAATGGTGACATTGTGTTGATAGTTTAGTTGTGATAGGAAGTTTGTTTAATGACCTGTTAGTTGACAGACTTTTATTTGTTTGTGAAGTTAATATTGTTGCTTGCTTGAGATTGATAAAAGCTGATCCAATATGTTTTCCTTAAATACACAAGAAGGTCACAGATATTGTTTCTATTACCACACTGAATCCCATAGAGATACCTTAGCTTTATAGACTCACATATTATGAGATAATATTTATAAACGTCTACTGACAAAATCTAGTACACAAAGACTGAGACGGTGAGTGAGGCAGAGAAATCTGAGAAGATCAACGGCTCGCAAAGCGAAACAGCAAAGTGTGTGGTGCACTAGAGCCATGTCGGACATAGAAAAAGCCACCGTGGAAGAGATTGGGGCCTTACCACGTACTTCCTACAGAACGTAATGGGATCACAACAACAAGATAAGAAATGATATGTAGAGAACTCTCTGTCCCCTGGGGAAGAATCTACTGTACAAATTAACAGGGAAGAGGCAACTCCTCTAATGAGTAAGGAAGTACATAATGACGAGTGTTCCTTAAATTCTGTTGAAAGGGAGCATTCTGAGAAAGACCACCTAAAAACTAGTAGGAGAAGCCTAAAAATAGGAACATGGAATGTTAGAACCCTGAACGGAGAAGGAAAGCTTGACAATCTTATATTAGAGGCAACCGACATGAAACTCGATATACTGGGAGTTGCAGAGGCAAGACTTTTGGATACAGGCTACATAAAAAGAGACCAGTACACGCTTATACACTCAGGCGGAGAAAAACATGAAAGAGGGGTAGGAATGTTGATAAAGAAGGAGTTAGAAAAATACGTATGTGGATACTGGACACACAATGACAGAATGATGTTACTAAAAATGAGAGCAAAGCCATTCGACATATCAATCTTACAAACTTATGCACCAACTAAAGATCACAGCGAGGAAGAAATAGAAGAATACTATGAAGAGCTACAACACACACTTAAACCAGTCAAATCAACAGATGTGTTGATAGTAATGGGTGATATGAATGCAAAAGTAGGAAAAGGAAAATACAAGAAAATAGTAGGACAGTATGGATTAGGGACAAGAAATGATAGAGGAGACAGACTTATCCAGTTCTGTGAAGAAAACCAGCTGGTCATATGTAACACCTTTTTTGAACACCACCCAAGGAAATTATACACATGGAAAAGCCCAGGAGATATAACACGAAATCAAATCGACTATATCATGATAAAACATAGATTTAAGAACAGTGTCACAAGTGCAAAGACATATCCTGGCGCCGACATAAATTGAGATCACAATCCAGTCATCATCAAAGTAAATATAAAGCTGAAAAGAGCAGGAAACAGAAGACAGGAGGAACCCCAGATAGAAATATCAGCGCTGAAACAACCAGATATAAAACAGAAATATTTAATCGATGTCAAAAATAAATATCAACAGTTATTGACAGAAAGCATGGAGCAGTATAGAAGAGAAAACCCAGAAGAAAAAGCAACCGCAAAATGGGAATGCTTAAAAACAAGCATACAATCAGCATATGCAAATTTACCTAAAAAGGAGTCTAAGAAAAATCAAATTTGGATGACAGATGACATCTTGAATAAAATGACCGAAAGAAAGAAAGCAAAAAACACTCCAGAATATAAAACAATAGACAATGACATACGTACTATGTGTAGAGAAGCAAAAGAACGGTGGATAGAAACAAAATGCAAGGAAATAGAAGACTTGGAAGCAAAGCACAGGACAAGAGATATGCATGAAGAAATAAAGAAATTATCAAATCGGTCACGGTTTGCACAAGGAGGAAGCTGTATCAAGAACAAAAATGGTGTAATATTACTTGATGAGAAAGACATATCAAACAGATGGGCAGAATACATAAAAGAGTTATTCGAGGACAACAGAGGTAAAAAACCATCACCAGATTCTAATGAAGGCCCAAACATTCTCAGATCAGAAGTAGAGAATGCCATTCATATGATACAAAAAGGAAAATCAGCAGGCATGGATAACATAAAAATTGAAATGATAGAAGCTCTGGAGAGCTTTGGTATAGATACAATCACAGAAATATGCAACGATGTATACAATACAGGATATATACCACACGATATGAAGACATCAGTTTTTATAACATTGCCCAAAAAACCAAATGCAACAGAATGTTCAGACTTCAGAACAATCAGCCTGATGAGTCATGCAATTAAGATACTGCTCAAAATCATACAGGAAAGAATAAAAAGTAAAGTAGACAGCGAAATCCAGGAAGAACAGTTTGGTTTTAGACAGAACAGTGGAACAAGAGAGGCAATATTTTGCCTAAGAATATTAGCAGAAAAATATACAGAGTTCCAAAAAAGTATGTATATGTGCTTCATTGACTATAAGAAGGCTTTTGACAGAGTCCATCATGAGAAAATAATTGAATGCCTCGAAGACATAGGTATTGATGGAAAAGATATAAGAATACTCAGTAACCTTTATTGGGAGCAAACTGCCACAGTAAGATCTGGAAGGAATTATTCACCATACATAGACATAAAAAGAGGTGTCAGACAAGGTTGTGTGCTGTCCCCCTGCCTATTTAATTTATACACCGAAAAAATTTTCAAACAGATACAGGAAATACCAGGACTGAACATCAGTGGAAGGTCAATAAACAACCTTAGATATGCAGATGATACCGTGTTGTTAGCTGAAAGCGAACAGGAGTTACAAGAACTAGTGAAGCAAGTGAACAGTATAAGTCATGAATATGGACTCGACATTAATATTGAGAAAACAAAAACTATGATAATTAGCAAAACAGACGATAAACCCACATTAAAGATAAGCGTAAATGGGGAAATCCTGGAACAAGTCAAGAGCTACGTATATCTCGGTCATATAATAACAGAAGATGGCAGATGTGAAACAGAAATCAAGAAGAGAATAGGAATGGCCAAAGCTACATTCAACAACATGAAACATATACTGACATCCAAACAGTTATCTCACAAATAAAAACTGAGAATCATAAAGTGTTATATATATTCTGCATTTCTGTATGGTGCAGAAACATGGACGATGAATAAGCAGTTGGAAGAAAGAATTGAGGCTCTTGAAATGTGGATATATAGAAGAATGGGGCGTATCTCATGGAAAGAGATGAAAACAAATAAGGAGGTCCTAGAAAATCTAGGTATGAAAAGAGAACTAATGAGGGAGGTCAAAGTTCGACAGCTAAAATACTTTGGCCACATAAAAAGGCATAACACCTTGCAGAAGACCATAACAGAAGGGAGAGTTGAAGGCAAACGTGCAAGGGGAAGACAGCGCTATAAGTGGGAAGACAACATCAAGAGATGGACAGGAAAGAGTCTATCAGAGTGCACCATCAAGACAAGAGACAGAAGACGTTGGAGATCCATTACAGCCAACCTTCGTTGTGGAGATGGCAACTGATGATGATGATGACTGACAAAATCTACACATAGCAATAAAACAAAACACTCAATGAGTTCTATTTAATGATACAACCAAATCTCAATCAAATTTTTCATTATCGTTTTTTTTTTTTGGGTTCTTCAAGTAGTATGGAACCATCACTGCAACTGGCATCATTGCAGGATTCATGCATTCAGTTGTAGTTGTAGTTTCTGTGGTTATGTGTTTTACATTATGAGGGTTGTCAACCCTAATACAACCTCATATAAGTTGCCTTGTACTATATCTGTGTGGATTCAGTAGGCCTATTGTTTCTTTGTCTCTTGAGAGACCCCTGTGAATTACAGGAGGTCAGCACATTATTATATGCCATCAACTTGTAAGTCAAGGCAGACCTACACAAAGACTAGAATACGTGTTTTCTTCACCCTGACTGCCAAAAGAAATACAAGAAACAAACTCAGTCATTTGCTCTCACTCACTAGACTATCACAAACCTTAACTAAATTTTAAAAAAACTTTATTGAAGAAAAGTGAATATCAAACCCATGAAAGAACTCACATCTTTGGTGACAGCAGCAACCACATAGTTTGCCAGAATTCCTGGGATTGTAGCGACTGTGTTAATAATAATCATCATTTCTGTTGCAAAACGTGGTGCTATATCGTAAGGGCTGACCAAGAATCCAGACAAAGAAAATCCTGACAAGAGATGAGCATGTATAAGGTCAAAGTGCCAAAAAACGACAGAACAAAAAAAAACCATAATAAGATGAATGACAAATAATGGATAGCTAGACATGTGTAATTACTGGAGACATTTACATGAAACAAAAGTAACACTATGATAAACAAATGAGCATGCAGTAAATAAAATATATACTTAAATGCCATCAGTAGTGATGTGATTTTTAAAATGTGACAGAAAAATAATATGGATGAAACTAAATATTGCGAGAAAAATTAACGAGGCATACATAAGTGATGTAACAATGAGCGATAAAGAGCAACACTGAAACAAGAATGAAAGAGTTGCAGATTAATACTGACAGGACAATATGAAATCTTCAGTCACTAAAATAAAAAGTGAAATATATATTTTTAAAAATCAGAGTAAGTTGACAGAAACAGAAATAAACAGTTAAACAGATGATTATTGACAGAAGCAAAAATAAGCAATATACTGATGATTGTTACCAGAAGCACAATATACAGGGATGATTGTTAACGGAAGCACAATATACAGTTAAATGGATGATTGTTGACAGAAGCACAAATAAATAGTTAAACATATGATTGTTGACTGGAGCACAAATAAACAGTACCAACTCTTTATGTTATTTTGCCAATTATAATTTTCATATTTTTTTCAACATTTCTCATCAGTTCAGTTTTATTTCTTTAAAGGGAAAAATATATTATTATATACGTACGTCCACTTTCATTATATCTGTGTTCATTGCTAGCTTTTCGTGAATTTATTTGTTGTTTTTCTTTTCCCTGGAATCCATCAATTTGTCCACAATATGAGGGCTTGGATTAATATTTCAATTCTTTGTTCAGTGTACCTATGTCAGCAGCTTTCAATAAAATAATAGCCAACATGACAGATGCTGACTTGCATGTTTTACTTGTTAGCTACAGTCATAAAAGACAGACACCTTCATCAACCTGTAACATATGATGTCACTGACCTGAAGCTCCAACTGCAATGACAAGTAAAGTGATTGCCAAGCCAGCTTGACTGTGATCCAGAAAACTCATTCCAGCAAGCAGAGCTGCAGGCACCAAGTTGGCTGTAAGAACACATTTTTAACTGATGGTGTTGGTGTGATGATAAATTATAACAATGGTAGTGATCACAGTTTTATATGATGACAGTTTTATATGAGGACAGTTTTATATGATGACAGTTTTATATTATGTCAAATTAATTTGATGACAGTTTTATATGATGTCAATCTTATATGATAACAGTTGTATATGTTGATAGTTTTATATGTTGATAGTTTTATATGATGACAGTTTTATATGATGACAGATTTTTATGATGAAAGTTTTATGTGATGACAGTGTTATGTGATGACAGTTTTATGTGATGACATTTGTATGTGATGACAGCTTTATATGATCACAGTTTGATGTTGTCAAAGTATAATAGAGGTACTAAATAATGACACAACTACCATACCTTACCACTGTTTTTACTGGATTTAAACTCATGCTAGACTCAGTTTTATATGATGACAGTTTTATATGATGACAGTTTTATATGATGACAGTTTTATACATTGACAGTTTTATATGATGACAGTTTTATACATTGACAGTTTTATATGATGACAGTTTTATAAGTTGACAGTTTTATATGATGACAGTTTTATGTGTTGACAGTTTTATGTGATGACAGTTTTATATGATGACAGTTTTATAAGATGACAGTTTTATATGATGAGTTTTATATTTTAACAGTTTTATATGATGACAGTTTTATAAGTTGACAGTTTTATATGTTGACAGTTTTATATGATGACAGTTTTATATGATTACTGTTGAGGATGGCCATGCTTGGGATTCCAGGAAAGGAAGAAGCAAGACTGGATAACACCAGAAACATTAAACACCATAACACTGAGAAAGGAAATGAAAAGAAAGAAAACAGAAGCGAAGTCCCCCAGGTTAAAGCAACTATATAGCGAACAGTATAGTCAATAAAAATATTTTTTTTTTGGTTTGAATTAGTGTAGTGACTACATGTCCGCACGAGTGCGCACCTATTGTACACAGTCGCGAGTAACTAATTCAAACCAAAAAATATATTTTTGAACGGATCTTGTAACTTTCCTGTAAAACTACTAAAAATTAACCCAGACAACAGTAAGAGTTTTTTATATAACGTAAAGAAGAAAATTCAAACATGACATGAGTTTTGTAAGGGCAAAAAATATATTAATAACTGCATGGAAAATCTAAGACTGCATGCAAAAATTCATGTCCATACAACAAACAGTTTTAGAGAAAATTGACGCTTTCTGTGGGCACGAATTTCCGAACGGACTATAGGTGTAAATACAGACATTCCACGAAAAGAAGAAATCACAGCAATTAAAGGGTTAAAGAACGGAAAAGCTCCTGGCCATGATAACTTAAATGCAGAGCTATTTAAGACAGACACTGAGCTAGCAGCAGAACTATTAAAACCACTATTTGCACAAGTCTGGAAAATGGGTACAACACCATGAACAAAGGAATAATTGTCAAATTGCCCAAGAAGGGAGATCTTGCAAACTGCAATAATTGGAGAGGAATCACTCTTCTCTCAGTTCCCAGCAAAATACTAGACAGGATAATTATACAGAGAATTTCAAAAGCAGTAGACCACAAAATGAGGAAAGAACAAGTAGGATTTAGAAAGAACAGAAGATGTGTAGATCATATATTCACTCTCAGGAACATTATAGAGCAGTGCTCAGAATGGCAAAGACAGCTGTACATTAATTTCGTTGATTTTGAAAAGGCTTTTGACAGCATTCATAGGGACAGTTTATGGAAAATACTGAGGGCTTATGGAATTCCAAGCTGCATAGTGTCAATCATAAAAAGCCTCTATGCCAACTTTACGTGCAGTGTTGGGCAGAGCAGCCTAACCTTTGAGGTGAAGACAGGAGTATGACAGGGATGCCCCTTATCAACCACTCTATTTTTAACAGTCATAGATTGGGTGATGCGCCAGACAACAGACGGCAGTCCAAGAGGAATAAGATGGACTACATTTTCTACATTGGAAGATCTGGAATATGCAGATGACACTGCACTACTAGCACATTCACATCAACACATCCAGGAAAAAATGGATAGACTTAATAAGTTTAGCCAGCAGGTGGGCTTGAACATCAATTTAAAGAAGTCAGAGGTCGTGACGCTCAATGTGAGCAACCCTGAGCCCATATCAGTAAGGAATCAGCAACTGGTACAGACAGACACCTTCACATACCTAGGATGCATAGTAACATCAGACGGCGGGGCAGGCAAAGACATATACATCAGAATGCATAAGGCAAGAACAGCCTTTTTTAGCCTAAACAACATCTGGAAGTCCTCTCAGTACAGCACAAGCACAAAATTAAGATTATATCAGAGCTGTGTGCTTTCTGTGCTTCTCTATGGTGCGGAATGCTGGAGAGTTACAGAGAAGGAAATGTCGAAATTGTCCTCTTTTCACACAACATGCCTAAGAAAAATTCACCGAATCTTTTGGCCGAATACCATCACCAACCAAGATCTGCTTACTTGGAGCAAGCAAGAGGACATGCACACCATCATAGCTGGCAGACGCTGGAGCTGGGTTGGCCATGTCCTCAGAAGAGACCCAGATGCCATCACAAGAACAGCTATGCTTTGGACCCCTGAAGGAAAACAAAAGAGAGGCCGACCAAAAACAATCTGGCGGAGGACTGTGGAGGCTGAGATGCAAAGAATGAACCAGAGTTGGGGCACTGTACGAAGGATGGCTGCCGACCGAGCAAAGTGGAATCAATTTGTTGTTGCCCTACAAGACGCCACTAGGCGTGATGGCTACTGACTGCTTTGATGGTCGGCGGCTAAGGATCAAAGAAGAAGAAGAAGAAGTTGAGGATGGCAATAAGACATTAACTGTTTGGTTTTGGATATGATATTTTTTTGTAAGCAGCATTTCTTCTTGTTTTATATTATGCTCCCTAAAGTAGTTTGTCTCCTTGGAAAACGTACTGATTCTGTACCGGTGTGTTTAAATTGTTGAGATTACCTGCCCCATGCACCGTCTCACATTAGGTGTCTCTTACTGCATGCCTATTGCAACCGTGTTGCAATTTTTCTTCGTCTGCTTTTCACAGGATTTTATTTGAATGATCCATTTGTACAGCTAGAATACATGAGTAGCTTATATTGCTACCAATAGTATATTATACCTATATGTAACCATAATTTACGTATACATACACATAGTTTTCTTGTCCACAAAAGCACAAACCATACATATACGCATACACAGCTTTCTTGTCCACAAAAGCACAAATCATACCTATAGGTACACACATCTTTCTTGTCCACAAAAGCACATGCCATACATATACTTACACATAGTTTTCTTGTCTACAAAAGCACAAACCATACATATACGTACACACAGCTTTCTTGTCCACAAAAGCACAAACCTTACCTATACGTACAGTTTTGTTGTCCACAAAAGCACAAACCCTACCTATTCGTACAGCTTTCTTGTCTACAAAAACACAAATCATACCTTTAGGTACACGCAGCTTTCTTGTCCACAAAAGCACAAGCTATACATATACTTACATATAGTTTTCTTGTCCACAAAAGCACAACCCATACCTATAGATACACACAGCTTTCTTGTCCACAAAAGCACAAATCATACCTATAGGTACACGCAGATTTCTTGTCCACAAAAGCAAAAGCCATATATATACTTACACATAGTTTTCTTGTCCACAAAAGCACAAACCATACCTATACTTACACACAGTTTTCTTGTCTACAAAAGCACAAACCATACCTATACGTACACAATTTTTTCGTCCACAAAAGCACAAACCATACCTATATGTACACACAGTTCTCTTGTCCACAAAAGCACAAACCATACCTATATGTACGCATAGTTTTTCTTGTCCACAAACAATAATGTAATATAATACATAAATACGAAACCACACATTGTAATATAATGCGAATCTTGACATGTACGACTTCCTGTAAATAAACATGGCTACAAACTGAACATGCTTTTACTGAGTGCCTTCTGAAACATGTGTGTGCTTGTGTAGATGACGAGGTAATGCTTATATACATACATCATAACATTACATGGTGGCAGCGGTCGATACCGGACTGACGCAAAACAGCTACACGATAACACGTGAGTACAGTTTATTCGGCTAATTTTCGTCATCGAGGTCAGCCATGGCGGCGAAACAATATCGCAACGCACCGCAAATGAGATTCGCCGGTCAAGATGATAAGAGTGAAGCTTTCTTGTTATGGCGCCAACGCATAGATCTATATTCCAAGACCACTGGTCTGGAAGGACAAACCCTAACTCCATATATCCTAGAAACATTGGACGATGAAGGTTTGAAAATTTACAACAGTTTTGCTACCGCCATGCCTGTGGAGTCGGCGACAGACCCCGCAGCCATATTGGACGAATTTGAAAAACGTCTGATAATAAAGCACACGAACTTTAGAGCGGCAAGATTAGAACTTCACCACCTGCGACAGAAACCTGGTGAAAGTCTAGATGATTTTTTCACTCGCATCAAGGAGAAAACAAGTGTATGCAAATTTAACAAAGAAGAAGAAAAAGAGCGAATTATCGAACAGATCCTTCTCAGCACACCAATGCCAGAGTTCCAGAAATGGATACTGAGCCAGAGTGATACACTAACTTTACAACAACTTCTGGATGAAGGCAGGAAACACGAGGCACAAGCACTAAACATTAAACAAATTCAGCAAGGTACAGTAACAGCCCAGGTGGATGCAGTAAAAAGCTATAAACCCAAACAAAACAAAGCAACCGGTTCGAAGCAACAAGAAAAACACAACACAAGCAGAGGTGCTATGTGTAAATGTTGTGGCCTAAACCACATACAAAACCACTGTCCAGCTAAAGACTCTACATGTCATTACTGCAGAAAGAGGGGCCACTGGATAAAATTATGTTTCAAGAAGAAACAAGACAGTGCTCAACACAACCTTCACAGCAGAGAGTCATCAAAACAAACACACTTTATGATGACTGAGGACCTTGACTCCAGTGAAGAAAGTGATCCTTCCACATTTGATACTGTGAAGATACTAACTTTCAGTAATGAACCAAAGAGAACGCAGGCTTTCTGCAAGGTACAATTCCGAATACCAGGAATTAAAAGGCACAAAGAAAGATATATTCGGTTCAAGATAGACACAGGTGCCCAAGGTAACACTCTACCCTTAAGAATATTCAGACAGATCATGCCTGACAAGGTGGATGAGCAAGGATTTCCCACAAGGGATGTAAAAAGTAGGAGTGGCAGGACAAAGCTAAGAGCTTACAATGGAACAAGTATAGACTGTTTCGGAGCAGTAACACTTGAATGTTTATACAGAGACTCTGAATGGACATCGTCAACATTTTACTTGGTAGATGTTGAAGGACCTGCAATTTTGGGTTTACCAATGTGCGAAAAGCTGAGTGTGGTAACTATTAACAACATTAAAGCTGACAAAAAAGAACATCTTACTCTACACGTCACTGGAGTAGATGACCTTAAACAGCGATTCCCAGAACAGTTCGACAGAATAGGCAAACTTCCAGGAAAGGCAAGATTCTTTTTAAAAGACAACGCTGAGCCAAAGATAGACCCACCTAGAAAGTATCCTATACATGTTAAACAGAAACTTGCCACAGAACTAGAAAAGATGGTGCAGAATGATGTTATTAGAAAGGTTGAAGAGCATTCTGATTGGTGTAGTAGTATCACAACCGTTCTGAAGCAGGATGGTTCTCTTCGGGTTTGCCTTGACCCAAAACACTTAAACAACAGTCTAAAGCGCTGTCCACACAAAATGCATACAGTGGAAGAGATAACTCACAGATTCCACAATGCCAAATATTTTTCTAAACTAGATGCTGTACACGGATACTGGAGTGTTGAGATAGCAGAGGAAAGTCAACTCCTTACAACTTTTCGAACACCATTCGGCAGATATTGTTTCAAGAGACTCCCATTTGGTTTGAATGTATCACAAGACATCATTCAACTGAAGATTGACAACATTGTTGAGCAATGTTCTGGTACAGTGGCTATTGCGGATGACATTGTAGTCTGCGGCAGGTCAGAACAAGAACACGACCGTAACTTGATTAACTTGATGCATGTAGCACAGGCCAATGGGCTAACATTCAACAGCAAAAAGTGTACAATTAAGGCAACGGAGATACAATTTTTTGGATTGCTGTACACCCAGAATGGTGTAAAACCAGACCCTAAAAAGGTTGAAGATATTCATGACATGCCAACACCAGCTACAAAGAAGGAACTGCAACAATTCTTAGGTGCTGTCAATTTCCTAGCACAATTCATACCAAATTTGTCAGCTGCTGCAGAACCTTTGCGATCTCTACTACAGAATGAAACTCCGTATGAATGGTCAGAAGACTACCAACACATATTCAACCACTTGAAGACCCTCATATCATCTGATGCATGCTTGAAATACTATGACATGCAAGCACCCACTTTTCTCATGGTTGATTCCAGTCTGAAAGGCCTAGGAGCAGCACTTTTGCAACCAGACAAAAATCCTGAAGGACACTATGCCAAAGAACTTCGTCCTGTAGCTTACGCAAGCAAATCATTAAGTTTTGGCGAAAAGAAACTTGCAAACATTGAAAGAGAAATGCTAGCTGTACGTTTTGGAATCAAACGCTTCCACACATTTCTTTTCAACCGCCCATTTACGATTCTCTCAGATCACAAGCCACTTGAGATGATTCATAAAAAACCAATAGCTTCAGCACCACCACGACTACAAGCTCTGTTATTGGAAACACAAGGTTATGATTTTAATATTCAGTATATCCCAGGAGAGGATATAGGTCTTGCAGATGCTCTCAGCAGACTACCAAACCCCAACAAGACAGCAGATCTTACCCCAAACATCAAAGTTGATTTTGTCAAGTTTAGCGATAATCGGCTTGAACACATCAGAGAAGACACAATGAGAGATCCTATCCTTAACTCTCTCAAAGAACTGATATACCATGGATGGCCAAGCTCTATCAGGGAAGTTCCAACACACATCCGTCCATACTACTCGATGAGGGACGAGTTAAGCATCGAAGATGGTCTGATCCTTAAAGGAGATCGCATTGTTGTACCAGAAACACAACGCGATATATCATCCTTAAACAGCTCCATAATAGTCACCTTGGTATTGTGAAGACACAACTGAGAGCAAAGAAAGATGTTTACTGGCCACAGATAAACAAGGACATAGAAACACTATGTAAAAACTGTTCAATTTGCCAAGAACATGCAAATAGGCAGTGCAGAGAACCTCTCATACCATCAGACATACCATTGAGCCCTTGCAGCATTATAGGAACTGATATTTTCTCAATCGACAATAATGACTATCTTATTATTGCTGATTACTACAGCAAATTTCCCATCATTGAGAAACTTCCACAACCCTCACCATCAGCTGTTATTGCAGACATTACAAAGAAGTATTGCAGCATGTTTGGCATCCCAGATGAAATTAGATCAGACAACGGTCCACATTTCTCAGGTCAAGCATACAGAAACTTCACTAAGGACTGGAAGATCAAACACACAACATCATCACCTAGATACCCTAAATCTAATGGTTTCATTGAGAGACAGATACAAACTATCAAGTCAATCATGAAGAATACAAGAACAGAGGATGTACACCTAGCACTCTTGAGATGGAGAACAACACCGGTAGACAGTAAGATCGACAGTCCAGCAGAACTTATGTTTGATAGAAGAATTAAAGACCTCCTACCATCTAAGGTCCACTTCCGTCCACAACATAGAGACAGCACATATGATCAACTTCAGCATCGTCAGCAAGTTCAGAAATCCAACTATGACAAATGTGCTAAAGACTTACCACCATTATATCCTGGTCAGCATGTGACTACCTACAACCACAACAATGACACATGGTCAAAAGCAACAATCATTTCCAGAAACCCTGAACCCAGGAGCTATACTTTAAGACCAGACAGCAGCAGCAACCTCCTGAGGCGAAACAGAGTGGACATAAGAGAAATCCCACAGAATACAACAGAACAGAGAATTCCCATGCTTTCAACAGACAATGCAGTAACTCCAGACCTTGGTGCCCCACAAAACCAACAAGCGCCAAGGCCGAAATCACAACCAACTCAAGCTAAACCAGGGACTTCCGCAGAACCACCAGCACTTTACACCACTCGTTCTGGCCGTACAGTGACACCTCCCAGCCGATACAGACAGTGACATATATATACTCACACTGAGCATTACACATACTTATCCTTTATCACATGAAACATTTCGTTGGAAATGTTTGCACACATTTTTTTTTCAAAAAAGGGGGGATGTAATATAATACATAAATACGAAACCACACATTGTAATATAATGCGAATCTTGACATGTACGACTTCCTGTAAATAAACATGGCTATAAACTGAACATGCTTTTACTGAGTGCCTTCTGAAACATGTGTGTGCTTGTGTAGATGACGAGGTAATGCTTATATACATACATCATAACATTACAAATAAAACATACCTATAAGTACACATAGTTTCCTTGTCCACAGAACACTAAGAAATTTTCTCCTGATCACAAAATCACTGATACCTCCAGCAGCTTGTGTGACAAATAAGAGAGCAATGTAGGGCAACATTGTGAAAACTCCATTCTGAAAATATTTGTGTTCAACGATTATATTTGATGCCGTTATCTCAATATAAAAACGCTACATTTCTGTATGTATTACTCATCTAATATTCTCTACATATTTCTTTAAATTGCTATAACTGATTCTATTTCTGTTGGTGCTGTCATTTGTATTACAACTACCAGGGATGGCTTTCGGTGGTGCAACAATTCAAACTGGTGTGATGTGGCCCAACCAGTAATAGTTTAAAAATAAAACACCTAAAATAGCGTATTGCTTCTTTCCATTACCATATTCTCCAGAAAACAAAATATATTAATGTATGTTGTTTTGTGTTATAATGTAAAGTTGGTTTATAAGAATTTGTGTGTACACTGTCATAAATTTAGATAGGTTTGAAAATTATTTATGGTCCCGCCTGAGTAGAGTCATGGTAGCATAGTGGTTAGTGCACTGGCTTCCTAGCTCAGTGGTCTATGGTTCGATCAACAGATGAAGTTGGATTTTTTTAGGCCGCAAATGGCTCCTGGGTCGACCCAGCCCCAACTGGGTACCAGAGCAACTCTGGGAAGGTTAAGTGTGCCGATGGTCAAGAAAATATGGGCCTAACATAGGGTTCCCATTCGTCCCGTTTTTCACGGGACAGTCCCGTTTTTTAATAAAATGTCCCGGTGTCCCGAATTTATTCCAAATGTCCCGCTTTTTAAGGGTCCTTCCTGAAAAAAAATCTTTGGGTAACGGATTTTATTCCGTGTTTTAGTAGTGTTACTTTATCAATTTCCGGTTACAGTGGACCCTCGGTTTGAATCTCGAACAAAAACTCACCAATACACAATATAAAACTGTTTTGGGTAACAGCAAGACAAGATGGCTCTCTCTCTTGCCTGCAGTCCAGAGAGTTATTGACATTTTCCCTGCATTGAAGTCATATTTCCTTTCCATTCACAAATGTCCTACCAGTCTCAAAAATTTCTTTGAAAATCCACTTTCAATTACACTCCTGCATTTCATTGCCAGCCAGTTAAAAACCTTTTCAGTTACCATCAAATGTGTTGAAAAGCAAGAGACAACAGTAATTGAAGTGAAGGATGAAGTAAACAAACTGGTGGAAAAATTAAACTACAGGAAGGCAGAAAAGTTTCTTACCACTACTGTGAGAAATCAGTTGCAATAATTAGAAAAAGAAGGACACATAACAGTTGAAAAGTTTCAAAGCTATGCAGTAGATTTCTATGACACCTGCATTGAATATATTCAGGAGTAGTGTACACCATTTCTTACGCCTCTTCAGTCTATGGAGTGGATCAATTTGAAGGGAAAGGAGTCTGTGACTTGGAAGAACATCCAAGAAAGCAACATATTCATGAAGACCATGTGTCACCAAATTTTACTGTGAATGAAGAGGACTTATTTGATGAGTTTGCATGTGTTAAAAAAATATTGTGGAAGCAAATTTGATGTATGGAGTGAACTGAAGGATCAAAGTGTCAGTGAAAAATGGTGTGAGATGTTCGCTCATTTTACAAAGCAGGGTATAAATGCTGAGAACCTGAAATGCCTAGTTAGTTTTTGTTTGGCACTGCCAGGATCCATTGCAGCTGTTGAACGTGTTTTTTCATTAATAAATGCGCTTTGGACAGACGAAAAAAACAGACTTAAAATTGAGACAGTGAAAGCTTTAACCATTATAAAGACCCATTTTAAGGATTTCTCTTGTGCTGAGTTCTATGTCCAAATATCAGAAGAAAAAAAACTTCTTGAACAGATAAATATTCTGATGAATCTGAAATATAAACTTGACTATTGTGTATTTTTTAAAGGTGCGATTTTTCTAATTAAGTATGTTTGTAATGTAGAATTCTTTTTTAAAGTGGAAGTTGTGTTAGTTAATGTGTGTATTTTTATACCAGTATCTTATTTTAAGTGCAACATATAATATATAATAGATTTATTTGTGCTTTACCTTAATTTTTAACATGTCCCGTTTTTTTACAAAATGTCCCGGGTTTGTTAGGTAAAAATTTGGAAATGTCCCGGTTTTTAAACAAAACATTATGGGAACCCTAGCCTAACACCATATTCTCAATATGTAACTGGATCCTTTACCTTCCTTTCCTGAGTAGAGTGGATGGTGATAAGTACGTGAGAAGTAAAGGTGTGAGAATAGATTTCATGAGTGGATAGTTTAAAGAAAAGATCTGTCTCTGGAATGAGTAGTTTCTCTAGTCCAGCCTATCTATACGACTTTCTTTTAGTACAAGACAATCTTGCACCTCCCTATATCCAGAAATACAAGTTTAACTACACACACAGCTACGTGACAACAAGACACACAAACGTGAAAAACTATGGTAAATTGGGTATGGGTCTGACCAACACACAAAGTTAAGTTCTTTTGTTGTTTATTATCATTAAAACTTTACAAAATCGAATATCTAAAGAACGATCAAATAAAATCAGAATTTCATACATAGGAAAATAACAGAATACATGTGCCCTCCTGTCGCGAGGTGTTTTGAGGAGATAGGTCAGCTTGAACGGAATGGAAGAATACAGATAATAATGTCTTATTGATAGCTTCCAAGTTTATAATAGAACTGCCTCTCCTCGGGAAATAGTGTACTAGAAATTTACTTAAAAGAGAATTCTGGTACCTAAACAGGATATTTTCTGGACGATAAATTCTTCCTCAGGGATCCTACAAAAGGACTGTGTAAAGCACACAAGGTTGAGAAAGAGATTTGGTGTCCAGCCACATTTAAAATATCCCGACCCAATAAAAGTTAATTGTATTATGGCTGAGCCCCCAGGGTGTAGATTTATATTTAAAACAAAATACAACCCAAATAAAGTTAACAAGAAAAATAACAACAGACTCTGTTATGTTAAATTGGATAAAAGGGTATAGAATCTTTCATTTCTTTATATACATATAAATATGAAAAATAGTTTAGCTCTACTGTTTATTAAAAAAAAAAATCAACTAGTGTGGTCATCACTTGGACCAGAGATCTTTTCTGTGGTAGCGTTGCTGGTAGGGGTTTATACTCATCTCCTCAAGGACTGTAGTAGCTGCGGAGATGATTTTGGTTCGGACTCTCTTGGTTTGGTCTGCCCCAGCAGGTTGGTCTCATAACAGTTAATGGGTTCAGAGGGTGTCAGAGTTTGCTTCCCTGGACTCAGTGCACATCACAGATAAGGATGGGGTAAGTCACCTCTGCTGAATACCTCTTCTGCTTATGGGATGTGTGGTATGGTTACTGGGTGCAGGATGTGGTTTGGTATGGTAACCTATTTGATAGGGTATGGTGGGTAAGGGTAATCTTTGGTACCATGGACTTGTACCCTGGTTTGTACCCTGGACGTGGTTTAGGTATCTGGTAACCGCAACCTGGGTTAGTACTTTGTAACCGCAACCTGGTTTTGTACTTGGTAACCGCAACCTGGGTTTTTTGCTTTGTAACCGCAACCTGGGTTAGTACCTCGTAACCGCAACCTGGGTGGACTGGAAACAATTGAAATCCCATTAGTGGTTTCAAGAGCAGTCATCTCCTAAGTCTGATGGCCGGTAAGCGTCCATCAGAAATTACATTAACACAAGGTTAACTATCATTCCGTAACAAGGTATGAACTACCACGTCTTAACTGACATTATAGCGTATCTTGAGTTCTCAGTTTCTATCTGGCTGTCTGCTTATTTACAGCAGTGGTTTTCCCCATGTGTGCAATGAGTTTCACAAACTGTGAGGTAGGGGCTGGGGTCATCAAATGGTTGAGAACCACTGGTTCACCTAGTGCCCATAGAGCAGTATTTTAATTCCGGGGTCACTGTCAACAATGGTTTGAGAACCACCGGGTAATAGTTTCCTTTGCTGCTTTAACTTGGTGGGGTGTCATTGCGGCCAAGGTCTGAGAACCAATGATTTACATTCTTGCTTACTCAAGCAGTAAATCATTTGGAGGGTAGTCATGGTCTCAAGGCTTGAGAACTGCTGACTTACATTTTGTCAGTCAAGTGGTAAATTCATTAAATAGCTAAATAATTGCAAGCATTCTTAAAGTCCTGGTTCCTGTAGCAAATAACATTCATATACTGATAATAAAATAGTTCTTCAATCATACAACATGGTATATGCATAGGATTGCATTAAATACATGTAAAGAACCTTCCATAATGAAAAAACACATTAATGTCCCTTATGTGACAAAGTGAGAAGAAGTGATTGAGAACACTGTTATCAAGTTTGTAGTCTTGACAGAGAACACAGAAGCCTTATAAGAAATAGAAAATAGAAGAACCACTAATACACTTCTATTTTTCTTGGATCAATATGCAAATTCCAAAGTAACAACAATAATGTACATCAATTGTTTTAACCCTGTCTTATTTCTGCCAGGCTGTGAGATAAAGATCAGGAGTTAATTAGGTTTAGGAACTTTGCAAACTCATACATTAGTTTGAGTGATCTGTAAAGATGCAAATAACAGTTATTGTCACTGAAAATGAAATGCATTTAAACTTTAACAAAAAGTTACTGCAATAGCAAGCTGTTGATAAACATATGATTATTCATGTTATAAAATCAGCAGTATTAGATCTACTTACTTCGCTCAACGAATTCACTACAACTATTTCGCAACATGAAATGCCCACTTGGGCCCAGAGTCTGTCTGCTCCGAATGATGGTTACAAGAAGAATGCAGAAAATTCCCTCCAATATTCCAGGATCTGTTCCAGGCAGGGGTGGGTTGTGTGCAAATTCTGTTCTGGTCCCAGGGGTATAAAGTTACCTTCATTTCAACTCGCACTAGCGTCCATCGTTTCCGGCTGTTTTACATGCGTCCAGTTCGTGAACACCAAAGACAGTCGACTCCCTGTTCGAATCGTTGTACCGTGTTCCACCTTCGACTTTCGCTGGTGGGGGAATAATTTATTACTTTGGACAGTGAGAATCCTGAGCTAGTAAAATACTGTTAAAGAGAGAGAGAGACTCTTTCATTATAAGAATGAAAAAGTCAACTGAAGGGAATAAAGTTTTTCAATCTCACGATAGAGATTTTAGTAGAGATATAAAATAATAGACAGAAGAAAAGAATCGGTGAGAAGTCGTTCCACGACACCTCCCCTCATTGAGGGGAAAAAAACCCCAACAAGTTAATAACCCCAAAGGTTAAAGGTTAGCACTATGTTACAGCATAGACAGTAAAGAAAAGAACAAATTTCCTACTAAAGCTATCCAGTAAAATAAACAAGATTTAAACAGAATCCAGATAAAACAATTTTCCTGTAACAAAGAAAATATTCACTCTCTCTGACATAAGTGACCACTCAATCACGCTTACCCTATTCTTACTTACTTAGTCGTTTCCCTTCTACCGTGAGGTGTAGAAGTTTGGAAGAGAGAGCGCCAGACTATCCTATCGGCTGTCTTCTTCCTGGCCTGGTTCCATTCTAGTCCTCGGTCCTTCAAAGATTGTCTAATGTTGTCCTCCCAGCGGACTCTGGGTCGTCCTCGGGGTCTGGATTCTTGGCTCTTTGTTTCCCATGCTTGTCGTGGTATCCGATCTTCTCCCATTCTGCAGACATGGCCAAACCATCTTAATTGGGACTGTTCTACTTGGGTCTGCAGGGGGTAGGATTTAAGGCCTTGACGTATTGTCTGGTTGCGTACCATGTCTCTTCTTGTTACTTCAACCACCTTCCTCAGATACCTCATTTCTGAGGTTTGGATCTGGCTTTTATGGGTTGTAGTCATTGCCCATGACTCGCATCCATATGCCAAGACTGGGACATAGGTGGAGCGGTATACAGCCATCTTCGTTTTCCTACCAACCTCTCTCTTGCTGAGGAATCCTCGATTTATGGCCTGAAAAAGTCTCCCAGCTGCTGCTTTTCGAGTGGCCAACTCCTCTTTGATGCCTCCCGTTCGGTCTATAATAGCTCCGAGGTATTTAAAGTGGTCGACCTGCTCCAGGACCTGTTCTCCCAGGTTAATCTGGTGTCTTCTTTCTTCTCGTGATATCACATTGTATTTTGTGTTAGAGCTGCTTATGACCATCCCTCTCTTCTCCAGCTCTTCCTTCCAGCCTTGCAGGTTGGATTGGAGATGTGCCTCTGATTTAGCAATCAGGGCAACATCATCAGCAAATGCCGGCTCCGAAATATAGACCTGTCTCATCTTCCAGTACCCCACTGAATACTTTCTTGTTCTCTCCTTACATGCCTTGATGACATCGTCCATAAGGAGTATGAATAGGTAAGGTGATAGGATATCACTTTGTCTTACACCAGTGGTGGTCCTGAACTCTTCTGACTTATGGTTTGCTGTCCTCACATAATTTCTGCAAGACTTGTAGAAGCTCTGTATAGCATGAACCAGAGGTGCTGGAATATTCTTCCTTGCCAAACAGTACCAAAGTTTGCTCCAGAGGACCCTGTCAAACGCCTTTTCCAGATCTATGAAACAAAGATGCATCTCACTCTTATACTCAAGGGCCTTTTCACTCAGCTGTCTGAGTGTGAAGATTAGGTCTTGAGTACTTCAGTTTGCTCGGAATCCACACTGGACCTCATCCAATTGTGGCTCAGCTAGGCGTCGGAGTCTCTGCTCTAGGATTCTTTAGTAGATTTTACCAGGGACACTGAGAAGGGATATGCCTCTATGGTTTCCACACTGTCGATTGTCACCCTTTTTGAAAATTGGTGTTATGATGGCAATCTCCCAATCCTTTGGTATGGTCTTGTTGTACCACGCTGCCTGTAAAACCCTTAAGAGTAATAGGTCGCCTGATGCTCCCATAAACGTAACCATTTCTGGTGTTATACCATCATGCCC
The DNA here is from genome assembly GCA_024509875.1 of Oreohelix idahoensis. NCBI lineage: Eukaryota > Metazoa > Mollusca > Gastropoda > Stylommatophora > Oreohelicidae > Oreohelix > Oreohelix idahoensis. The sequence continues at coordinate 68,428 of JAMPIV010021311.1, forward strand.
TGCTGCTTTGCCCATCTTGATTTTCTCCAGTGCTGCCTTCAGTTCTTCCATCTTTATGTCATCTTCACCATCATTGGTTTTCTCTTCTGTGCTAGTGTTTATCATTTCTGATGCTTCACCATGCTCACCATCCAGGAGTTCTGAGAAATATTCTTTCCATCTTTCCATTACTTCCTTCGGGGCAGTAAGCAATTTGCCTTGCTTGTCCTTTATAAATTTGAGAGGGCATTGTTTTTCCTTCCTCATGTTCTTTAGGGTCTTATAGAACAATTTCTGGTTTTCTTGTGCATCTTTTTCTAGTTTTTCTCCAAATTCTTTCCAGGACTTCTGTTTTGCTGCTAGCACCTTGTTCTTTGCTTCTGTTCTGAGTGTCACATATTCTCTCTATTTTTCCATTTGTCCTGTTGTGTTTTTAGCTCCTAAGTATTGTTTCCATGCCATTTTCTTCTCTCTTATTTTCTCTTTGACTTCCTCTGTCCATCAAGGTGTCCTCTTTCTCTTGTTCCCAAGTCGGACTTCACCGCATGCTTCTGCAGCAGCTGTCTTTATGATATCCTTGAATTTAATCCAGAGGGTTTCCAAGTCTTCAGGTCGTTCTTCTGTGTTGCTCACCGCTGCAGCAATAAGCCCCTGATATCTGGTCTTAATTTCTGGCTCTCTCAGCTTGTAGGTTCTAATGCTCATTTCTCCTGCTCGTTTACTTGGTTTCTTGCGTGATGTTGGGCAGTTCCTAGGCTGAGCAACTCTTTCAGTTGTTCTTTTGATTGTTAGCAGGTAGTGATCACTTCCAATCTCTGGATCCCTCCAGACTCTAGCATCTCGGACATATTTGAATGAGCTTCTCCAAACAATGGCATAGTCGATCACTGACTTTTCATTCTTTGTTGGTTCACATCTAGTGTATGCATGTATGCGCTTATGGGGGAACTTTGTGTTTGTAATGATCAGATTCTGCTCACTGCAGAATCTAAGGATTTGCTTTCTATTATCATTGAGAGTATCTTCTCCATATCTTTCGATAACTCCACCCCATCTAGTATGGTCATTTCCAACTCTGGCATTAAAATCTCCGAGCATGATAACTTCATCTAGGCAGTCATCCACTGTCCTTTGAAGCAGCTCGAAGAATTCCTTCTTGACCTCTGCTCTCTCATCCTCATTTGGCCCATACACTATGACCATGTTGACTATGGTTTCTCCTTATTTTAGTTTAACAACCATAATGCGCTCCGAGACTAAGTTCCATCCCTTGATACTATCTTTTTGATTTTGGGCCACAATGCAACCCACGCCCCCTTTAGCTCTTTCAGATATGGGTACACCACTGTAGAGCAGTGTGTTGCCATCGAGATCCATGACTTCTTGTCCTTTTTTCTTTGTTTCCGTTATAGCCAGGATTTATAGTTTTGCTTTCCTCATCTCTTCCACCAGCTCCTCTTCCTTCCCATTTATACTTCTTGTGTTCCAAGTTCCATAAGTCGTAGTCCGTTCCAGTTCGTCGCCTTTAGAATCAGTCCAGTTTTCTCTCTTGTATTGCTCGTAATCGTGATTTAAAGCAAACAGGTGATTGGCCTGTTGTGCCTTTGCATGGTGGAGGGGCTGCCTCCTTACGGCCTCCATGCAGGCCGCCCTCCTCCTTTTTCATCCGGGCTTGGGACCGGTATAGGCGGAGTTCTTACCCTATTCTTGTTGAAGAAATCTCTTGGACATACAAAGTCTGAATATATATATCATTTCCAGTGTTTTTATCTTCCAAATTGGACCCCAGTCCCTCCTTCTAATAATTAAATTTTTATAAGGGGGACGCATAATTTGGTGGTCGATTCCTGGCTAGACAAATGTCACCTCGAATAGTTCATGTAGAAAACCCGAGATCTGATGTTCAGAGTAAATCTGGTTGCTAAAACTGTTAATTATTGTTAATTGATGATGATGGTAATTCCTATCGGCTGGCTCTGTGGTGAGTGCCGATTTTGAAACAGCGTAATTTGCTGGATAAATCCGCCGATACAAGTGTCAAACGTCAGATAGTAATGGTATTTGTTTTACGCCACAGCGGGCTGATAAAATTGAACAAATATCTGGGTATTGATAAGTTCAGTTTACTTTACTATTTAAAAATGTTAATTTGTCTCTTTGGCCAATCCTGTTCACAACTGAACTTGGGGACGCGTAAGCCAAGAAGAAGACAACATTAATCAATCAGTAGCTGAAGAAAAGGACCAAAATAGACCGCTGGTCGCCATTTCATCAGGTCACAAATCAGAAATGAAAATCTCCACGAAATGCTATTAACACATCTACCAAAATGGTTCTAGACTACGTGTTTAGATTATTCAAAATTCTCAGCAACAACTGATAACTGGTTTGGGAAGCCGCATTTTATTTACATTATTGTCTCTCTGATCTATAGATGACGTTACTTTTCACACTATAGTGCATAGCAGAAATTGAGGAAACTACGTTTTCCCAGATAAAAGATTTAACGGTCGCTCTGTCTCAGCGCTGCTAATCGACAACAGAGACTTAGAACCGTGTAACGGGTTTCCTTCCGAGATTTTCCCCATTTCTGTAGATCAAAGATTTGTCTCCCCCTGTATGTACGAACATCAAAAGATCCCTCGGAAAAATACTTTGCCCCAGCGTCTCACTTCAAAGGTCCGGTGTTTTTCCACGTGCGTCTGTCTGATATCTGATGACTGACAGATCAGCTCGCGTGAGAAACTCAGGTAAACAAACCAGGTTGGTTCCCAGTTATGACTGGCAGGTCGCGGAAGTTGGTAACCAACTTAGTTTGTTTACGTCTCAAGGAAAAGAGACGTGGATTTAAAATGAGTAAACGCAGGCTGTAAGTTGCATGGCTTTGCTAGCGAATCATAGACGCTGCGAGGTCACGAATGACTATCAGACACTGTAGGCTATATTTCCATTATACGTCACATACACCTCTTACATTCGTCTAACTGACCAACTTAATGTATTATTTAGCTTTATTAACTTTTATTAGCTATCTTAGAAATTAAAAATAATCAATACGCTAAAAATAAAATCATACAGCAAATGGAATAATAAGCTATTAATTCTGAGAGATATTTTTACAAAATACAAGTCAAAAAGCATCAATAAGCTGGCTGACAAAGATCTTCAACAGTGCCAAAAAAAAAAAAACAACACTTAAAAGACATTGTTACTGAACTATTGCATTTGCCAATGAAGAATGTCCAGAAAAATACTGCAGCATATGTATGTATAGATGTGTGAGTGTGTGTGTGTATATATATATATATATATATATATATATATATATATATATATATATATATATATATATATATATATATATATATATATATATATATATATATATGTTACGGCTTAGATGTGACGAATACAAATACGACGGTGGATCTTGTAGCGCTATGTAACGCAAATGATAATGGGCAGTCATTCGGGACAAATCTGATAGGTACAACATGAGCCGGCAAGTGGCAGATCCACAGCAAACATGGCAAAAGTTTATTCTCATAAAACTGGCTCCGTCAAGTAGGCCTAATAATATATGTGGCATTGAAGAATGTATCAACAATGTAGTTCTTCATAGTCAGTCTTCTGTCCATAAATCTCAATCATAGGTATCTTATAATAAGTTGCAATGAAATACAATACAATCCTCTCCTCTCCTTAATTCTAGCCGTTGTGTGTAAAAGTTTGTGTAGACCACGAGGACCCAAGCAATGCAGCAGAAATATTCATGACAAAATCTTAGATGCATTATTTTTAAAAAAATAATCCCTGGATAAGGTTATAACTTTTGGGTAAGTTAATGTACCATTCTGCATAATATCAAGTAAGTGGCGGCCTCCGAAATAACAATGCCATTGAACATCAGAATACAAGTCTCCGCAATCTTAGGGAGCTTGAAAAAAATACGTCAACTCCGGACGACTGAAAAATACGAAAGGCCAAGACGTCTGACCGTTAGAATGCAAAAGCCCGTGATATATTACGTCACTGGTGACCGATGACATAGCAAGTTATGCGGTGTTCAATATTAGTGAAAAATCGTACACAAAACTGACTTTACTACAGACGGCTATATCTCCTCAAATCAAAGGATATATGCCTTCGTCTAGCAACATATTATAACATATTACTTTTATCCTTAACAATATATATATATATATATATATATATATATATATATATATATATATATATATATATATATATATATATATATATATATTTATATATATACACATACATACATACACACACGCACGCACTCACCTCCCCCCCCACACAAACACACATACATATATACAGTCATGTGCAGCATAACGTCCGACCGCATATACGTCCGTGGTCCCATAAGGTTATAATAGAATTAAGAAATCCCGATCGGAGAACAGGACGAAGCGGACGTAACCGGACGTAGCAAGGGCAACAGCTTCCCACACGCAACACGTGTATCTCATGTCTCTTGTATACAGTACGTCACTGCTCTAGACTTAACAACGTAATTATTACCAAAATCCGATAACATGGCAGGCACTCAGTTTACAGTATCCCAAAATAGAACACACAGCGATCTCGCTGGCATAAGGGAAAGCAAACATGTCCATTTCGGACAGTGGCTAAATTATCACTCACTAATTTTGCGCCTTTTTCCCTCCGACTTTCGGTAGTCACATGACCCGCCGGTTCGGCTAGCCTCGGCCTTCCCGACTGGGCCCTCAACGAACACAAGACATAAAATGCACGGCGAAATAACGCTGTGACATCCACCCTCCCTCCCCCCTTGAGAAAGAAAACGAAGTCTTCTTCCATCCGGAGGAAGCTTCGCCCGACCCCCGTACGAGTCTGGACGACCATACGCCACTAACAGCAAATCCTCATATGAACAGAGCGTGCCATAGTTATCCCCTACTACTGTCGTTACTGCATTCTCCACCCAACCAAAAAAAAAAAAAAAACAACATGAGTACGAAGTAAGTTACCCAAGGTTCTGGCAGCCGTGAAAAATGACAACGACTGCCCTCCCCTGGTGAACCAGAACACAGTGCCCTGTATACTAATAGCACCTCTTACATAAGCAACCATTAACGTTGATATCAAAATAGCACAAACAATGTAGTTTCATACAAGATTCAATTATATACTACATTGCCTCTATGGCGCCATAATACATGACATTCATAAGCATAACATTTAGCAGCAAACATGATCTTTAATGTACAGAAAAACACATCTACATTGGTTGCAATTACTTGCAACCCACTATCACATGAAAATACTTCACCATAGAATGCTTCTGTCCTTACAACAACATTATAACCTGAGCAGAACGCCTGCTACTACATTATGTACTCCTTTAATTAGCATAACATTACTGATATGCCTCTACGGTTCCTATTCTTGTCCCTCGGCACCGGACTTTTAGTATTACTGAACGCCTGCTGCGAACCCCGTCTATGATGTACTTTCTTCTCAGGTGGTGATATCACGCCCACCGGATCGTTCGCCCCGGGACTTAGGTGTTGCTGAGACGCTGCTCCAGCCTTTCCCGTGGCGTTATGCACTCCTCGTACATTGCCAACGATCAAATCAGCGACCGAATTTTCGAGGACAAAGGCGTTCACTTTGCCTGCCAGAAACGGTGTGTTCACATTAATGCACGCCTGGGGTAAGACTCGACTTTGCCCCCAAACGTGGTACACTTTACAGTTTTTCCTGTGAGGCATGATTCGTCGATGCAGGAACGACGCACCCCGACTGTGGTACAACCTGTGTCTCTCATGACCGAGACTGGTTTCTTCTCAACCACACCTGTGTGGAATGCTGTGGTGGGTTTTGATGTTAAGAAGAATGGTGTGCGTATAGTTGTACTTGAGTGAGATCAACTGTGAAGGTCTCTGAGGTAAACAATGGACAACTGTGTTACAGAGTACCTTTCTTGTTACCACCCTACGATCTCACTCTAAGTTATATTCTTTATTGACTAGCGTGACTGAAAGCTACATAAAGTGTCTAGGGTAATGTAAGGGTGTTGTTAAAGAATCTCAATACAAAACATATACAAACATATACTAATTACTATGATAAACTCAACTAACTCCAGCTGTTAAATTTTATATTTAAAATATTTTTTGTTAAAATTTATTGGTCCTGAGCCTAAAGTTGTTTTGGTCAGGACTACAGGTCAATGAGAATTAATTTAGATGGATAGATATATTTACAAATATATATATATAAAGATATTTACATGCAACAGACAATATGTCCATAGTACATTGTTACAAATGTTCACTTTGATGTTGTTTACTCTATTTAAATACTGTGAATGGGAAGCAGGTTGGGAATTGTCATCATTCCACGGTCTTTTGTATCACTATGATTATTTATTTTATTTCTTTAGAAAGAATGTTTTTGTAAGCACATGAGATTCTTTATTTGTGATAATTTGTCCCAGGCCAGATATAGCACTTATCTGGTTCCTGGAATAAGCCACAGTTGTAGTCGGTTTGGCCAAACACTTCAGTCTCCTCTGGTCTTGACTTCTTTAATACAAGTAGGTGCCAGAGACTCTTTGAAATCTTGCAGAATTCTTCACTGATCGAGTACTAGCACCAGACAAGTGCCAGCAGGAACCCCTGTCAATGCAAGTTATGGTTCTGTCTTAATATCAAACTAATTCCTCCTAATTTACCTGTAAACATATAGTCAAAACAAAGAACATGGTCAGCTCTCTATGACAACCCTGCTTCTCCACTTTAGTTTGATGGAACAAATTTTACCAGTTTTCTTTTCTCTTCCCTAATGAATGCTACGCCTCTGTCATTCCTGCAGTAATCTTTTCCATGCAATAAGATAGGTGTAATGTTCCTGTATGACCATCATATATATAGTCCTGTAGTTTTAAATTTCTAGATAGTCCCTTATATGATGGATCAACATCTAGGCCATGCCTAAGTCTGTTATGGAACCATTTAATTTAAAACAAGTAACGATGAATTAGGCAATAGAATATAGCACACTTTCATCACTGCCTCTGCTCAGACTGCTTTCTGATGGTAGTATTATTAATAAAAAAAACACAAGTCTGTTCATCGCTGCTTGCTCTTCTGAATATTTTGAAAAAATGGCAGCGAGCATCCTACTATTCCTATCATGTAAAAAGCTTTGGCCAATGAGACCAAGCATCTCTTTTTTTGAATGAAATCTTTTTTAAAAAAATTATCTCAAACCCTATGCGTTACTATTACCAACTATATTTGTATATTTAGGTCAGCCAATAATATTATGGCTTCTTTCAAATTCCATCCAATCCCTTTCATTGTACTATCTTAGCCTTTCTCTCACCTAATTTTTTCCCAAAAAAATATGCTATCCAATCTAAGCAGACATGACAGTATCTCCGATTCTCTATGTATTATCCCCAATATTTGATTATCTAATGGACTATTTATGTAATTGATAACATATTCTTAGTCAGCAAGGCCACAAATACACAAATATATGATTTTAATGGGGCTACGTGGCTTGGTTCAATATTCCATATTTTTTTTCCATGTTGTTGATTTTTAAACTATCTCCTGTTCAATTCTTTTCTCATGTACTTTCAAGCTAATTACGAGAGTCTCTCGTAATACACGAGAATTTACGTCATTTGCAATAAGAGCTAAACGTGTTTTTATGACCATGGTGTCCACTTTTTTTCTAACGTTACATCGTATTTGAAACCGCCTAAGGGCACTACTAGCAAGTTAGTTTTATTTTTAGAAACAATTGTGAGACGTGATTTGCGTTGGGTATCTATCCGTGCCCCTCCCTTCTACAATGTATTTAGGCAAATACTTAGTTGACCTAGGAAAGTATTATGTTTGTCTCAATGACGAATTTGAAAAATTGGGTACCCTTTTTGTTCGGCTAATGTGTTATCAAATAATAAGCTGAAGGCGTAGGCGACGACTAAGATTCTCGCCGAAAATTTGTAGTACCATCCTATCTTTGACTTTATGCACTATACTGTTATATCCTAATTTAGATATTGTATTTAGAAGTTCACCACACATCTCCCCACTTAGAACAGACTATCATATGTCAGTTCCTTCTTTTAAATACACATAGATAAATTTACTACCTATGCCTGGTGACTACTCTGATGTCCGTCATACGGATGTCTGCTTAAAAAATCTGCACCTACATTGGTTTTGCCTGGAATATATTCTATGGTAAACTGGTATGGCTGTAGGAGCAACGACCAACGTAATAATCTAGCATTTTCATGCCTTGCTTGTGACAGACACACGAGTGGTTTATGATCTGTTTGGATCTTAAATGATTTACCATAAAGATAAATCTGGAACTTTTTTATAGCCCATATGACAGCTAAACATTCTTTTTCACTTGTTGAATATTTTTGTTCTGCTGAGTTCAACTTACGGCTAGCATAAGCAACTGGGGTTAATTCCCCATCAAGTGAAGATGACCTTTGTAATAGAGCTGCACCCAAACCTATATTACTAGCATCCGTTCTCACAATGAATTCTTGACTCAAGTCAGGTAATTTCAAAATGGGCCTGCTTGTGAGCTTTTCCTTCAACTCTTGGTAGGCTAATTCACACTGCGCTGACCAAGTAATTCTATCAGGATTTCCTTTGCGCGTTAAATCAGTCAATGGAGCACATATGGAATTAACGTTTTTAATATACTTTTGGTAGAAACCACATAATGAGACAAAAGATCGCACATCTTTTTTTGTCTGTGGTCTTGGTGCTCTTTTCAACTTCTCCAGATTCGCAGGGTCAGGGGTCATGTTTCCCTGATGTACTGTGTCCCAAGAATTCCAGCTCTTTACATCCAACACAGCATTTCGTCGGTCTAGCTGTCAAAATTGTCTCTCTAAGTCGATTAAACAACATATCCAAAGAGTTAATGTGTTCCTCACATGTTTCAGTCGCTATGAGAATATCATCCATGAAGTTGGTGATGCATGGATTATTCAGGGATCCAGTAACTTTCTCATCATCCTCGAAAACACACTCGGTGCATTTTTCAGCCCGAATGGCAACATGTTAAATTCATAATGTTGTTCCGAGGTGCTAAAGGCTAAATAAGGTCTAACCTCCGGCTTTACTGGAATCTAAAGTAGCCTTTGCTCAGATCCACTTTAGAGAAATATTTAGCTTTATTCAGCCTGGCAAACAGCTGATTTGTATCAGGTAATGGATCCACCTGACCTTCTGTGACAGCATTCAGTTTCCTGTAATCTATACACAGTCTGTGCTCTCCAGAGGGTTTTCTTAACAGAACTACACTGGAGCTGTAAGGACATTCACTGTGCGAGATAATCCCTTCTCTCAACAGATAATCTATCTCCTCCTTTAAAGCTTTTTCTTTAGCGAACGGAATCGAATAGGCTCTCATACAGATTGGTGTTGGGTCTATGAGTTTCATATCATATTCTAATAAATTTGTATGCCCCGGTCGGTCCGTTAATACATCTGTATGATCATCCAGAACCTGTTGAACTCTCTCCCTCTGAGTTTTCGTTAAGTGTGTACTGATTTTTACCTGTTCAGCGGTCTCACAAGGGTGTAAAGGATATTCATGAGAGGTGAGTGGTTCCTTTTTCATTTCCATTGCAACAGACAAGGTAAGTAGGTGTGTCTCCTCCTGGTTTTCTTTGTCCAGATATTTTTTCAGGAGATTCACATGATAGATTTTCTCTTTCCCCTTCTTATCTATCTTATAATTTGTTCTAGACACCTTCTCTAGAACTGTGTATGGACCTTGCCATCCAATTTGCAATTTATCATGGCTGCCGGGCAGTAGAAGAAGCACCTTCTCTCCCACAGCTAATTCTCTATCCTTCGCTTTCTTATTGTAATAGGCAGCATGCTTTTTCCTGGCTTGTCTCAAATTTTCATTGGCAAGTTTCCAGCCAGTTTTTAGACGAGTGGTCAGCTTGTTCACATATTGATATGATGAGGTAATATTTTCTTCTGCCTTTTCATCGGTCCATGTCCTTAACAATGCTTCCAATGGACCTTTTATTGGCCTTCCAAATAACAAGGTTGCCGGGGCCATACCGGTTGAACTATGGGGTACCTCTCGATAGGCAAACAGGGCGGCGGGAAGGTATTGGTCCCATGTATCTGGTTTTTCGTGTGCCAACTTTCTCAGGATCGACATGAGTGTCCCGTTAAATCTTTCCACTTGGCCATTTCCTTGGGGATGGTACGGGCTACAATGAAAGTGTTTGGCTTGAAAGATCCTGAATACTTCTTCAGTTAGTTTCCCTTTGAACTGAGAGCCATTATCAGTCAAAATTTGGTTGGGAAAGCCTAACCTGGTGAAGATTGTGAGTAATGCCTCTGCCACATGCTTCGAATCGATTGATGACAGGGCTACCGCCTCTCCCTACATAGAACAAGTGTCCACCAGAGTCAGAATGTAACTGTTCCTCCTCTTGGTCCGAGTGAGAGGTCCCACAATGTCCACGGCAACTCTTTCAAAAGGTGTTCCCACTATGGGCATTTCCCCTAGAGTTGCTGGAGCAGTCCAATGCTTTGGAGCTACCCGTTGGCATTCTGGACAGGATTTTACATATCTCTTTATGTCTTCAGTTATTCCTGGCCAGAAATAATGACAAGCTATACACTGTCCTGTTGCGCTGATCCCCATATGACCACTGAAGGGAATCGCATGCCCTAGTTCCAACACTTTAGTCCTATATGAAATGGGAATGACCAGCTGTCCGTGACCATTGGATCCAGTTCCAGCCTTCCTATAAATCAATTTGTTCTTCATATAGAAGTCTCCCTTGCCTGGAGGTGTATGACATTTGGGCAATTTCTTAAAACAAGGCTTGAGGGTCTTATCCTCCACCTGCGCTTTCCTCATCTCATCTGGATGGGTATTTATTGGATTATCCTCCTCCTTTTTAGACTGTGATCTGGTCTGCACTGTTGCCATGATTACAGGTCTCTTGGGATTCCCCAAGAAGACATATCTACACCCCAATATCAGAGGGTAGATTGGTTCATTTATCACTGCTGCTTTTATGATTCCTTCCACATATGGCGTTTTCACATTTATCCTGGCGACGGAAAGTGTCATGGTCGCTACGTCCTTGGTTGCAGCTTGAATCTCCACTGTTTCTGTGGTGTATTGATCTGCCTGCACCAGGTGAGAACTCACAACTGAATCATAATCTAATCCAGTATCATACAAACACCTTATGGTGACTCCATTGCATGTTACATCTTCACACACTGGAGGGTGGTAAGGTTCCTGTTGTTCAGTAGGGTTGACCTTTACTCCCTTTCTTCCCATTTTCATTGCAGCGAAATTAGGAGGTTTCCTTCTACAATTGTCGGTGTTATGGTTATTCATCTGACACTTTTTACACCACTTCTTTCCTTTGGTTAAAAGGTTTTCTTTCATCATATTTCTTTTCATTGAATTGTGGGGTTTTATTTTTATAGTCATTGTGTGGCCTATCAAACTGTTGCTTACCTTTGTTCTATTCTCTATGGTCAAACCTATTAAAGTTTTGTGGTGCCTTAAAATTGTCTACCTGTTTCTTTTTATTGCCAACTACTTCTGCTTGGGCTGCCTGATACCTCTCAGCGAAATTGAGCAACTCACCCAGCCTCTCTGCACCTTGTTCCATGAGAAACTTTCTCAGGTCTGGAGCCATGGACTCTCTTAATTGCTCAATCAGGATCATTTCCTTAAGATCTTGGGTTTTCCCCAGAGCAGTCCATTTCTCCAAATAGGTATCTAACCGTGCAGAGAACTGGTGATAGGTCACACCCGACAGTAGTTTGGCATTCCTAAATTTTTTTCTATACAATTCTCCATTTTTTTCATATCTTAACAAATGAGCCTGCTTTAGCATGTCGTAATTGTCTTGGTCATCTCTGCTTATTTTGGCAAAAACTTCATAAGCTGTTCCCCTAAGCCCCTGGGATAACTTGAGGCTCCACCTCTCTCTCTCTAACCCATATGTAGTAGCCAAAAGCTCAAACCTACTTAAATACCCTTCTATGTCATCGTCTTTCTCAACAAAATGGTCTAAATGAAAACCCACAGCTGAGGTTGAGGCTCCCTGACTAGCAGTGGCATCTGAGGCAAAGGGGCTGGCACCATTTTCAGGAGCATGGCCTTGAAATTCCAACTCGCTTAGTCGTAACTCGTGCTCCCTTTGTAATCTCTTATCTTCTGCTTCCCTCTCGGCAGCCAATCGCTTGTCTTCCCTTTCAGCAGCCTGTCTCTTTTCTTCTCTTTCTACAGCCAATCTCTTTTCCTCTGCTTCCCTTTCAGCAGCCTGTCTCTTTTCTTCTCTTTCTACAGCTAATCTTCTTTCCTCTGCTTCTCTTTCAGTCTTTTTTTCTTCTAATTGAAGCCTTTTAATCTCCACCTCCCTATCTGCCTCCAATGCCCTAGCCTCCTTGTCAGCCTCAATCTGCAGCCTCTTAATTTCTTTTTCAGCCTCTAACTTTCTTTCTGCTTCTTTCTCTAATCTTTTATCTTCTCGGGCAATAAATTTGTCCACCTCTGAGGTTACATACTGGACCAGTTCTGGTCCATCCATGTCCATCTCTTTAGCAGTCTGCACAGCGGCAGATCTGAACTTGGCTAAATCAGCCATTCTAACTCAAGCAGGTCTAATAAAGTTCTAAGACAATCTTAAACTTAACTAAAATAAATACTAACTATAATTAACTAATTACTACTGGCTGTGACAACTTATCACTGTAATCTCCTCTTAATTATTTTTATCTTCTTAGGGGGTGTTTCTACTGCTAATTTTTTTCCTGGAGTTAGTTAATATATGCTGTATGAGATTCCTATTTCAAACATTCATCTAACTATGCCAAGTTCAAATCTCGGACTTAGAGACCCCAATATATGTGGTGGGTTTTGATGTAAAGAAGAATGGTGTGCGTATAGTTGTACTTGAGTGAGATCAACTGTGAAGGTCTCTGAGGTAAACAATGGACAACTGTGTTACAGAGTACCTTTCTTGTTACCACCCTACGATCTCACTCTAAGTTATATTCTTTATTGACTAGCGTGACTGAAAGCTACATAAAGTGTCTAGGGTAATGTAAGGGTGTTGTTAAAGAATCTCAATACAAAACATATACAAACATATACTAATTACTATGATAAACTCAACTAACTCCAGCGTTAAATTTTATATTTAAAATATTTTTTGTTAAAATTTATTGGTCCTGAGCCTAAAGTTGTTTTGGTCAGGACTACAGTTCAATGAGAATTAATTTAGATGGATAGATATATTTAAAAATATATATATATATAAAGATATTTACATGCAACAGACAATATGTCCATAGTACATTGTTACAAATGTTCACTTTGATGTTGTTTACTCTATTTAAATACTGTGAATGGGAAGCAGGTTGGGAATTGTCATCATTCCACGGTCTTTTGTATCACTATGATTGTTTATTTTATTTCTTTAGGAGGACTGTTTTTGTAAGCACAGGAGATTCTTTATTTGTGATAATTTGTCCCAGGCCAGATATAGCACTTATCTGGTTCCTGGAATAAGCCGCAGTTGTAGTCGGTTTGGCCAAACACTTCAGTCTCCTCTGGTCTTGACTTATTTAATACAAGTAGGTGCCAGAGACTCTTTGAACTCTTGCAGACTTCTTCACTGATCGAGTACTAGCACCAGACAAGTGCCAGCAGGAACCCCTGTCAATGCAAGTTATGGTTCTGTCTTAATATCAAACTAATTCCTCCTAATTTACCTGTAAACATATAGTCAAAACAAAGAACATGGTCAGCTCTCTATGACAACCCTGCTTCTCCACTTTAGTTTGATGGAACAAATTTTACCAGTTTTCTTTTCTCTTCCCTAATGGATGCTACGCCTCTGTCATTCCTGCAGTAATCTTTTCCATGCAATAAGATAGGTGTAATGTTCCTGTATGACCATCATATATATAGTCCTGTAGTTTTAAATTTCTAGATAGTCCCTTATATGATGGATCAACATCTAGGCCATGCCTAAGTCTGTTATGGAACCATTTAATTACAATCTTTTTCCATGGCCTTTTCTTACACACAACCCTTTGTTAATTAAAAAATCAATAAAATCAATCTTACCACATATCAAGGAAATATAAACAAGTAACGATGAATTAGGCAATAGAATATAGCACACTTTCATCACTACCTCTGCTCAGACTGCTTTCTGATGGTAGTATTATTAATAAAAAAACACAAGTCTGTTCATCGCTGCTTGCTCTTCTGAATATTTTGAAAAAATGGCAGCGAGCATCCTACTATTCCTATCATGTAAAAAGCTTTGGCCAATGAGACCAAACATCTCTTTTTTTGAATGAAATCTTTTTTAAAAAAATTATCTCAAACCCTATGCGTTACTATTACCAACTAGATTTGTATATTTAGGTCAGCCAATAATATTATGGCTTCTTTCAAATTCCATCCAATCCCTTTCATTGTACTATCTTAGCCTTTCTCTCACCTAATTTTTTCCCCAAAAAATATGCTATCCAATCTAAGCAGACATGACAGTATCTCCGATTCTCTATGTATTATCCCCAATATTTGATTATCTAATGGACTATTTATGTAATTGATAACATATTCTTAGTCAGCAAGGCCACAAATACACAAATATATGATTTTAATGGGGCTACGTGGCTTGGTTCAATATTCCATATTTTTTTTCCATGTTGTTGATTTTTAAACTATCTCCTGTTCAATTCTTTTCTCATGTACTTTCAAGCTAATTACGAGAGTCTCTCATAATACACGAGAATTTACGTCATTCGCAATAAGAGCTAAACGTGTTTTTATGACCATGGTGTCCACTTTTTTTCTAACGTTACATCGTATTTGAAACCGCCTAAGGGCACTACTAGCAAGTTAGTTTTATTTTTAGAAACAATTGTGACGTGATTTGCGTTGGGTATCTATCCGTGCCCCTCCCTTCTACAATGTATTTAGGCAAATACTTAGTTGACCTAGGAAAGTATTATGTTTGTCTCAAGGACGAATTTGAAAAATTGGGTACCCTTTTTGTTCGGCTAATGTGTTATCAAATAATAAGCTGAAGGCGTAGGCGACGACTAAGATTCTCGCCGAAAATTTGTAGTACTATCCTATCTTTGACTTTATGCACTATACTGTTATATCCTAATTTAGATATTGTATTTAGAAGTTCACCACAAATGCCACCTTGCCAGTTTTATGGACCGCCGACAGACATGGTACCGCATGTCTGCAGTATAACGCTATATTCTCGTCCGAATGAAATAGAGGTCGACACCCCAAACAGTCCCCGCTGTTGATTGTGTCCAACATAAACGCGGAATTTGCGTGTTCGATTGGGGTAGTACACACGTCAGCATAATGACCCCTGCCATTACAATTGGAACATCTGCGTTCCCTTTTTGACTCATCACGTGGACGTTTGCTGGGACTACTAGCCGGTGAAGACCGCACATAGGAGTCGGATGATCGGCTATCTGCAGATCCATTCCTCCGCTTGTAAGGTTTTGTTTTATAGTAAAAGCGATCTTCGTCTCGAGAATCCTCAAAGCGTACCTGCTTCCACGTTTAGCGCTCTCCTCCGTCGCTATCACTTCTCCACTGCCGGTTGTGCCAGTTCGACCGACCATTCCGATGAGATCGGAAGTTACCGTAATTCCCTCTGCATGTTTGATAGGGACGGGAGGGATTATCGCGTTTCTGCTCTCTAAAGCTATCTGCACCGTCTGACTGATTTTGCCACGGTTGGCGATGGACTTTGCCGACGCCTGCAACTAAGACGTCTGACAGACTAGCCCGATGGAAGGGATCGCCCGGATGGGCCAGGACGTAGTGGTGCCCCACTTGGGCCACAGAATCAATGTCCTTAGGTTGTCGTTCCTGGAAAAATGCTACCAGCTTTGACGAGCATGACGACAACACCTTGTCCCGTAGCACCAGGTCTATCAAGCCATCATAGTCCTTGGTAATCCTATCCATCTCAATCCATCTATTGAGCAGAAGTTTGATCTTCGAAATAAAATCTTCGAAGTCCTGGTCTGCACTTGGCATTGTGTTTCTAAACCGCGTCCGGTACCCGTAAGCCATCAAAAGGAATTTCCGGAGAAACCGTTCCTTCACCTTGTCATAATCCGCCCGCTCTTCCAGCAGGATGCTATAAAAGACCTCCATCGCAGGCCCACCTAACAGTGTGGATAAAATAGATGGCCACTCTGTTAGCCTTCCAGACCACGCAATCGAGCTCAAACCTCTCAAGAAAGAAGTCTAAACTATCATTTTGTCAATAAAATTCGGCAGACGCAGCCTAAAGGGACGATGGGACTCCCTCGGAGTCAAATTCTGACCACTCGCACCCACTTCTATTCTCTCCAATTGCATTTCCTTATCGGCTTCTACCTGCAGTCTTTTCTCCTCAGCTGCAATCCTCTTCTCCTTCAGAGCTACTCTCATTCTCTCCTTTTCTGATTCTATCTCTCTATCCTCGTTATCTTTCTCTCTTGTAATTCTTTATCTTCTTTTCTTGTAATTCCAACTCTCTTCTTCTGCACTTTAACTCTTCAGCGCAAGAATCTCTTTCCTGCTTCTGCTTCTCAATCTTCTTCTCCAAAGCTTCTTGATTTTCCTCTGACTGGCATTCTGCCTTGGCAAAATCCATCAGTTCTTTCCCAGTGTACCCACATTCTTTGCCTATCAGAATGAAACCCTGCAAGTCCATGATGTACACTCACGATACCCAGTACTATATATAACTCTGCTCCTTCTGATATAGACTCTCACTAACCCACTAACTTACTCAATAACATTTGCACTAAACCACCTCACTTATATCACCACATACCTCTCTGCTTACCACGTATGCAGTAATGATACATGCATAGAAATGGCACTACTCAAAGTACAACCATATGAATGTATACAGAACCTACTTCACCACTCAACTCAGTATGACCGTTCTCTGCCTCTTGGCTTATGTCTACTTACTCTCTAGGTTTGGTCCTCCAGACCACTTAGTCTCTGTGATACACCTGAAAAGACCCTTATTATAGTCAATAGTTGTATCTCACTAGCTGATAATACCCACCGGTACTCTACCACCTCACAACTGTAAGGGACACTGATAAAAAAATTGAATAAGTCAGCTTTTACACAACAGTATCTTAATAGCACCCACACTGGTGCTGTACTCTGTCAATATTTCAGTTCTACCTAATATGTTTACACATGGCAAAAATGAACACTCCACAGATGAGAAGACACACACACAATACAATACATTGTTTAAAAAACCCTAAATATATATATTAGGGGGGGGACACACAGAGATCATAGTGTGTGTATATATATAAAAAAGGAGATGAAAAACAAAAATGGGGGGGGGGGGGAAATGGATATATA